>AFIV01000200.1:0-159830 GCA_000223765.2 Zymoseptoria ardabiliae STIR04_1.1.2
CTAGGATCGCCGCTATATCGGGCAATAATAGTTCGGGTATAGGCCTCCGGGGTAATAACGCTCGTCTCGCTACTAGACGGACTCTCTCCGGGTCGTACTACTATATTAGCTTCTTTTAACGCCGTAAGGATACTATAGTCTACTAGGCCTATATACCCGGTAGGGCGCGTCTATCTCGGATCCCTTCGTCCTATCTCTTACTATCGAACTAGTATAGCGTACGTTCGTCGTAATCTAGGTAAACGTATACGTAAATACGGCGGCGGCGGCGGGCTACGGAGGGCGTATAGTTGTCGTCGGATCGTATATTCTCGGTTAGATCTTTTAATTATAGCTCGGATTAGAGTTCTTAGCTACTAATTAATAAGGGAACGTATAATCCGTAAAGTTAAGTATATAAAAGCTAGTTCTATAAATCTATAAAGCTATCGTCCGAAGGTATACTCCCGGCTTACTAAGCCCTAGGGCCGGCGTCCTATAATAGCTTTAGTTTTAAAGCTAGCAATTCTTAGAAGTTTTAAGGTATCGCTAAGAGGACCCTAGAATTTCGGCTCGGAGGCGGGCCGCGCGCGGGCCGCGAATTTAAGCTAATTATAAATTCGAGAATATACTCGAATTTAACGCTAGTAGAACTTCGACTTTTTCTTAAAACTTCCGAGAAATTCGAGCTTTAAATAATATATACTAACTTCTCTCTACTTATAGATAGTATAAAATGCTCTAAGATTAGGGCTATACGCGAACTAGACGGCGAGACCGCTTATAGCATCGTCTAGGCTTATCTAAAACGTATCCGACTCCTTATACGCCGTAGTTACCTTACCCTTATAGACTTAACGTATAAAACTAACTACCTCGGCTAGTTTCTCTTTACCCTTATTATTCGCGATAAGTATAGTTACTAGCGTCCTTATACTTAGTTCCTTACTAAGTCTATAGACGGCGACATTATCGCTACTTATTTAAGGCGAATTATCCGGTAGTCTAGCGGTCGTAGAGGCTAGCGTCCGTATTACTTTATAACTAACGATTTAGCTACTAAACGACGTACGGTTAAGCTAGCGTTTAGCGATAAGGAAGACGGTCTAGCTAAGGATAGTAAGGACGAAGACGCTAGTAACTTTAGCCTTTATATCGTCGTCTACCTACTCTACTATGTCTATATGTAGCGGACGATAAAGTAGAAGTTTAGCGGTGCGAATTACGAGAAGGTGCGTTAAAAGCTCTTCTCGGCGGTTGTAGCGAGGTAGTTAGTTGCCGGTTGTCGTTCTTCCCTTAAAGAGGCACTTAACCTGCTGCCGGACGACGACACCGACAGCCGCAACTACATTGAGAAGGAGCTGAAGGACAACATTAAGCTCTAGGCCCTTTGTTATCGCATACATTCACTTCTGCTGCTTTAGGTGCTGTCGACCAACCCCCTCGAAGGCGTGCACAATGCATACAAGACAGACACCAAACTGCAGATGGCGGCTGACTTCACGTTCGTTGGCACGGCCATGCATTGCGCTCCAGCATCCTCCGGAGGTTCTGAGCCTGGGCGTGTGCACGGGCGCGGGCAATAGGTTGTTATAGACGTATCCGCTAGAATTAGAACGTCGCTGCCAAGTCTGGGGAAAAGAAGGCTCAGAAATCCGACTCCGCCCACCTTTATCATGCTCTGAATGTGTTATCATGTTCTATCACGTCTCCTGCATCATGCTCTGAATGTGTTATTATGCCCTGCCTCGTCACCCTGCATCGTGCGCTCAATCATCGACGTGGTCGCCAGAATTGTCCTCCTCGTCTTCCACGTCCGATCATTACTAACATCGCTTCCCTTAGCAATCTCACGCTTGCGCTTCTTGTTGACATTTGCCGACTTTTCGACCTTCGCCAGGAGAGCCTCGAGCTCCTCACCCTTGAAGCCGTGGAGATTTCCCCAAACATGACCTCGGAGCTGTGCCATAGTATCGAAGAGCGCAATGTCTTTGCACATCGGCTCCGGGCATGGAAATTGGAAGTGGTCCTGCTGCGGCACGACGCCTTTGCGCTTATATGTGCGGATCGGGTTGATGATGGCCTCGACTTCGTCACCCTTGAGTTAGTGGATGTTCGACTTCAGGTGCTGAGCGAGCGAGGAAAGATCAGCTACCTCCATCCTTCCGCTCAAACTGCAACACTCCAAACCAAACCAATCAGAACCACCTCGTGCGGTACGTGTCACACGACAGCGGAGAGACATATTGCCGACAAGATCTTAAGAGCAACGATCATAATGCACATCTCCCCAATCGGCCGCGCAACTTTCGCCGTACAGGTATCGCTCCGTTAGCTTGGATGGTGCAGTTTAAGCGGAAGCACGGAGGTAACGGCTTGCATCCAGAGCACTTCGACAGCGGACAGCTGAGCTGCGTCCGCGCTCCGATCGGCGGCTTGAGATCAATTCTTGTGAAATACCGCCACTCGCCATCAGCGTCAACGAGGGTCTTTGGACATTCCGGAGCCCGTCTGCATGGTATTTTGTCCTCGACCGGCATCGGTGGACCTCGCTTGATGCATCCATTCTGATGGATAAGAATCTTGACCACTTTGCGGACAGTGTACGGACACATCTTGCATTTGAACATGAACAGGGAAGGGTCGTCTTTGCTGTTGCCGCCGGCGGGGCGAGCATTCTTGGTGCGACGTTCCTCACTATCCGTTTCCAGATACAAGTTGACTGATGCGAAGAACCTGACAAAGTCATTCCCAGAGAGCTGCAAGGGGTCTACGTCCACAATCGTAGGCGGTGGTGGCGGAGGAGGGACAGCAAGAAGGTCGTCGAGAAGTGCTCCGTCAAAGGCATCGTTGTCTTGAAGAGGTGCGTGATCAAGCTGTGTACCCAGAGAACCCCCGTCGGCGTCCATGTCCTGACCAGCCGTCTGCACCAGCTGTGAGAGACAGTCGAGCTGGGCTTCGTCAACTTCGCTATGCTCGTAGTCGTTGTTGCATTGCTCGTCTGGCAAGGCCGGGTCGATGGTCTTGTTGATGGTGGAGATGCGATCGAAGGCATCCGCGGCGAAGTCTTCCTAGGACTGCGCAGGGGCGCCGGCTTCTTGATCGACGACGAGCTGATGCGCCGTAGCAGGTATCGGCGGCATCATCTCGGAATACACAAGCATGGAGCGATATCCAGAGTCGTCAAGAGATTCTGGCACAGCTGCAGACGGATCGTACAGAGGTGTTACTCCTTGAACATCGGAGTAGAACTTTTCGCGCTGCTCTTGTCGCATCGTCCGCAATGCCACGGTGTTGGCGTGAGAATTGGGGGAGTACTTGAGCCCTTTCCCGTCCATATAAGCCTTGAGTTGAGGACCAGATATTTTCGTGATACATTTCGGGGCAAGTCTGTCGACGAGCGGGTCGTCTGCGATCATATTGAATGTCTTGGTCTGATTGTGGCCAATGTAGTATCCAGTGACACCAGAGTTTAATGCCTTGACGGTGTGACCCACAATCTTGGGGACCATGCGGTTTGGAACTCCGAGTACCGTTTTCTTGATATGTGCAGTGCCTGGCGCTTTGCCACGACGTACATCATGAGTTTTCAAATCGGCCATGACACCAGCATTGGGTGCTAATCACTTTCTCGCCGACGGGCTTCTTAAGGTCCAGAGCATCTTTCGACCTGCCGAGAGAGAAAAGGATAGGCTCATTTGGAGAACCCCAAACAATCTTACGATCATGGCGGAGAGCAGCGGCCGCGAGGACGTCCTCGATAGTGGTGAAGGGGACACGGCCGTGACGAAGCGCAGAAGTGAGCAACATCTTAACGACGCAGGTGGAGTTGTTGGTGCCGGCTATTGGGTCGACGTATGTGACCTTGTCGGCGTTTATCGTTTTCCTAAAGAGGCAGTGTTAGCGAGAGGAGAGGAAAGGTGTTGCGGATAGGAAGTGCGTACTTGTGGCCCTTGCAGTGCGGACGGTAATTGCAAGATGAAGGTCCTGGACACTCGAGGGCTGTAAGTAGTCTTCGTCCAGTATTATGTCTATGCTCTTCTAGACAAGGTACTCCGATCTGTTATATCTGCTGGATCGAGTGATGTCACCAACTCTGCCACCGGTACCTTCGTGCTTCCGCTCAGTCTGCACACTCCAAGCTACCTAGATGCACCTTATCTAGTCAAATGTAAGCGATGACGAGGAATCATATTACCGATGGGACCGTGTCGTTGTCGCAGAATGGATTTCGATGCCGAGCTCACCAACGTTCCGCGCATCCTTCGCCCTACATGCTTCGCTCAATTGGCTTGATCGGTGCAGTCTGGGCGGAAGCACGGATGTAGCGGCTTGAATCAGGAGACCCAAATGTTTCTGGAGATGCTTGTCCCAGCTCGTACAGCCTTTTCCAGGGCTTTCTTGAGCCAGTGATGTGACATGTGGCGGTTCAGTCGAAATCCAACCCATTGCTTCTTCCGCCACTGCCCACGCCGAAGCTTTCCCTCTCTTACCAGCTTGTCGAGGTGAATGCGGATTTTCAATGCATGACTGGACTTGTATCGATCCTGAAATTCAGGGAATCGGAATCTGAGCAGGTTGAGGACCAAGTGCAAAAGACTGAAAAGAACAGGCTCGTCGGGACGACTCCAAATAATCTTACGATCATGGCGTCGAGTGGCAAATATACAACACCTCATGCCTTGACCTTCTCTCCGTTCTCTCCGCTCTCTCCATTCGCCGCCTTCTCGCTCTCCCCACTCTCACCATCCTTCACCCCATCCGGATTTAATGGTTTTGACGGATCATAACCCACCGCCTTGACAATCCCCAGACCTTTCGTCCTTCCCTCTCGGAACAGTATCCTCTCCCCTACACTCAAATACTCTGGTCTCTGCACGAACCTGAACGCCACTGTCGCACGATCTCCTGTCCGGATGTACGCTCGATCGATGTCTATGATAGCGCAGGTCTGCGAAATCGGACCGACGTGCAGCATTGCTTGGTATTTGTTCCGGATAGTGGTGGCGTGAGAAAGGATGAGGACCTCAGCCACGAACTCGCGGTGAACTTTGGGTTGAATGACGGGGACAAGTGTGGTAGAGTTGGGATTTGATGGGTCGGCGGACTTGCCGAGCAAGACGACCATGCCCTTGCGGACATCTTTGCGACGAACACGCCGTAAAGCGAACGACGCGGATTGTCCTGCTGAGCAAGCGGGAACGGGAATGCGTTTTCGTTCGATGGAGCGGATGGTTGTGGTGGTGAACTGGCCGAGGGAGTCGGGACCGACGAGGACAGAGTCACCGGCATGTACGAGACCGGACTTAACAACTCCTGAGACGACGGTGCCGACGAAGGGAACGGAGAAGGTGTCATTGATATGGAACTCAAAGGGAGCGGTTGCATCGTATTTGCCATGGTGAGGTAGGATGTTGAGGAACTCGCGGACCAAGTCGAGGGATTCGCCGGTCACGTTGGAGACTTGGAAGATTGGACAGATGCGTTGACTGACGAACTGAGTAGCCGTATTGACGCATTCCTCGCGGGACTTGATGAAGATCGGGATTTTGCGAGCCCCGGGAGACTTGAGGATCTTGGTAAGTTGTGTGAGGGTTTGTTGCAGGATCTGAGGTGGGCAGATGTCGATTTTGGTCACGATGACCATGACTGTGATATGTAAGTCATTGAAGGTGCCTGAGTGTACGAAGCTTGCTCACCTGGAACATTGAGAGCAAGAGCGATGCCCAGATGCTCTTTTGACATTCCAATGAGGCCATTATTCGCCGCGACCTAAACCCGTTAGCACTTTGCGATCTTGAGATAGCATGATCGAGGCCTTACCATCAGCAGGCAGTAATTCGGCTCGCTCGACAGTAGCCCAAAGACAGTTGTCCGTAGATACCGCTCGTGTCCCGCCAGATCTGTGAACGAGATGACTTTTGCACTCCTCTTGCCGATCTCCTCCCAGCTCAATTTCCGGCCTGGTACATTTGATACGACCACCTCGCCCTTCGTGTCGAAACCCATAATCTCCATGCCTACACTTGATGTCCTTCCAGACTCCACCTCATGCTTATGCCGGAATAGGTTGACTCGAGCTTTACCGCGACCATCATCCAGTCCGCCCTTCACCAACACACCCAGGAGTGTGCTCTTTCCGGCATCCACATTCCCAACCACTGCTATTCGAGTCTCAATGGCATCATCGATCTCTTGCGGTCTCCGCCTGATCATCAACTTCCCTACGCATCCATTCTCCTTCTTCAGCGCGTTTCCAACATCGACCGCACTGTCTGGCACGTTCTTCGTCATCAACACTTTCCAGTCTGCTTTGAGCTTCTCCAAGACTACTTTCAACCGCGAGAGTGCAGCTTCCCACTCATCAGTGGTAAGGTTGAGACTGTCGCCATTATCCTCCAAGCCGACATCGAAGAGGCACTCGCCATGGCCTTCGTCACACCGTGTGGCAATGAGAGTCTGTAGTTGAGTGATGGACTGCTCTTTCGTGTCGGCGGCTTCGTCGAGGAGAAGCTGTTTTAGCCGGACTTTGGGCTTATCGTCGGCGAGATCGAGAGTGTCAAGGATATCGAGTTCGGCGTGCTCGGTCTTTCCGGTGGCGGCGGGAGCTGGGGGAGCGAGTGGATGCTTGCGTAGAGCTTGTTGTTGTTGGACGTAGTCGGCGAAGTCAGAAAGAGCCTGCGAGGGATGTTAGTTCCATTCCTCCGTACATTAACGCAATATCACTGCTATTGCGAATAGTCCATACCGATTCGCCTGCTCTCCGCTCTTGAGCTGTCTGCGGCGCATCTCTGAATCGGTCGGATCGGGTGGCCATGATTTGTTGTCTTCAATTAGTGCGTATCCGTGGTATCATCGCTTAGTAATTTATGCGAGGATGTCAGTGAAACGGCGAAGAAGAAGCGAGAGTCTGTCATATGAAGGAGAAGACTCGAGCATCTAGTCATACATTGGATGACTCCAACAGACATGAGCTACCTTACCATCATGACGAGGTTCATGTCCAATCTTGCCCCACCATTGATCGGCACTTTAGGTCGCGTCTTCCCACACGCGTATCTAACCTCCTTCAGACAACACTGGACTTCATCATCAACGGAGTCCGCCCCTTGTTCGCCGTGTCTACAATCGCTCCCAGCAATGCCTCCTAGGAAGATGGTACCACGCAAGGAGCCGAAAGAGACCGTCGTATATCCCGCCAACAAACGCAAAGCACCTCCATTCAAGCCACTGCGACCCTCGAAGACCTCACGCACTGAAGAAGGCGAATCATCCACCGCCGCCAGCATTTCAAAGCCTAGCAAGCCGAAGACAACAGCAGCAAGAAAGCCTGCCACCAAGCCCGTCACGCTCGACATTCCCGACAGCGACGATGACGATCAAGACGACGACATCGAAGACCTCGAGCCAGACACAGCAGGGGCCAGCAGAAAACGGAAGAACTCCTTGGACGACTCAGACGACGACCTACCCACGAATCCTCCGCCTCGTAAGAAACAAGCTCCATCTCGCCCACCCACGACGACGACGACTCGACTCCCTTCATCCTCACCACCAACACTCCCGCCTGCGTCACCAACTCCATCTACAGCCCTTCCCCAGCCACTTCTCCTCCGCTTACTGCACTCGTCCTTCACCTCGCCCAACACGCAAATCGACACTCATGCTACAGGAGTGCTGTCCACATATCTGGAGATCTTCATCCGCGAGACGTTGGCTAGGGCGAAGCTCGGGAAGGAGGAAGCGGTCGAAGCTGGGGAGGTGGAGAAAGGTGACGAAGGGTGGTTAGAGAGGACTGATTTGGAGAGAGTGGCTGGGGGCCTGATGTGTGATTTTTGAGGACGCTGTGGGAATGGCAGAGAGCCGAGAGGGGCGCGGGGGCGGAGGTATGTGGAGTATACTGTACGGCGCTGTACACATCACGATCAATGTAAGTATGTGAACTACACGATTCTACAAGCTTTACAGCTTACGAAACGCGCAATTTGCTCTTCTCCCAATGGCCCTATGCAACACGGCTTTTCCTTGGTCTCGTTCAGTCAACCGATCACCACCTCACCCCCTTCTTGCCCTTCTTACCTCCCCCCATTGGTCGCTTCTGCTTCAATACTCTGCCAGATTGCACTGTTCCGCCGCTCATTCCCTTAGTCTGGCGTGCTAGCAGTCTTGCCTTCTTACCTTCCTTCTTCCTCGCCTGTCGCAGCAGAGCTTGTGAAAGTTGACATGGAGGTCGAGATGCGGATGTGCTGGGCTTCGAGACCGTTTCTGAAGGAAGATGACATTCCTGGATGTGCAATGGCGGTAATTGAGGGCCCGGATGCTCGAATGTCTCACGCAGTGGCTGGCTCTCTTGCTCGTCATGCGACGACCATGTGGGCTGCTCGTTCTCTGGAGAGTCTGCGATGTCTTCCGGTGCGGTCTGTGGACGGTCAGAGAGCTGGTCGAGGAGCATGGGATCATTTGATCCTCCGTCTGCTTCCTCCTCCAATACGTCGTCGGATGACTCTTCGACTGGCATGGGATCAGGAACAAGGGATGAATTCTTCGCGCCCCACACGTCTTCCGGCCGTGCTTCCGGTGCCTTCTCGACTTCTTGCTCCGGATCGACTTCGAGCGCAGAGAGAGCTTCAGGAGCAGAGTCAGGCTCAATATACGGGTCGACAATCTTTCCTTCTTCGTCTTGTTGATGCCTCTTCTGAACCTTGACAGGAAGTTCACACTCAAGCCCGGATACCAGGCCAGTTTCGATTGTTCTTCCGCTTTCCGACTCAACTTCAAGACTTGCTGGAGGTACAGCGGTATCCGCTTCGTTCGCTTCGTCCGTCGTCCGCGCTTCGGAGACTTGTGATTTCACAGCGGGTCTAGATTGACTTGGTGCTTCGCGGAGCACCTGCTCATCGGCAGTGGTCTCAGCTTCATCAGGAGGGTCCAGAATGTCTGCGTCTCGATCTCGGCACTCGATGGACCTGGCGACAGCCGATGGCAAATCTTCATCGAATCGCTCCTCCGCATCGTGCATTTCGGTCGAGTCGACGTCGATTCCATCTCCTTCGTCCCGAAACTCCCTTTCGGGATCCTCGTCGAGATGCGATACGAGAACGTCTGGCTGTCGCTTGCCGGGTTGAAGTCCATTCGGGCGCAGACTCGACCGCGGTGTCGAGACGTCGCTGCATATGACTGTGCGGACTGGCCGAACTGGTGCTCGATAATGAAGAAAATAGTCTGGTTCCTCCCATGACATATTGCGCCGCTCGTGTTCGTCAGGGCTGTTAGGAGCCTGAGTGCCACAGCTGGGAGGATCAGTGTCGATTTCCATCGAATACTGGTCCTCGCAAATGTCTGTTGGATCATGCTTTTGATCGTGCGGCGCTTCCGAAATCTTCTCCCTTTCGCTGGACAGAAGGTGGCCTTTGGGAGCTTGGTCTGGCGTGGTGTCCATGAGAGATACTGGTGGCTCTCGTTTGATCCCCTCTGGAGCTACTTCATTCTGGAACGAACTGTCGTATCGGGTACTTTGGTCCTCATCTGATGCGTCTTGCTGCCTCGGAATGGGACCATCATTTCGAATCTGGAAACATGCGGGCGCCGTAGCCGTGTCGTCCATGACCGTGCGCTCGTCGTTCGCCACGAGGATGTCAGCTTCCATGTTTTCTCCATCAAGCCCCGGCTGTGCTTCCATTTGGTCGTCACCAGCGTACGGGAGCGCCGACAGTGCTTTATAGACGGCAGCATTGGGCATTCTGTACGACTGCGTTACAGGTGGCGTATCTTCGCGCACTGACAAGCCGACAGGTGGCTTCGCATCCTCCAAGACGACAGCCGCGGGTTCTTCTTTTGCCATGACAACGTTCCAGAAGTGCTTGGAATCTCGGGTGTTGGTGAAGGCGAGCTGGGGATCGTTTCTTGACGCAGCGATGTCCCTTGATGCCGGTTGTGGAGAATTCGTACAGGAGTTCACGCTGCTCATGCTCTCCCTCGCGGAAGGCTCTGAGAGTGAGGTCCGGGTATAGGGAGACATGGGAGTGCTGGTGCTGCTACAGCTTGGCTCGGACTCTTCTCTCCCCAGACATTCTGTAGCTGCAGCGAAACCTTCTCGATGCGAGAAGTACCCGGGTAATGGTCCTTGGGATGTGATGCTCTTCTGCTCGATCGATGCCGAAACAGCGGCAGATCTCGTCGGTGCCGATAGCATGCTGGTAGCTGGAATTGTCAACGAGCAAGCAAGTCGACTCAGCCCGAACGGACTGAGCTGCTCCGCTCGCTGTGGTGATGGTCTGGTCGTCAAGCTCGTCAATCTCGTCAATGCCGCAGTCATTACAGCAGAACGATCTTTCTCAAGCTCGGCGGCAGAAGTATGTCCCCCTATTTCGCGCTCTTCAACGCCACTCGACATGTATCCTTCCCGCGAAGCCTCCGCTGGCCGACAGGGCAGCTGTAGCACCACGACCAAGCTCTTCCTCGCTTCCTTCTTCGAGACTCGTTCTCCTTTGCCTGTCAGTCCAGATCTGCCTGCCTTCGAGCCTCTCGCGTCCGCTTTGCTCGCCGAAAACGGAGACCAAGAAACATCCGGCTCTGCTCTCCGCTGTCCAGCAACATCTCCCGCCTCTCCATCCTCTACGCTTGCATCTTCCTCTCTCTGCGCGAAGTGCAACAAATTCTCCGCCGCCTGCTGCACCTCGCGTGCCTGCTCCGCTTCAGCGTTTGCCAGTGCGGCCTGCCGTGACTCCCTCTCTGCTTGTTTCGCCCACGCTGCCTGTCGAGCATCGACTTCCGCTCTCCTCGATCGACTCGTTGTTCGTACCATTCTCTGCAGCTGCAAAGCGATCTCTGCTCGCTCAGGAGTCGAGATAGTTCTCTTGGACAAGATCTGCTCCGGCCGACGCCGCGTAACCGCAGAGCGGAATCGTGATGATATGTCGGATCGGTCCTTGTCGTTCGTGGGCAATGCCATCAGTACGCTCGACACGCAAAATCTATTTGCATATGTGCGTGCATTGGAACCAAGAGAGCCTATTCGGTTGACCTACCTCGCGCACCTTGTTCGACACGCAAAATGCACGATGTGTGGTATTGCCTAGTGAGGTGGCTGACCTGTCATAATATCCACTCAATGCAGCGTGCGACAGGATAATTTGTCGGGGATGTGTTGATGATCCTGGTCGCTGATCTGTGACTTGGAGAAAGATCCTGGCCAGCGACGGGAAGTATGTCGGCGGATCGGCGGAGCCAGTGTCGACGAGCTGCGCATTGTAACAACGACACGCAGAGAAAAGTAAAATATGAGCAGTACCTTGGTATGGAGGACGACAACTGCGTCGCATCTCAAACTCACCACCAAGTGGTATCTATAACCAATCCAAAAGGTCATCAAATCGTCAGGTCTCCACATCGATGGTTCTATCGCCAGCATTGCCCGCATCGTCATGTCCTGTCTTCTCAATCAACACAAACCCACCATGTTCCTCTCTCTTATCCACTCCTTCAGCGCTGACTCTCAGATGTCTCGCACTCCACAACGCCCTCTCCACTGCAGACTCATTCCTCTCTGTCACCAGTCCCCTCAAAGCCGCGACCAAGAAGCCTTCCACGAGATCTACAGCCCAATCATCCGGTAGCTTATCCAACACCATCTCAACGTCAAACCACGCGCCGAATCGATCGAGCAATTCAGCAGAGCGGGCAATACGATCGCCCAAGTCTGGGATTTTGAAGAACTCTTCGAGAAGTAGATGGAAGAGGTGGGACTGTTCCTCTTTGGTGGGCAGAGGCGCCGACGATGAGGAATGGGACGATGATGGATGGAAGATGGTAGAGCCGGCGAGCAAACAGTAGCGGATTGCAGTGTCATAGTCAGCGAGGCCATGTACCAATAGACGCAGGGCTGGATCGTGGTCTGCTTCTCGCGCGTGTAGAATGATGGACTCTGGGACGAGAAGGTTCTTGTAAGGGGCAAGACGTGCAGTGAGCGATGGAAGGTCGTAAGCGGTGGCGGCACCGTGTGAGCCATCGAGGAGTTGAAGAAGTCGAAGACGGTTGTGCCACCACTCGTCGGCGAGGGAGTTATCGGTGATGAACTGGCGATAGGTCGGTTTTGGTGGCTGGAGGGCGCGGTAGGTAGAGTAGGAGTCGAGGAGTATGTTGCGAGAAGTGGCGGAGGATTCGAGTTCGGCGAGAACAGTGTCGAGGTAGAATGCGATGAGGTCGTTGACATACCGTATGTGATTCTTGCCAAACACGAGATGCTCGAGATAGTCTTTTACTGCGCCGGGAGCTTTCTCTTTGAGAATGGCGACAGCTTCGGTAGGCTCGAATTTCACCCGGCTGGTTTCGTCTGCGAAGATCTGGACGCCTACTTTCGGGCTTCGATTCGCGAGCCAGGCTCCGTACTCTTGCACAAGAGCTGCGTCCCTTATCTTGGTAAGATATCGACGGAGGTGCTGTTCTCCCTCAACCAGCTCGCCGCCCGCGTCTTGTTCGCCTTCGATGATGCGCTTCCAGGTGGCTAAAACGTGTGATACCATCTTGCGGCTTTGATACAGGCGACTCAGAACGTAAAGCCGATGGAATTGTTCGAAGAGCTCCACTGCGCGATCAAAGCAGTCGACTCCTTTGTCGACCACATCATTCAACTCGGCGCGCAATGACCCTGCAATGGCGGGTCCACGGGGACTGTTCTGATCGAGGACCAGGAGGAGATGCAACAGAGCAGCATCGACGGTTTTGAAGACGTGTACCTCATCCGCCACGCTCCCGAAACCTTTCTTCTTGCGCCATAGCATCAGATATGGCTTGACGACATTCAGCAGATTGTTGACGTACGGTCCCGTTGACTCGCGCACGATGTTGCTGGCGTCAAAGTTCTCACGGAGAGTATCGATGGTATCACGTAAGCCTTGCGGCATCCAGATGCCCTCTGTGCCCTCTGCTATCTCCTCGTCGAAAGGTGTGACTAAGGTCAGAACAATTCTCGGATCAAGATCGCTCGATGTAAGAGCGTCCTCCGCTCGTCGTTTGTCGTGCTCGTACGCAGTGACGCCTTGTGCTGTCTGGAGAACCAGGTTTCCAAATAGTAGCAATGCAGACTTTTGTCGTACGTATGTCAATGTGAGAAACTCCAACTCATCCCTCGGTTCCTGACCGCGCATGCTGTTGAACACACGTTGGACAACAGATACATCGATCGTGAGCTTTTCGTCGACTTGCTGCATTACGTGGCCGAGAAGACCATTCAGCTGTGCGATCAGTGGCGTGCGGACGATCCAGGATACTTTATCGTCGGCGAATAGTAGCACATTCGCCTGCGTCTGTGCAAAGCGCCCGGCTAGTCCATCTTCCTCTTTATTTCGGTTTAACTCGGATTCATCTGCTTCTCGGTTTCCGAGTTTCAGCCGGCGCAGACGTAGTGTGCCGGTAACTCCTTCAGCGGCCAAGTCTGCAGAGGTAGACGCGTTTCGAAGTCCAGCAGATCTCGTCGACCCATCACTCTGCGAATCTTCTGTTATCGTGTCCAGCACGAGCCACTCCTTTGTACGCTGTGCCTCGCCAGGATCGGCGTTCCATTGCTGAATCTCAATACACCTTTCAACTGATGTCTCCACTTGCCTCCGAACCACAGCAAGAACGAACCCAGGATCCGATGGATCCCCCATCGCGAATCGCGGTGATTGCTGACTCGTACGGTCAAGAATGACAGAATGAGGATAGCTTGTGAACTCGATTGTGCCGCGAACAACATCGCCTTCCAGATTGACAAACATGCCGACGCCCGGCTCGTTCTCCCTTGTGCCCGTTGTAAGTAGGAATTCGTTTGATGTTGGAGATAAAATATTTGGGAGAAGAGCAGGTGAAGCTACAGCTTCACTTGGCGGTTGGGAGTCCATTGACGGCCTCGCGGCAGGCTCCTCAGACTTCGCTGGACTGCTTTCTCGGCTAGAGATCGCAGCAGGTGACGCCAATCTGGACGATCCCCGTGCAGGCCAAGCAGATGGACTGCCCGCGCGTTGTTGGGAATTCTGCTGGACTTGACTATCAAGGAGCTGGTTGCCCAGGCTGACATTTCTTTGATGCCCTCGACCTGATCGCGCAGGAGACTGAGAAGAGACGCTCTTCGAAGACCGGTGGTTGGCAGGCGGTCGTCCTGACGGTAGTTCGGGAGGTGGTGGCACCGGCTCACTCAGTGATGAAATGGCGAATAGCTCATTCTTGCGCTGATTGACCACGTCCAGTAACGAATACGCCGTCCCATCCGCCACGCATGCTAGATCGCCCCGTCTTTGCAGTGCAGATACCCCTGCCAGCTCGATATCCCGAATCTTTCTCGGCGAAGCCTCATCTCCGATGCGGATCAACCTTAGTCTCTGCCGTAAACAGATTACCACAACTGTTCCGTTCTGCGAGTTTTCCTCCACTTCTTCGCTCAGATCCAGACCTCCCACCCACAGGCACCCTGCTTGTTGAATTCGGCCCTCGTAAGCAGGACTCAACTCGGGCAGCGTGTAGAAAGTGAGCGTGCTGTTGCATACAATACATGCTTTGCCCGCGTTGGGCAGTATGAGTATCTGCTTCACCCCTTGATCTGCCCCCTCCTGTTGTTGCTTGTATGCCGGCTCGATGTTCGTCGCAAAGATGTAGCTCGGCAGACCGCTGTTATCAGATGGATCTGGCGGAATGGAGACATAGTGTAGGACCTGGCCGGAGGAGGTGCCAATGTACAGATTGCCATTCCAAGCGTCAACGCATGTGATGCGCGATTTGAAGCCTTGCTCGTCTGTGGTGAGCGGTACGTCGCGGATTAGTTCGCGAAGTGTGTAGCTGCCAGGAGTACCTTCGGCGGTGGTAGAGGTGGTGGTGTTCGTCACGACGCTAGACGTTTCGATGGTGCTTCCGTCCGAGGGTGGTTCCATGCCGGTATGGTGAGGTTTGAGATCATTGCGCGATCAAGTCCATGGCTTTGTCGTCTCGCCATTCGCGTCTAGGCACCGAGTTTCTGTTGCGAATGTAGGCGTGCAGCAATGCGGGTAATCCTTCAATGATCGTCGGAGTGAAGCTGACAAGGTTCGGGGAAAGCTTGTCTCGCGTTCCGTGTCCCAGCTGTCACCTTCGTGCTTCGCCGCAACGTGGACGACAACGATCTCCCACCGACGGCCTGGACATGATAACGAGGCTCGGAATTTCTGGACCAGAGTATAGATGGACTGAGGAATCGAGGAATTGAAAGGCATCTTGTCCGTCTTCCGAAGGCATCGTTCTCCTACTCGAAGAACCTCCATATGCGCATCGAGCCATGGCCGACACCGACGATCAGAGCAAGGCCGGTGCGATGGAGGGAAATGATGCTCCTCCAATCGAGACGCAGGAGCCAGAGAGCATTGCGACCAGTGACATGAGTGAAACGACGGGCAACAAATTCCAACAAGCCGTTGCAGCATGGCGGTCTCTTGATCTCACGAAGCTGGTCTCTAATCTCGATACGACCGCCGAGGAAATGGTAAATCAGCAGAAGGAGTCGTTGGTCAAGAGGAAGGACCTCGCGCAGAAGACGAAGGACTTCCGCAAGCTGGACGATGCAGCAAAGCTGGCAGAGATGAAAGATCTCCTCAAAGCGTATCAAGGATATATTGATGTCTTGACGACACACAACAAGACGGTATCTTCCGCATTTATGCAGGCGTACTCTCCACTGTCAGAAGCTCCGGATCCGTATCCTCTGCTGGAGGCATCGATCGATTCGTTGATCACAGCGGACGAGGTTGTTCCGAAACTGGAGTTTGAGAATGAGCGATTACAGAAGCAGGCTGCGACGCTAAACACCCAGCTTGAAGAGACAGAGAAGCAATTGGAGGATGAGAGGACCAAGAGGCAGTCATTTGAGGGGTCACAGGACAATCGCATCAAAGAGGTGGAGGAATCTTGGTCCGCAGTTTTGAAGGAGAAAGAGGACAACTGGACGGCGAAGGAGCAGAACTTGGAGGAGAAGCTAGAAAATCAAGAACGATTGTTGAGAGAGCTGAAGGCAAGCTACGAAGTCTCACAGCGATTGGAGAAATCCGGAGAGGATGCGCTAGATCTTGGACGAAATCAAGCAACTGCGGCTGAGCTCGAAATTGTTTCATCCGAGTTAGAGCGGGCGAACACGAGATTGGCGGACATTGAGGCTCGAAACGAACAATTGCGATTGGAGCTGGCTCAGTCCGCAAGTCAATCGAACACAGCGCGAAGCACTGCCGTTGAAGACGATCCGGCGTTCTTGCGGCTGCGATCGGAGAACTCTTCACTCCTGCGACGTCTGGACTCTGCACGATTCGATCGAGATGCGGACAAGACGAAGCTGGAGACCAAACTTCGTAGCGTCGAAAGAGAGATCACATCTTTGAAGGCCAGCCGAGACGCACTCGAGACGAAAGTCCAAAAATGGAGCGACTACGACGAGGTCAAGCGTGAACTTGAGATGCTTCGCGCCATCGAATTTTCCGGCATTGATGATCTTGAAGATGATGGTTTTACCACAACAGGCTCTCTCAATGGAACGGCCGCCAAATCAAAAGAAGAATCCCTTGAACAACTCCTCGTAGCGCGGAACAAAAAGATCAGCAACGAGCTCACAGAACTTCGAGTCTCGCACCAGGACCTCCAACGTCGATTCGAACAGTTGCAAGAAGATCTGTCCTCCACCAACATGGACCTAGAGAAGGCGCGAAATCTCAATGCAACCCTCGAAAATGACCTGCAGAAGACGCAACAAGAAGCATCGAACGCTTTCGAAACCATGTCTGTTGCCGGCACATGGACATCTCGCTATCCCAAATCCAACTATGGCAGTCGTCGAGGCGGACCGGGAGCTGGCACATCTCCAACCTCGTCCATCATCGGCGGCTTTGAAGGGGCTGGCAGTGGCGGTGGTTCCAATTCTCCACGCTTCCCGGATCCGTCCAGTAATGGACCTGGCGTTGGGATTCTCCCCATGGTCACTGCACAACGTGACCGCTTCAAGAAGAGAATCTCCGAACTTGAAGCCGAATTGCAGGACCAGTACCGGACTGTCACCTCACTCCGCTCAGAGGTCGCCTCCTTACAGAAAGACAACCTGAATCTCTATGAGAAGACTCGCTACGTTTCTAGCTATGCCCGCGGGCCCGCATCCGGCGGCGCAGCTTACGGTGCGGAATCTGCCAACCCCACATCCCCAGGTGGCGACACTCCATCGGGGATGGACCGCTATCGTTCTACTTACGAGTCGAACCTCTCTCCATTCGCAGCTTTCAGGAGTCGAGAAACAGCAAGAGCGATGAAGAGGCTGAATGTGCTAGAGAAAGGTGTGTTTCACATCACGAGACTGGTGCTCGCGACGAGATACAGGCGGAATATGTTCGCAATGTACTGCGTTGGACTGCATATGCTGCTTTTCTTCATGCTGTTCGGAGGAGCCACCGGGGTTGAGAGGGTCACGCCTGGATTGGAGGGAATAACGACGGGGAGTGGCGGCGGCGGGCGATTGAAAGAAAAGGGCTTTGACGCGGCAGTGGATGGACTCGGGGCTGATTGACGGAGACGAATTAGGAATCGCTTTTCGACACAGCATGTCCAAGTTCGATTGAATGCCGCCATGTCGCTGCTGGATCTTTCAATCTTGCGCGCTCCTCGCCAGGATCCAGTTGACTTTGAGGAGAATAATCAATAGCCAATTGGCCTACCATTTGCCTTGTTCTACCTTAGGCACGGCGGTGCAATCTCAAAGGAGCACAGAGTGCAGTTCCGCGATATGCTTCAGCCGAGTGGAGGACATCATCGACACGAGCACCGGGCGGACATTGGCAAGAGTTCTCAGACACTGCACAAGACAGGGCCTGGGCCCAGCAGTGGCCGCAAGACTGCCAGCCGCTTTCCAACTCGTGTCTCTCATCTGCTCGTCCTCAAGACTCGCCTCATGGTTATAGCATTTGCATTCCTACTCACTTTCGCCCACGCGAGCGACAATTAAGATCCTTCTCTGGCACCTCGCCTTTCTCGCTGTTACTACACTTGCCTGCGGCGGAGATAAGTGTGTGTCTTTGCGCCGACAAACATCATCATAAAGGTGTCTGCAACTGCATCTTCGAATATGGTGGCACCGGCGAATGCGACGACTACCACAACCTTCTGGGCTACGGATGGCACCCTTTCACCAAGGCCTGCAAACACTGCCCGGACTGTATGTTGTAATCAAGTCTTGAATCTTGAGATCAAGGCTGATGGCTACGACCAGAGACCGTGTGATACACGAAATCGGACAATGATGGCGCCGTCGAAATGGCAATCTGGCCTCTGCGCAAGACACAGATTCGAACCTGATGGCGTCTTGGTCCAGATTACAAGCAGACTCATCCATCGACCTCATCGAAATTGGAGCACGTTGTCGAAACGGTTACGATGCGGATACTGGCGGCATACTTCCGGCGCCTTCTCTGAATGCTCGGTACAGGTTTTCAGGCACGACTTACTCTAGTCCATGAGCTTCTGTATCACCTTGTCAAAGCTTTCGTTTCGATCAAACTCTGCCGATATCTGCGCTGCCGGGAGCAAACCGGAGAAAGCAACAAGCCGTGTTACAATATTCCGCTGTTCGCTCCCGGCGTGTACTCCAGATCTCCTTCTCTTTCTCCTGTCAGCGTAAGCAGCTCTGCGCGTCGGACTCGGTCGGAGTGGTCACCTTAGCTCCAGGCTCTAGGATACCAGGGAGCTTGTCCAGGGTATACAGCGTGTTATCACATCGGAGTGGTCACCGCTGGTTGGCGTACTTGCAGGCCCCAGGGCCGATTTCCAGGCCCCATTGGTCCACGCCCTTGTAATCAGGCCAATAGCCTTTTGGGCAAGGATTGAACGGTGACCACTCCGATGTGATAACACGCTGTATGGGCCGAGATCTAGACCTGGTAGTCGGACCATGGATCCTACTATTCAAAGCTTAAACGGTCACCGCCATTCCTGAAGACTCAACCATACTCGAAAAACCATCCAATCACTACGACATTGAAGCTCTCCATCCAGCTCATCTACCTCGCGGCCACACTATTCGCAGACCAGGCCGCCGGCCAGAGCGACAGACCCGGAGGCACCGCGCCCTTGTCCTGTCTGGGCTGTAAGTGAACCTTACGAGAACTAATAACGATAGAAGAGCCACGGCTGACCACAAGCTCGCGCAACCAGCCTTTTGCGACACCATGAAGGGCGACGGGTGCTGCCAGCAATACCCGACTTGCAGAAACAACAAGTGCGCGAAATGAGAGATGCCATGTGGCCGCGCCGATGAAGGACGGACGGGAGTCCATGGTTCTTGACATCTGATGCTTTCATCGACGGAGGAGGAGGACGGAGATTTCAAATTGTTGGTCTGTGGCTGCTTTCATCTAGAGGAGAGGTTGAATGGAGAGTTCAAAGTGCTATCTTGCCGTTGGTCTTGTTTGGGAGGGCAACGAACTTGCGTGAAGAAGAGGATGTAGTGCTGTGCCTCACCACATCGAAATCATGAACCTCTTCTTCTTCGCATACCGACTCTGCCATTGTCGCTTTGTGTTCATGTATCAACAATTGTTCGAACCTCCACTCAGCGGCTACAGCATGGTTGCACCGCATACAGACCCATCAAACATCCAAGACAATCCAACGTGAGAGAAGGAGGCCGCATTTCCGGCTGCCATACTAAATTTGATTGGCCTGGGACATCGGCTCATGATGGAGGTCATACAGACTTCCCTTCACTGCAGAGCAATGGCTTCTAGCTGCCGGTGGTTGGAGCTGTCAATCGAACGGTCGCTTCAAACCGGCCACTCGCGGTCACTTTCCATTCTGCCGATCCTCCCTCGTGGGCATGTACCAGTACAAGTACCTCTACGCCGTACAGACAATCTTCCTCGCCTGTCCCTCCAATAAAGCAGTCTCCACAGTTTACGCCCTCTACAACAGGCCGGAAATGTCGCCATGTCTTTGCATCTGAAACGGACGCCCAGGTAGGCGGGACACACCCCCGCTGTCGTGCAGTACCTAAGCGCTGGGTGAGAGGTGGATGATTGGATGAGAAGGATCGGTGGTTGGATGCAGGTTGTCCAGAAGGATTTAATGGAGACTAATTTGCTATCTTTGGAGCAGAGAGATCGTCGAAAAGCGGTCAGTTTGTGGAGGATTTGGGTTGGTGGAGGTCGGAGGTGTCTGGGTGGGCGCGTAAATTTCCTTGAAATCGTGATTGGAACGGAAGTGGAGGTGTGAGGTGTTGCTTGATCAGAGAGAGTTGACAAAGCAGTACTTTGACTCGTAGTCGGGAGACAGCTCACAAAACGAACACAACACATTGGGCATCAGCATTGGTAAGAACAACAGCATTCACAAATTTGTTGGTATATCTCAAAGAAAAGCACAGTAAGAAAGATGAGGCTCTCTCGATC
Organism: Zymoseptoria ardabiliae STIR04_1.1.2; assembly: GCA_000223765.2. NCBI lineage: Eukaryota > Fungi > Ascomycota > Dothideomycetes > Mycosphaerellales > Mycosphaerellaceae > Zymoseptoria > Zymoseptoria ardabiliae. Next base: position 20,394 of record AFIV01000200.1, read on the forward strand.
CCTGCAATTTCTTCCCAAACAGGAAGGCGCTTAGATCCCGTGTTCACGCTAAAGGCAGAGCTATTTCCAGACGGCGGCTAGGAAAACTGGTTCGAGGTACACAACTTGCATATGAGGATGGTAGGCGTATATAGCTATACAGGCCCATGCTGGATCCTCGTTTGCTCTGCTCTCCATTGTCTTGTTTCGTGAACACCAACACTCTTCCTTTCTGTCTCTTCAAGGATCTACCATTGCATTGATCGTTCGTGGAACAATCGAAAACCCGGTATCGATCAATTGAACAACGGCGTCGGACACGACATCTTCCATCACTTCCATTCGAACACACAGCACTGCCATCATGTTGTTCTCGCAAGCAGGCCTCCTGCTCACCGCCGCCCTCTCCACCACAGTCCTCGCCGCTCCAACAGAAGATGCATTCCGAGGGATCGGCTGGGGTGTCAACCGCGGCCACAACTGGGGTCGAACAGCCATGCCACCAACCTGCAACACCGCCGCCGTCCAAATGCCTCAAGGTAAGGATCCCACCTGACCTCGTCCATTCCACAACATTCACTAACACATCCAAGCTCCTCAACCCCTCCCACCTCCAACCTCAGGCCTGACCCTCTACCACGTCGCCCTCGGCCGCGGCACGCAAAACTACACCTGTGACCAAACCAACACCAGCTCTCCCCCCGTCGCCGCGGGAGCCGTCGCCGCCCTCTGGAACGTAACCTGCCTATCCGCCGACTCGCCCTCCCTCCTCTCCGCAATCCCCACCATCGCGCTCGCCCTGCCGGTCCCTCAACCGAATTCCCCGACCGCCTACAACGCCCTGTCCGGACACCACTACTTCTCCGACGCCACGACGGCGTACTTCGATCTCGACACCAAGCTGGGGGAGTATGGTCGTGGAGGGTTCAAGAAGGTGAATGCCACGCCCGCACCGTCGGATGCGGTGAAAGGGCAGAGAGGGGTGGGATACGGGAGTGTGCCGTGGTTGAAGTTGGAGGCGAAGGGCGATGAGGGCTGTGTGGCGAAAGAGATTTATCGGATCAATACCGCCGGAGGGAACCCGCCGAAGACGTGTGAGGGGATGGGGAAGTCGTTTGAGGTCGAGTATAGTGCGGAGTATTGGTTTTATGCTTGAGTGAATTTGTGTTGTGTTGAGGATGTGGTGAATGGGAAGGCTATAGTCGATTTAGCGGCATGGTATCGGCGTTCGATGTCGTTTTGAATGTAGAGCTTCTTTTTGATGAATGCACAAAGCTTTGATTACCTTGAATACTGCTTGAGTGCCGATGGTGGAACGGTTGATGAAAGCAACTCAGCAATATTTGACGGAGTCCTTGATCGTCGCGGTGTGGAAACATTTCGTTCAATGAGCGAATTCATTGACGTCGTCTTCTTCTTCTCGTTCATCGGCGGCACTTTCCTCCACCATCCATAATGTCGTGATTCGTTCCAAGTTCCCCAAAGTTCCATCCCACCTCCTCTAGTGCTTGATATGCGCCGCGACCCGATTCGTCAAAAACTTGTAATTGCTCGGCAGCGCCAAACACAGCAACACCGAAACCAGCCCAAACGCAATCGACGTGACCCATACATAATAGAATGCATGAGCGTTCGCCTCCTGCGCGCCTCTCTCAGCGGCGGCGATGACCTGCGCCGTGACGCCCTCCACTTTCGCGGCGGTAGCGGGAGCGGTGAGGAAGGCGGTCACGAACTGCATTGCGGAGGTCGCGGGGAGACCGGGGGCGACGGCTTTTCCGGCGACGTAGGTTGGGAGTGCGGCGGTTAGCTTATTTTTGAAAATATTGAAGTAGATGGAGTAGCCGATAGAGCCACCGATCACGCGGATGGCCAAGGCGAGGGAGACGACGGTACCGATGAGGTGGTCGGGGCAGCTGAGGAGAGGTTAGTTGGTGACTGATAAATGTGGAAGACATGTGGGCTTACGCAGTCATGGCGACGGTCTGGGCGGGAACGAGGACACCACCGACTCCGAAACCGCCGATAGTGCCGAGCGCAACAGTCTGTCTAGCGTTATCCGGTGTCGCGGTAGCGAGAGCACCGATGAACGCGGCTGTGAAAATTTGAAGGTCAGCAAATTCGCTCACGATGTTGGGGGTGACCTTTCCATTGACTAACTCATCAGCACGCAGGAGCCGAGCAGAAGTTCTCGATTGTACTTCGGCAGGTAGGTCATGAGGGCGTTGACACTAGCCGCACCCGCCGTAACACTTATGCCATAACCAAGACCCTTGAGGCCTACTTAAATGGGATCTGGATTGTATAGTGAGCTAAACGTGGTCGGGAAGACTGCAGAACAGGGTCAGTGGTTTGCCGCGGCGGTGCTACGGAGTGTCGCGAACTTACAATTGATGAGAGAGTAGAAGTTCATGCCAGAAATGAAGCTGATGGCGAAGGTGATCGCAACGATTCTCTGGCCGGAGAATAGCTCGCGAGGAATCATGGGCGTCTTTGCAAACTTCCACTCCCAGACGCAGAAGCTAATGATAAGCAGGAGTCCGATAATGAGTGTGGCGAGTACGACACCGCTGGTCCAGGGGTGGGTGAGACCGCCCGACTGGAGAGCGACGAGGCTGGCTTGCGGTCAGTGACTGGGGAGAACTTGAGAAGGCGAATGTCTTACAAAAGCGCAACTCCGCTGATGCTGAGGTAAGCTCCCACGTAATCGATCTCTTTCAATACTTCTGCACGTATTCGACGGCTGATGGTTGAGTTCCTCTCCGGGAAGTATGTGAGAGCGATTCCGATGAGCGCGACACCGTTGTAGATCCTGGAAAGATAGGTCAATCAATCGTCACCGAACTTCTCTCGTATAGTTTCTTGCAATGAGATCCACTGGCCTGCATATGAAGAGATTAACTGTCGGCCGATGCATTCATTATGGATAATGCTCAAACAACATACCCCAACGCCAACCCTGGTAAGCTTCGGGATCCGTTCGACTGGAGAACAACTGGGAGTACATGACATAAGGCGTTGTCGGTATCAAACAGGCCACCACTAGGCCAACAAAAAGTCCTCTCTTCTTCACAGGAACCAGTTCTCCGACACCGGAAAGTGCAGTAAGCTCGCCAATGCCGGCCCCAGCGCCCGAGAGCGCCATACCGCCGATGACCTGGGCAAAGCTGTGGGCGGTAGCCACGATGACGATGCCCAAACAGATCGCTCCGGCGCCAATCATGGTGATATTACGTCGGCCGAATAGATCACCAAGGTAGCCACTGAATGGCGCAACACTGGCAAGTGCAAGAGTGTTGGCGACGGGCATCCAGGACGTCGCTGTGAGCGCCATCCCGCCGATATCTTCGGCGACGTAGGAGAGGGAGCCGCCGAGGAAGTAAAGGGGGAGTTGAGAGCCTGCAGAGGTCAGCAGGGGAGTCATCACGGCTTGGAAGGGAGGCATTGATCGTACCGACCCTACGATTGTCAGTGTTGTGCACGTCTCGTTCTCGTCGATCACTCGATCGAATATGGATACATACCATAGGAAGCAGAGAGAGGCGAGGGCTACCACGGAACGCGCATCCCAAACGACCTTTTCGCTGCTGTCTTCGGAAGCATAGCTGCTTGCTTTTTCATTGTGTTCTGCGACGTGCTTGTCATCGAAGTGATTCTCGGCGTTCCTTTGGTTCCTCATAGTCGAGTGCATGGTGGAGCTGTCCAAAAATGTTCGTGGATCTGCTGAACCAGTGTAGGAGGACCACTCTGCGCGATTGGTGTGGACAAGCAGAAGCTTCCAGGATGGCCAGACGCGACGTCCATCGCGGCAGGCGTGTCTGAACATATACCTGACAGTCTCACCTCCAGGCGTTCCGAGCATGGATCAGCTGAATGCGTTTTGCCGTACCTTTGGAGCTTAGACGCATTCCCACAGAGCGCTGATCGGCAATCATGGTAACTCCCGAACCCCGGATCACCCGGATTCTCTCCGCACAGAGTCTTCGTCTTGTTCGAGTGGTGGGTTTGCAGAGCCACGTGAGCTGTGATTCCGAAAATCGCTAGTGCGTCGATTGAAGGCGTGTTCCCCGCCTTTTTAGCCGTCCCTGAATGCGGAGGAGCGATTGCACCACCGCGACTGTTCTGGCACCTTGAGATCGTGGGTGAGAAAGAAACCCGCACTCGCATTTGAATCTCATGTTGTCCGATCGCACATCGGTTCAGGGGTGATGGTGGAGTGATGTAGAAGCCGCGCTTGCAGATGGCAAGTCAAGCATCAATGCCAATGCTTTTTTAGGAAGTCAGCAGCGTTATAGAGCAGGATTTGCCGGACAAGTCGAATAGCAGTCTCGCAAATGGCGCGCTCCAGACTTCGCCACGAGTAGGTCGAGGGCTAGTCCATTCTGTCTGCTGTCGTAGATGTTGTCCGGCCAGTCTGCGTCGGACTGCCGGATCCGGGTCTTTCAATGCTCCTATTAAGTATGGTGATATCGCGGTCGTGCTCGTGGAGCTCACCAAGATGTTCGCACGGCATCATGGGCTACATCCCATTGTGCATCCAGCCAGCACTTCAGTGATGTAGCACTGCACTGCTCCTCAGATCACATCATTTTGCTGTACCGGCTGCTCTTTGTCTGTCTCGAGATTGATACGCAGCATGCTGATGGTTTTCAACGCAAGCAAACAAGTCGAGGAAAGCGGTATGGAAGAGGAGTGCTGCTTGTTCTTACCGTGTGATTAGGGTTCGGCGCTGCGGCACTATGACCTCCTCCGGCCGCAAGATCTCGTCATATCATCGGCTGAGATGGAAGCGATGTTGAATATAGCCCAAGAAGTGGTCGAGCGTGGCCGAAGCCTCCCGTGCTTGGCTTTCATCACGCGCGGCCATGCGACGAATCATCGTGGGCTCCAGCGGGTACATTCTCGGTCAAAGGGCATGGGCGACTTCAGTATGCACCAGAAGAGATCTCTACTAGTCCAAGCTGCAGTTCAAAACTTGATCAGACGAAGATGGAGGTGGAGCTGCCGTCGACCTGAAACGCCACGATGGTACGTGGCAGTGTGCGTGGCTGAGGGTGCGGTACATGCCGGTCTCTGCGAATACTTGATGTGGACATTGCGTTTCCCTTGGCATCGACATCAATGTTGGCATTCAACTGTGCATGATTCGTGTAGTGTCGACGTGTATTGGTGTATGTATTGTGAAGGGACGTTGGTCATCGTGAGAAGAGAAGGAGAAACAGATCCATGGCGTGTCAGCTCTAGGTACGGTATCTCCCGTCCCTCAGGCTGCTGACTGATCAGGATGACCTCCATGGAAGGTTGTACCTGCATGGCCGGCACATGTCTTCTTTGCCTTCGACTCCACGTCAAGACAGCTTGTCGCAAATGTCATCACATCGTGCTCGATCCAGTCGAATTCGCTTGCCAACCTGCGCGCATCCGATGACGAAAATCCGTCTCGGTCCCGCGGCGCCCAGTCTGCAGGCGAGAAATCCGGCTGAACCATGACGTACGCCTGTGCTGTGGGACGTCAACGCGAGATCTTTGTCTCTTGGAATACCCAGCGTAGGCGGAGGTTGTACTACACTCTGCTACAAACAAACAAATCTTTCTCCTTCTTCTTCCTCTCCATCAACGACCTCATCAACCTCACGACCCGTCTTCCACGCATACAATCCTCCACCAAAACCACATCTCCATCACCGACAACATGCTCTTCACTCGCTACGCTCTTCTGGCTCCGGCTGCCATGGTCGTCGCTCAGGACGGCGCATTGGGCGTGCTCTCCAGCGTACGCACGATATGAAACCTCACTCCTCCGTCAAGCCTCGACTAACACACACAACCTCAGGCCCTCAACGGAGCCGAAAGCGTCTTCTCCGTAGCGACTGACGGCGCCGTGAGTGTCTTTTCCGAGGCGACCGGCGGTGCGGCTGGTGCATATACCACTGTTGTCAACGGGGTGACCAGCATCTACTCTGAGGCCACGGATGGCGCCGCCGGCGCTGCTTCTACCGCTGCGAGCGGCGTGACGAGCGTTTTCTCAGAGGTACGGTCTTCTCTCGAATAAGCGTCCGAGCTTGCACTAACACTTGCAGGCAACTGATGGTGCTGCGGGTGCTGCTTCAACTGCTGCGAGCGGCGTGACCAGCGTCTTCTCCGAGGTTTGCCTCCTCATGATATGCTTGTTCGGAAAACCATGCTGACGTTGTCAAAGGCCACTGATGGAGCTGCGGGTGCTTTCTCAACCGCAACCAGCGGAGCAGGAGGTGTTGCCTCAACCATTACGAGCGGTGCAGGTGGTGCTTTCTCTAGTGCGACCGATGGAGCTGGCGATGCCTTCTCTTCCGCCACCGACGGCGCCGGCGGAGTGGTCGCGAGTGCCAGCAGTGTGGTCGACGGTGCCGCGGCGCCGACCAAGGCGCCAATGTACGCCGTGGGTGGAATTTTGGGCGCTGGTATGGCTGTTGTTGCCCTGCTTTAGAGGGGTCAGTTCGATCTCTCGGATCAGAGAAAAGTGAGGCGAAAGCGCTGCAGCGACTTGTATGATATGACTTAATGTAATATCTTTGAGAAGTGTTGATGTCCAGCCAGTTCAACAGCAAAATACATGCCGTGCGGCGATGAGGAGTTGGGTCGCGCCAATTGCGGTCCTTCGCACCTGCCGCATGGGACATTCAACTCGTCTACCGCACCCAAGCATATCAACGACGAAGTGCAGTCGTGTGAGATGCAAGTACTTGACTCACGGCCAGACAAGAGTTCCGGGCCCGGGATGACGAGGATAACTGAAACCGGAGTCCGGATGAAACGACAGCATCTTGTCGACGATTGTGAGACATTCGCCCTCGAGTTTTACTGCTGACCGGCCTCGCACAATCCCGGCCCTCACGATGCGGATTCGATGGTGGCTTCGTGCAAAGGATATACCGACGTACCCTCCGAATGCGAAGCGGTGGGGCGTTCTTCGATGCCCGGGATGACATGGATCGAGTCGGCACAAGCTCGCGAGTCGCTGCCTTCAAGGTCAGCTCACACATACCATGCTCCGGACCATCCGGACTCTCGTACTCAAGGTTTGCTTCAACCTCATCTAGACTCGAAAGAATCAAGACCGCATTATTTGACGGTTGACCGAGGATTTCTCCCGCCTCATTCTGCACAGCCCGATCTTGGTGTCTGAGACATGAATGGACCAGACAGGCATCATCCTCGTGTTCGCACGAGGCATTTAACAGGGACCGGAAACATGTCATCGTAATAAATAGACCCATTCAACCTCACGACTTTGAACACACTTGCACCACCTCCCTTCTTCCATACCCGACAGAGCGCACTACTACCACCACCATGAGACCATCCAACACCCTCCTCTGGCTCGCCTCCCTGGCCAACGCCCAAAACTACAACAACTTCAAAACCGACCCGACCTCCCTCATCAACACCCAATGCCGCGACAGCGACAAGCTCGCCACGCCCACATACGGCTCCAAAGACATCGTCTTCACCGTCTGCACGGAGAAATACATCAAAGGCACCGTCTCGCAAGTCCACAACGCCATCCTCGACTTCGCCTCCTACTCCAAATGGAACAGCTTCGTCATCGAGGTCGAAGCCCGCTCCGGCTCGTCTCTCACTCCCTCCCCACCACCCGTCGGCACGAAAATGACCTTCACGACCACCGGTCTGATCCCGAAGACGAACACCAAGAGCTGGGAGGAAATCACCTACGCCAACCCGGACGTGCAGGCCGACAGCGCGACGCGAGGAACGTACGCCATGAGCACGTGGAAGGGAGACATGACCAAGTTGGCGCCGGTGGAGCATGTCAATGTGGTGATGAATATCGGGTATGGATACACGAGATATGTGAGCTATGAGACGTATTATCCGGGTGTGACGGCCGCGGCGATTGCGCTGAAGAATAATCTTCAGAAGGAGTTTGATCAGCAGGGGGAGGACTTGAAGAAGTATGTCGAGGGTGGGTCGAAGTGAAGGGGAATGAAGGTCGAGGTGGGATCAGAGCATTGAGTGTATATGAGCGATGAGGATAATGAAAGATGTTCATGACGTTCTGTCACCGGAGGGCTTTCCATCCATTGCTGTGAACCGTTGCCTGGACGCACGAGTGTCGAGCGCTCTGTCAACAGCCAAAGGCTTGATGTGCTCTTGCATGTGATATCGATGACCAAGACACCTGGCAACAGCATTGAGTATGCAGGACCACGACCCTCCTCCTCAGCGCTCTGCACCTGGCGCATCCCGTCAATGTGAACTTCACATCGTCCACGGCCGAAGACGGCATCATTCGCGCAGCATGGGATTTCCCACCATAGCCATGTCTCATCTCGCGATATCCACATGATTCCCGCAAGCCCGGCACACCACCATCTCCCGCACAGAACGAGAATGCCGCATAGTGTGGCCAGCACAGCGACCAGAGCCACGCCGTCAAGACACAAGACACTCTGTTATGGCCCAGCACTCCGCATTGCAACCATTGAAGACTGTGGGCTTGCCCATCGTCCGGTTCGGAGTCCTCAATTTGAATCTCGTTCGGCTCTGACAAGCCAGACCCCGTCCTGTGCCATGATGATATCCAGGCCGTCATCGTTATTGTGATCGCGATCATCATCTTGACGAATCGAGTCAGTCTCTCCACTATCATGAAGGATCTCCCGGCTCATCGAAAGGCCACGCTGCTCGCGCCTCTTCCTCTGTGAAGCCCACCTCCGCAGCCGCATTTCCCACCCACTCGTCGAACAGCTCTCGGTGTACGTCCTGCAGAATATCCCAGTGATCGATCGGAATCCAGCCGTCTGCGTCCGTCCGTAGACCCTTGAACAACACTTGGCGAACCTCGTGGAGTTCTCTCCACTTGGGTTGAAGCTGCGCCTGACGCTTCAACTCCTCCTCTGTGGGCTGATACGGACAAGTTCCTGGCAATTTGAGATCGGTGGTCCACCTTCGTGACAGATGTATCAGATCTTCGCGGATGAGCACTGCGCCGTGCCTCCACGCTGACGGAACGTACTGCAGGAGTCGAAGTAGATCTTGATCCAAGGTTCTCGCTTCGAAGAGTACTGGCAGGTAGCCACGCAGTATGACAGCCCACGTTTGCCGGCAGAGGTCGACAGAGGTCATGATATTCTGCTGCTCCTTTGTAGGCGGATCTGATACCTGTGATTCGTACCAATCCGAAGGGAATTCGCACAGGTCGGGTGTCTCATCGTAAGAGTAGGCGGGTTCGATGCTGCTGGACTGCCAGTCGATGAGACAGGTTATTTGTGTGGGATCCTCATCGGAAACGAATATGTTCCTCTTGTGCAAATCTCGGTGCAGGAGTGTGGGACGCTGTACGTTGCGATAGACCGGAGATGCGACCATTGCGAGGAGAGTGTCTTTGGCCGTGCGATTCAGATGCAGATGGTCCTGAATGGCCTCCTCTTGTGCACGCGAGGTGTTCTCATCCAGGATCGGAATTCGAGATAGGCCGACATCAAGTAGGCCGCGCACGTAGTCTTCATGGCTCTTCCCTTAAGAATGTCAGTGTGGCTCGCCACATGAGAACTTGCTGGTGGCGTACAAGGGCCGCGATTTGGTGGTGCACGCTCATACCAGTGCTCATCGCCTGGCATCGTATTCCAATACCTGTTGCCACAATGAGGGCCGATGCAAAAACGTTCCGACAATGGAATACTGTCCTCGCCAGCCGCACATTGACCGATAAAGCAAAGCGAGCCGTAGGCGGGGAACTGCAATGAGGCCATTTGCTGGCAGAGCAGCCCGAGCGATTTGATAACTAGAATGCGCTGTTCAACGTTCATAGTGTCCCACCTTTCATGGAGGCTGACTCCTGGTGCGTGCTCCATGATGATGTACTCTGTTCCGATCGGATTAGAAGGATCGTCGCTCCAATCCAGCACAGTGGGAAGAGGAACGGTCGTATTCTTGCGGACTATCTCTGGTTAGCATTCGCTCTAGACTCCAATCCCAAGTCGATTGTGCTCACTGTATTCCATCGTAGCCATCTCGGAGTTCGTGGTCAGGCGCGCTGGTCCTGCGACCGAAAATGGTATGCGGGCAACAAGCGATGCGCCATTGTCGAGCTGTATAATGAAGGCGCGGTTGAAACCACCCTCGACCTTGACGCACTTGACTATGCTGCTGGCACCGGCACTGCAAGAGATTACCTTATCGCGAAGCTTGTCGAAGTCGAAAGCGATCTGGCGAGCTTTCAATTGTCGGTCGTTCAATCGAAGCCACCGGCCACTGGTGTAGCCATAAGGGTCAAAGTCTGCCTTTGACATGGTCCACGAGCTTATTGTCGATGCTGCTCGACTGGCGCCCTTATGCAATGGTGTGCTGTCCTTGCAATGTGCGAAGAAGCGACGCAACATTCCGATGTGCTGTGGTTTGATGATTGCCATGGGAGAGCACGGTAGGAGAACAGAGCTGAAAGTCAGCAACCCGTAAAAGGTACTTCCCGTCTTCCCGTCCCGTCATGACCAGTTGCTTAGTCATGCAAAAACCTCAGGTCACACGTGCACCGGTAGAGGGCGCTATGTACAACCTCATCTTGGGTTGCTCCGGACCTTGTGCGCATCCTAATTACGATACAAATCCTCTTTCTATATGCACACTGACTGCACTGAGCATCCCGGCCGCCTTTGTTCTTACATCAACGTTTGGAAAGCGCCATCGGGTGACTGCTCTCATCGACGGCTTCATGTCAAAGTAGATCCGCAAGGACTGCAGGCGCTTGACGGCTTCCTCAGCACCTACTACGGAGCAAGGAACGTATGCAGCGGCGGCCTCGAGATGGCAAGACCAGGGCTGAGTGGCTGGCGTGCCAGCACTGCCAGTAATCAAGCCATCAACCTTGGGCAGGCTCGAGGGGTGTCCACTCCGACGCGCTCAGTTGCTGTACAGCCCTGACAAAGACCCCGTTTGTCGCGCGGCATAACTTCGCTGTTGGGCTGTAACCAATCCAATCACAGCATTTCACAAGGTGTGCGCAGAGGTCCATGGGTAAAGTACGCAGCATCTGTATCGGACACCTCAGGGTCGACCAGTGGGGTATTGACAGACAAAGCTTGCCGCGACGTCCAAGATGTATGTCTCAAAGCTGTTCGAACAAGCCGAAAGATCAACGCAACGCATTCGCTCTGCTCCGCGCGATTCCGCAAGGTACGACACTTCGCTCAACTTCAAGACAATGGGCATGCCAAGTGGAGGTGATTTACTGGAAACTGACGATTTTCGCATTTCAGTCGCCATGTCCAAGAACCTCTCAAAGAAGTTGGACAGGCTCCTCGAAGCCGGCCTCAGTGGACGTCTCCAGAAGACGCACAACCCGGGCAGCCGCATTGCGCCCTCCAGGAGCACCAAGAACGATCGCGAGTTAGAAGTCAGGCTGGACGCAGGAGAGCTAGTCGACGGGAGGTACCTCCAGGTCTATCTTCAGGTCAACAAAGAGGCCACATCTCCGGCGCTGAAGAAATGGGTGCAACAGAATGGGGCGCATGCCAACCTCGCCCAAGCGCAATTCGACACTCAGGCGGAGGACCCACAGGCCGAGACGGGCAAACTAGTCGATACGTTGCTCGCTCGGGGTAAAGACAAGATCGGCTGATGTTCAAGGCGTTGTTTACACGTCGAGGCATGGTTGAGTTCATCAAGTGATCTGGCGCGCGATGTGGGGAGTGCAGTGAAGAAAGGTGCAGAAGCCAACCTGGAATACACATGCTTCAGCTACTTACACGCTCTCGAATGAGCAACACCGTCACATGCGGTATCTTCCACCCGTACTTGGTCTTGTCTGCACCAGCTTTTCCACCTGACGGAAGCTGTTGTTGAGGACAGCTTTGCAAGGTACAGCTTTACGGCGGCGGATCTGGTGAGGACAAATATCTTGACTCCAAGCTGATCCGCAAGGGCACGACCGCACTGGTGTACGGCGTTTTAGCGCAACGGAGTGCTTGAGCGTCCGAACCTGTGCCGACTTTGAAGGCTCGTTCGACAGGATTTCAGGCCAACGACATCTGCAACATGCCACATTCAGAACACTGGAAATTTCACTTGACAATGTGGAGATGCGACTCGTTCAATTGTTGCCGTTCGCGCGATATCGGGTTGGAATAATTACAACGTGTAAAAGGAAGGAGCTCTTCCTCAACCTGTAATGCAGATCGGGCACTCCGGCCCTCGTCCCTATCGACGAAGAGATCACCAATTGCAGATGCCGTTGCCATTTTTACCTGTGCTACAGTTGAATCCGGCGCAGCAGGGTGTATTGACGTTAGCCTCGTTGCAGCTGTCTGGATACCATCAGTATTCTTGCCGCCCGGAGGCTCGTTGCGCTTGAACATGTTACTTACAACCGACCGGAGCGCACGTTCTGCACGTGCCGCCATCGCAGGCTAGTTGATTGGTCGCGCAGCATGTGGGAAACAGCTGATTTCCACAAACGCCTATCGAAAAAGCGTTTAGCATAAACTCCTCAAGGACGTCAAGCAGGTATAGCGTACCTCCATTGTTTGGTTGGCATTGTTGACCGGAGACGGTCGTCACGCCGAGAGCGACGAGGAGCGCGAGTAGTTGGAACTTCATGTTTGAGGTTGTTGGACGTGGCTCGAGTGTTGGTTCTGAGTGCGCGGCGTCCGTAGAGGTGGTGTCCAAGAGTAGCACGAGGCGAGATTGTTTGTGCGGATGGAGGACAGAAAGCGGGGGATGGGCGGGCAATACTGCCTTTCTTATGTGCATGTGGAACGCACCGGAATGAGTCTGGACTCAAGTGCCGTCCGCGGGATCCCGGCCTGGAGGAGACGAAGCTCCAAGGTGTCAATGCATCGGAGTGGCGCAACGACCGAACCCGGTGCCTGTAGGCAAGGTGATCACAGCTATCGAGGCTTGGATGTCCCTGCCTTGCCACCACACGAGAATACTCCGATGCGCTTGTACAGCAGGTTGGCATATCGGAGTGCTGTGCATCCGCACCCGAGCTGATGGTGGCTGAGCTCAAAAGCCTTTCTACAGGCGAACAATACCAATGGAGGCCTGTAGATGCCCCAGCCGTGCAGAGGAGGAAAGCGCTCCGATGATCGATCCTCCCCCTCGGCCGTTGTGATTGGAGTCCTCAGTCTAGGGATCCCTACAACCCGTATCCCGCATGCAAGAATAGCTCTCACTGTCCACGTCACCACGTGTTGTCCAAGAACTTATCCCTGCCTCTCAATGTCAAGGATCGTGACGAAACGGCCGAAGAAAGGAGATTTGGAAGTACCGCATAAAGAACTTCACCTCGCGCGACTCTGGAAAGGTCATCATGACAAAGTCAAGCAGTCGAGAATCATGGACATAACGCATCGGAGTATCCACCAATTTTGCAAGGCAGGGGCAAGGACAGGCTTCCCGAGTTCCAGCACTGCCTCAACCGATGCTGAAGACGGATCACGAGCGCCTGACGACCTAGGATCACGTCTCCAATCGATGATCGCCAGCAGCTTCTTGACGAACAAGAACATTTCGACACCTCCGACAATCAGGATCATAGCTTGACTGTGTCCCTGCTAATATGAAATGTGCTCAAGCACAAGCCAGCCTGGATTTATCGACGACTTCGATTCGTTGTATCTCCTGCGCAGACCTTGAAGCTTGGGCCGGCTTCGGGGTCGTGGTTACTCCGATGCGCTCCCACGCTGTACGAGGGTAGAGGCTGTACAGACTGTGGCAGTGTGGACTGCGTACGGAAAGTAGTGCTTACGCCGACAACTCAAGCGACATCCCCCTCGGGCAAAATTCGGTATGCATTGCTCCGGAGCTGGCAATATTGTCTTCAGATAACGGGCATGACTTTTTGCTTTTGGTGCAGACTCCAGAGTCTGCAAGATTCCCGGCTTCTGTTCCCTGTCTTTTCACCCGCCATTCCCACGTGTCTCAAGATTTTCGCGCTGTCCTCCAGCAACACTCGTCCGATCAAACACTCCGTAGAGGAGACAGAGCAATCTTGTTGTATTATCAGCAGTATCCGTCGTCCACTGGCTTCATCTCTCTTGAGAAGAGCTGTACATGTCTCGCCTGCTCCAACGTCCGAGGATCGCTTGGTCTTGCCAAAGCATTCATCACAGATATGTCAAAGGCACTCTCACTGCTCCGCCACCTCAAGCGCGCAACGTTGCGGGCTCTCGGATGAGGAACATCGTAACGTGCGGAGTATCCCACCCATACTCTGGCCTCGACTGCACGAGCTTCGCCACCTCGCGGAAGCCATTGTTCAAATACGTCTTCACGCCGGCGGCTCTGGCGAGAACAAAGGTTTTGACTTCCAGCTGGTCCGCAAGAGCAAGACCATCCGCCAAGAGCAAATGACCGATGCCGCGTCGCTGGAACGCTGGGTGGACAGCAAGGTAATCCAGCTCTGTCGTGTTCCAATATATCAGTAAAGTTCAAGAGCCTTTTCTCCGCGTACGAGAGTCCACGTACCCAGAACATTCGGATTGTCCTTCTTGATCCTGTTTTCGATCTCGATGATTTCTGCACTCAGATCATCTTCCCGCTCATGGAGCAGATTCCGGATCTTTCCATCCGCAGACGTGACGGCTTCAAACTGTTTCCGATAGCCGTCCTGCGCACTATCGCTCGCTCGAGGCGGTAACGCGGCAGGCCAGCAGATCTCGCCGGACTCTGTGAGCACCGAATCTGGCAAGATCCACCGAGCATATCCCACTGCTTTGCCGGATGATTCATCGACAGCCTTCTGGAACCGTTTGCTGACGGGAACCGCGGAACCAGCTTTGATCAGACCCCAGGGCAGCCGAGCTGCGGTATCTCGGATGATGTTGTCCAAAGTCATGGCTGGCGACCAAAGTCCAGCCCAGGACGGGTCTTCGTACATGGCACTCATCATCGTTTCAGCGAGGTCCTCGGCATCATCGAAGTGAATCTTGTCGATCGAGACATCAGTCTTGTTTTCCTTATTGATCGCAGACATGGCTCGCTTTGGACGGCGGTGTGACTTGAACACGTTTTAGCTGAGTGGCTGCCGTGTTCTTGACTCCAGGGTATGGGAGCTGTGAGATGCGAGAAAGTCTACGAGACACGCGGACAACAGGAGCATGATGAGTATTGTTGCTGCCTGCAGTAATTCATGTAATTCGGCATATGAGTGAACGAGGGAAGCGTGGGGAGGGACCCGGAGAATTGCCGCGATTTTGTGAATGGCATCGTCGTTGTCTGATTCCTGTGGCTGTTAGATGTCGGAATGAGAGAATCTACCGTCCTCGAGATTCTTATCTCGATTGGAGAGCCACACCAGCAATATGTGGTATGGAATGACAAGTTCAGATTAAGAAGATCTTTCGCTCGATGTCTGCGGATCAGATGCCTGAGGCGGAATTTGCTTAGTCATTACTCTTTCCTCCTTCCATGTCCACACCCCTGTCGTATCTTCTTCCTTCCTTTGATCCCGTATTGCCATTCATTCGATTCTTCGTACCCCGAACGAAGAGATGAAGTCGCTCACATCAGTATCGTACAATTCCGCTCGATGCAAAGGACCATTGATATCGCCGGTCAAGATGGACTCGCATGACCAACGCTATTCAACGAGCACTGGTCCACGAGTCGAAACCAGGTCCTTTGATCGACTGTCTTCCCCCTCTTCAACAGAATGCCCAATCGAACATACTCGAAAATGAAGCACCCTCCCCATGGCACGTCGCTGTACATATTTCGGATCCGATCTTCAGAGGAAAGCCTCCCAAGTTTCTCCCTCAAAAACGCCACACCCGAGGATAAACGTTTTAGCTCGTCAGGCACAGCAGCTCCAAAAACTCGTGCCGACTTAACCGTCTACCTTTGCCAATCATTGGAGAGGAATCAGGTGCATATTCGCGTGGGGGGGGGGGTGATTTGCAGGAAAACTTGGGGTAGAATGGGTACTTTTGGTTGTCAGATAGCCGAATGTGCGCCCTCTGGCCCGTGAAGGTGGGAATTCGCTGAGTTTCTACCAGACTTGCTTGATCTTTCAGTTTATTTCTTCTCGTTTTGACCGAGTGGACTTCTTCACTTGAGGCCTTTCCCTGAACTCCAGACTCTTCGATCGGTACCGCTCTATGGACAAGCGTTGCCGAGAACAATGATCTTAGCTTGGTGCTCGCCACATATCGATCCTTTTAGGACATCCTCTATAAATTAACGATAGCGGTGTCGTCTATAAATCGGTATAAGTCTCCTCGACCAGAAGCCCGACAAGGCATAGAAAAACCTATAGGAACCTTTGTCGGCGACAACACCGACGTAGGAGCCGGTGCTCATCCCAATACCGACCATGAAGAATCACATACCGTCCACGAAACCGCCGACTTTGAAAAGAGACCCCACGATGAATCCTCCTTCTCCCTCTCCCTCACCCTCTCCCACACGACCTCCACCCTCCCCTCCCCTCGTCCGAGCACCCACCATACCCGCCGCTCTGCAAGCCATCGAAGCACCCACCTTGAAAATACACCACCGCCCGACGAACAACGAACCATCGTCTCCTTTCCCACCGGCGATCCAGAAAATCCCTACAACTGGTCCCGCGGCAAGAAGACCTACGTCCTGCTAACGTGCATGGTGCTGGTGCTCAACAGCACGACCGGCAGCGCCCTTCCCTCCGGCGCCACGGAGCAGACGAAAGAATACTTCCACATCACGAACGACAGTCTGCTCGTGCTCCCCGTGTCGATCTACCTCATCGGATACGTGCTCGGTCCGCTGGTGAGTAGTCCCCACAGCGTCCTCCTCACCTCACTCACCTCACCAGCTGACTCCACCGATCGCAGCTCTTCGCCCCAATGTCCGAAACCTTTGGCCGCCGCCCTCTGATCCTCAGCACCTTCATCCTCTTCACCGCCTTCCACCTCGGCTGCGCCCTGGCTCCCACCTTCCCCGGCCTCATCATCATGCGTCTCCTCACCGGCATCGGCTCCTCCACCCCCGTCTCCGTCATCGGGGGCGTCTACGCCGACATCTACTCGACGCCCAAAGCGCGCGGTCGCGCGGTCACCATGTTCATGGCCGCGACGACCTGGGGACCGTTGCTGGGACCGATTGTAAGCGGGCATGTGGCGCCGGCGATGGGATGGCGGTGGACCTATTGGGTGGGATTGATGATTGCCGGCGCGACGTGGCCGTTTGTGGTATTTTTACCGGAGACGTATGGACCTGTTTTGCTGAAGCGGCGGGCCGCTCGACTGAGGGCGGAGACGGGAGATGAAGGCGTCGTCGCGCCGATGGAGATGCAACGACCCACGTGGCGGGAATTCTGCACCGTGGTCCTCACCCGTCCCGTGCGCATGTTTCTCCACGAGTGGATCGTGCTGTTCAGCTGTCTGTACCTGTCCGTCGCGTATGCGATTTTTTTACATTTTCTTCCAGGCGTATCCGATCATTTTCC
This sequence comes from Zymoseptoria ardabiliae STIR04_1.1.2, assembly GCA_000223765.2. Taxonomy (NCBI): domain Eukaryota; kingdom Fungi; phylum Ascomycota; class Dothideomycetes; order Mycosphaerellales; family Mycosphaerellaceae; genus Zymoseptoria; species Zymoseptoria ardabiliae. Next base: position 37,792 of record AFIV01000200.1, read on the forward strand.
AGGGCGTGTATGGCATGAGCGCGGGGGAGCAAGGGTTGACGTTCTTGCCGATCGGAGTGGGAGCCATGCTGGCCGGGGGGATATATCTGTATTGGGAGCGATTCTTGGAGAGGGCGAGAGAGAGGGATCCGATGCCCGAGTGGGCGGGCGTGGAGGAGTACGTGCGGTTGCCGATTGCTTGTGAGTGGATGGCTATCCTCCTCCTCTTCGGTTGAAAATGTCATCACTGACTGACTGACTGACTGACTGACATATCCCAGGCCTCGGCGCCCCTCTCTTCGCCCTCTCCCTCTTCTGGCTCGGCTGGACCGCCCGCCCTTCAATCCACTGGATCGTCCCGACGCTCTCCGCGCTCCCCTTCGGCGTCGGCTTCCTGCTCATCTTCATGGCGCTGATCAACTACATGGTGGACGCGTACGAAATCTACGCCGCGTCCGCCATGGGCATCGCGTCGTGCACGCGGTCCGTCTTCGGGGTCGTGGTGCCGTTCGCGGCCCGGCCCGATGTATGATGCGCTCGGCATCGGGTGGGGGTGTACGTTGTTGGGGTGCGTGAGTTTGGTCATGGGCGTGGTGCCGTTTGCGTTTTTGAGGTACGGTGGGGTGATGAGGAGGAGGAGTCGGTGGTGTGGGGAGTTGAAGAGGGCGAAGGAGGAGGAGAGGGTGAGGAGGGAGGGTGAGGAGGGGGAGAGTGAGGTTCGGGAGAGGAAGGGAGAGGTCTGAGAGTGGGCATTGTTCTTGAGCGTGGCGTTTCTTGATGAAGGGTGGTGATGGAGAGATGCTGTATGAAATTGATGACAGCAGGACGGATCGATGTGAGAGGAGATGTAGTCTTCATCCTTGTCGCTCACGCGATTTTTTATGCTTGAATCGTGAGACGATGACAGCCGGCTCAGGGATCGCGTCGAGGAAGGTTTGCAGGGGAGAGCGAATTGAGGCGGTGGAGAATGGTGATGCTGTATATTTTGTTGCATCGTAGAATTACTGTCCAGACCAAAAAGGACTTGTCTTTGGCGGAGATGTTTGCAACAAGAGGGAGCCACGTGCGGTGGAGTAGGAAGAGCTGGTCTGGCATGCTTCCCGTCTTCACGGATTCTACCCCGGCTAGTCGGTCATATGTGGTCGTCAACGTCCGACTCGGACAACTCCGCTGATGATTAGCACCTTGCTCCTACCGTCGTTCCCAATGGATGTGGTATTCCTCGCGATGCGTGTGAGGTATTTCACCATTTGATGAAATTGATATGACGATTGACCAAGTGGTCTCCGACGGAAGCGGATTCATGGAGCCGAGCCGAGATCTGGCGTATTGGTTAGTCGATATGGGTCCAGTTGGGAGAATTCCCTGGGAGTGAGCAACGGCGTTGCATCCATCGGATAAGCCGCTCGTGGAGAGGAGATTGTGAAGAGCGAAGTTGTCCATTCTCTCGTTGAGGGAAAGGACTTGAGCTGAACGGCAAGACAAGGCAGAGTCCTGGCATGACCCTGGATTTACATTTCCAGGGTCGCATCGCTTCGTGATTCATCTGAATAATATCTTTCCAGGTTGACACATGCGACAATTTCTTGGCTCTGCTTCCAATTAATTAAATCTTCGTCAATGGAGCCTTCCCGAATAGGCAAAGGCACAACACGGAGTGGCCGAAGCCCTAGCACAAAAAGTCAAAATATATCTCCGCCCCGGGTTTTCGGTTCACTCTCCATCAAACTGATCCTGGAAGATCGAGGGATGAACAGCAGGGATCATGGTTGGTTGAGATCAAGGTCGTGGCGATGCGAGATTCGCCGGTGACCAAGTGCAGTCATCTATGGACTGGCTTGTGGCAACACATCATGGAGATGAAGAGCGAATCGATTAATGGTCAGTCCAAGAATCATGTCGAGGCGAGGGTTTCGGCCAAGATTCATGGAGAGTGGACGACCAGGCACAAGGTATCATCCCCACATGGTCAGATCCCACGGCGATTGGGTGAGAGGGTCTGGTAACCTCTCGGCTGGCGGATTTTTGAGATTCTGTGAAGAGTCGCTCCGGCCCAGTGGCGTGCTGTGCCTTTTTTGCCCGGATATGTCATGTTCATCGAGGGAATACGTGTTTGCTTGAGGATGCAGTCGGAGATCCAAGGGAGGGGAGGTCCAGTCCAACATGGGAAGAGACGAGCAAGAATCACTCAAGCCAGGACATGGAATCCTCAAATAGCCATTAAGACTCCATCATCAAATATTGATTCAACATTGATGTCTCCCATCTCAGCTTCCGTCCATTCTTTTTCCCGACCATCTCCACGCCAACGTCAGACACATCCCAAGCTTGAAGGTTGGACAGGAATGCCAGGCCATGCTTTCAATCTCGCAGTCCAATCGTTGCCAGCGGTACCTGAGCCAATTCCGTGTACCTTACTTCCGCCCTTGACCTGGATCCATCTTCCTTCCCGCTCGGCACCGCTACGGACCATCCGTGCGGGAGGGAGATGATCTAAATGGCCCTCCCTCACTGAACTGTGGCTACTGTATGGCTATCATGTCCACGGCTACGTCTACCCAACGCAAAGACTTCTCCCCAGACTCGCTCGGCTGTCTGGGACTCTCCTTCACCCGCTCAGGTCCGGCAACCTCCTTCTGCTTGATCCTCCCTCCACAGGTCTCCTCCGCCAGTCTCGCCGCTCGCACTCGGACATTGCCGTCGAGTGATGAACAGAGCCGAGAGAGGCGCAATCCTTCCCCGTCCAGCTCCCAGTCTTATCCTCTCGCTACTATCGACCCTCTCCGCCTGCTGTGTGACCCCCTCTCGACCTCTTCTCTCACCCACCACCACTGCACTGCCGCCTCGTTCACTCACTGCTGCATCTCTGTTTCCCTCCACCACCGCCGCCGTCGACATCACTGCATCAGCTCGACGCTTCCTTGCTCTCAGACCACCCGTCCGTCACGATCCCCCACGACGAACCCACCGGCTAGCCAGCCCAGCTTCCATATCCACACCACACGGCCCGACACTCCTCCGTCGAAGACTTTCTTCACAGAAAAAGACGTATACCACTGGCACAACATGAACACGACGAGGCATTGGGATAAATAGACACACTGGCCAGAGAGCTGTGATCATATCAGTCTCGCCAGCATGGACTTTGAACAACAGACATATGCCGGGTGAGAAATGTCTGAATATATCTCTTCACTGACCTCCCGCTCATCGTCAATGCATCTAGTCCGGTCGACTGGAACTTCCCAAGCCCTACGGCCACTCCGACCTCGACCACCTTTGCCCACAATGCCTTTCAAACGCCCAAGACGGCCAACTTCCCGTCCCACTTCCAAGACGCCTTCACCACACCTCAAATGCCGAGCTATTCCACACCCCGACAGTCCGAGTATGCCACCATGACACCCATGCAAGGACAGACGCACATGCAGCCCAACCAATACTACCCAAACACGCAAGCATCTGCTGGGGCAGCACAAGGTCAGGTCATGCCACCACCACATCAGGTCAATTTCCAGCCCAGTCCTGCCGCATATGGGTATTCGCAACCACCTCAAGTACATCACGCTGCCGCCATGTCCTTGGACTCCTCCCATATGCAGACTCCACCACCCACGAGGGGAAGTTCGGTCAAGAAACCCGCACCGCAAGACGTAGCTTTTGGCACACCCTCTACCATTGCTTCGCGAAGGTTAATGACACCTCAACAGGGCTACAGCTCTGGTCAAGCGGCGCCTGCAACGCAAGCAATGCAATACCCTCATCTGCAGTTCTCGCCGGAGGTCTATCAGTTTGGCAATCTAGGACCTCAATCAGCTCCTGTCTTTCCTCAAACTCAGTTATTGTGGGGAAGTCCGCCGATGTACAACCAGCAACAGCCGCAGCAACAGCCTAGTCTGGATGATCCATTCGCGCCAGTCTCGGTGCAGCCCATCCCTTGGTCGCATGCTCCACTGCAGTCGAACGTACAGGCGACATCCTTTGACACACCCGCAATGGGCAGTTTTCATCATGTGCAAGCGACGTCCAGACCAGCTTCAGCCGGACAATACAACACTTCACACGCACCACCACAAATGCCACCCATGACCTCCGCCAGCGTGGATCCTTCTTTGGTCTATAGCTCGCCCATTCGGCCTGTCCTTCCGTCGAATGCCTCCTCCGCCCGTAAGGTGCATCCGCAAGGACCTGAGATGGCCCGGCAAGACAGCCCCAATTCCCATGATCAACGTTCAGACACCCTATCCTCCACCGACACAACCAACGGCATCAATGCTGCAGACCAACTTCGTCGAAGCAACACCACAGGTACGACTCGACCTAAGATCTCGGAAACTCTCAGTCGTAGTAGCAGCGCACTCTCCGTGCCGCGCACTGCTTCTCCTCTCAAACGATCTCGCAAACCTGTCCCGCTCGGCTCCATTTCCGAAACGAAGAAACCACCTCCGCGTCCACGAAACTCCGTCGTTCTCACTGTCGATGAATCCGGTCGTGCCAGTGCCGTCAGCACTCGGTCCGTCAACACCGGCAGTCCAACAAAAGACAAGGACATTCGCGACCGCTATCCTGGTCTGTTCGATTCCGACTCGAGTGAGGAAGAGGCATCCGAGGATGAGAAGGATGACAACACACCTTCCCGGACAACATCGTTCACGTCGCTGGCCCGCACCAAGTCTATTAGACTGGATCCGCCGGTGGAGAACCTCGAAGGCTTGTCCCTCCCACGATCCGGATCTGCCATGTCGATGAAGGTCACACCTTCCCGCGCTGCCATCGCCGCTGCAGCCTCTCTCCGTCGTGGAGGAAGTCTACGCAAACCAACAAACACGAGGACCACGCCCACCGGCCGCAGAGTGACTAGCTCTTCCGCCACAAGCTCGATCGATACCTGTCCAATGGATACATCCTCGCCGGTAGGAGCTGCCACATCAAGAGGACCAGAAGATTTCTCGCCCGGCATCTCAGGCTGGCACCCGCATAGTCTCGACGACCACAATCGACGATGGAGCATCCTTTCCCAGGAACAGTGGCAGCAGTTTCCACACCCACAGCCGAGTGTCTCGCCCACTCATCCTCCTCAGTACGCGGCGGACATGTCATTCTACCAGCAGCCCTCCCGATCGATGCAGCAACATCCACAGCAACGAGCTGGCATGGTCAATGGGCACGCCGCGAAACGTATCCGCTGTCATTGCGGCATCACGGAGGAGAGGGGATTGCCGCTGATTCAATGCACCATGTGCACGCAGTGGGCACATTGGAGCTGTAATCCAACGGCTAGCAGTGGTGGAAAGGGACAGGGAGGTGGATTCACTTGTTGGCTCTGTACGAGGCCCGGCCGTGCGAAAGGTGCACGAGGGAGATGAGTTCACACTTGCCCAAAGGATGGCCATATGACCTGATTTGGATTCTGCTATTAACGGCGAGATACTGAACATTCGACTGACCCATCAATTGGACTGCACCTTCCGGATATGCTCCCGCCGCCAAAGACGAAGACAGGAGAGGAACGAGCATTCACAGCCATGTTGACGCCACGTCATATGAAAACCATAGGAGGAAGCATTTGCATTCAACAAACTTTGGAGCCACATTTTTGGGATTGAATATTTATTGTCAGCGTTTGAGCGGCTTTCCCTTTTGAACACTCCTGGCTCAACACCGCCACTGTGTGGCAGGGTAGATGGGAAGAGATTTTCTTTGTTGTGTAAGAGCACAGGAAAGAAAGAGGCCAAGGGGGATTTCCGGCGAAATTGGACAAGATGCATGAATGAATAATGGCCGTTGAAAGGCACAGGCGTCACCCGGAGGAGGGAAGAGATGGAGAGATTGGAATGTAATGCCTATTGATGACGTGGAGCTCGAGGTTCATCGGCCTTGAATCAGCCGCAGCTTGGCTATGGTTACGAGATGAGCAGAAGATGTTCGATGCAAAGGACCTTGAAAAGGAGACAAAGACCCGACGCCTTGTCGGCGGCATCGATGCACGAGGTCGAGCAGCAGTCGATCCGAGATCTGAATGGGAGATGTGAGATGTACGAATCTAGAATCCTGGAGAGGAGAGAACAACATTTTATCATTCGACACCTATCATGTGCACCATAACGACGAGCAACAAGCGACGAGTGGATTCCCTGCTGGCAGGAAACATGGTATGTTACTGACGCCTACTGAGGAGTGACGAGCCTGCATGTGCTGGAACTTTGACTTGACGACGACAGCAACCGCGACACCTGTTCCCTTTCGGATATCTCGCGAGATGAGTATCGTCCTGTGCCTCACATGACGCAAATGAATGAGCTGGACTTTCTTTCAATTCCGAGCTCTCCATCTTCCCTTCCTTTGGCTGTGCTATTTCCATCGCGACTCTTTGTTGTGGCTCATTGTTGGGCGGGACATCTCATATTGCATTATGCTTTCCTTTCTTTCTCGAGAGCGAGTTGACGGAGCACAATAAGATGGGGCATGGTCGTCGAGGTTGGCGATGAGGATCTTTGGATTTCCTCTTTTTCTGCTTTCATCTCATCAAGCAACGCTCCAACGGACTTCATCAACAGTTCATTGAGGTAACAGCCTGTCTTTTGCTATTGCATCAACGGCATCTCACACACGCAAAGACCGTGCTCCCAAGATCCATTCACATCACACTTGAGACATCGACCAGACGAGGCGAGATCAGACTGCCGGCAGTCTACGCTCGCAACTGAGACAAGCTCGCATACACGCAATCGTCATACCAAACAACCAGACGGCAGCAAGACACTTCCCAAACGGACGCAACACTCCAACGAATCCACCAACCATGCCAGCCTCCAGCTCCAACCCAGCACCCACCTCCTCTTCCACCTCCCGCCCGCACCACACCTCTACCCACCACTCATCATCCACCCACCGCCGCCATCACCACTACAACAACTACCCACCCCGCTCCTACACCGACCTCACCACCTCCGACATCTCTCTCCTGGCTCCCATCTTCGGCCCCCTCCCGCCTCGCACCCTCTCCATCCACGCCGCGCACACCACCGCCCACCGCGCTCAAATCTCCAATTTACCCGCCCACTTGCTCGTCAAACCAAGATACTCGATCCTCAACTACTTCTGCAACGTACACAAACACCTCCTGCCATCACCGGTCAACAGCGTCCTCGAACTCGTCCGCGACGAAGTCTGCAAAGACGCTCTCCGGGACTGGGACCCCGTCATCGGAAAATGCTGGCTCGACCCCGACACGCTGGGTTTACTGCAAGAAATGAACGCGGTGTGGTACTCCGTGGAGAAGTTCACGGCTACCTTCGGTCGTGCCCCGCAAACGTCACGCACGAGATGGGTTTATCAAGACGGAAAATGCAGCGCGTGTAAACTCATCGCCGTGGCGGCGAATGTACCCGGTATGATTGCCCTCGCGGGATGTCTGGTCGCGAGGATCAGTCCGAGACTGTGGGGGAGGAGTAAACGGGTGAGATGGTTGGAGGCGTGGTTGAGGGGTAGTGTGGAGTGGTCCTTTCAGGGCGAAGGGGTGGTACGCGCGATGTGGGAGTGTGCGGTGAGATTGAGACGGACGATGAGGGCTGTCACGGGAGATGAGAGGCGGTGGGGTGAAGGTAGGAGTGGGGAGAGGAGGAGGGAGGGAGAGGAGGAGAGGAAGTATGTGGAAGACTTTGTGGCGAAGGTGAGGGAGCCGATTCGGCCTGGGAGGGAGGCCGGGCAGGAAGATCATGTGGCTTGGGTGGAGGGGACGAAGATGAAGGGCGAGGTGCAGAATCCGATGAATCCGTTCATGGGGAGGAGGAGGAGGAGTGGGAGGGCGAGTCAGAGGGAGATGAGGTTGCCGGAGGTGGAGTTGCCGGGTTCGAGACCGGCGGGCATGAAGCCTTCGAAGTATCAGGCGCCCGTCGTGGAGGAGTCTTCAATGCCTGCGAGGCATGTATCCGTTCGCAAGCCCGTTCCACCGCCGAAGGATACTTCCCGTCCTCCGACACTACCCCCACCACCACCGAAGCTGCCGACCCCTCCGTCGTCGAAACGCAAGTCGGAAGATCACATCCCTCGCACCCGCCGTCTCGACTCCCTCGGCTTCTTCGCCCGCGCGCAGAGCATCCACAATCATTCCACGCCCGAGCAGTCCACCACCGATAGCCCACCGCCACATCTCTCCCCTACACCAACACTGCACTCCCCGCCCGCTTCATCCGACAGCAGCACAGGTCTCTTCCCCGCTCCTCTCAACCCTCATCACCACCCCCGCCAATCTTCCCCTCGGAATCCTGACCCGACCATCACCTCTCCGCGTAAACGAGCCACGAGCTCGATTTACTCCCGCGCGACCAACGATCCTTCCTCCACCTCACCCGTCAAACACGACGATCCGTTCTCTCCGTCATTCGAGTTTTCGGATATTGAAGAGGAAGAGGATGACGACCACTTCGACCCCGCGATGCAGGATGAGTGGGCGGTAGAGGACAGTGATTGGAATGCGGAGGCGAGACGGGCGGCGGCCTCGACGGCGGCGGCGGGGATGACGGGAGAGGAGATGAGGGGCGATGGAGGAGGGAATTGGTGGGAGACGGTGAATGAGTGGAGGGAGAGTGAGTTTATCGATAGTTATCGGGATCGAGGGGAGGATGTTGCGGGCGAGGAGGAGGAGGGTGGGATGAGGGGTGGGAAGGGAAAGGGAGTGGTCGGGAGGGGTTTTATTTGAAGGGGGGGTGTAATGATGGATTGATATGGTTTGGAAGCTTGATGTTTGTTTTGCGGTGCTCTCCAATGTCAATGTTTCGTCGCGTTGGGTGCCATCTTCCAAGCTGTTCTTCCTGAGGATATTGCCCACAAATGCCAGCACTGAGTGTTGGGTAAATTTGACAGCAAAGTGGTGCATTGAACGTCTTGTCTGCGATGAGTCCTCTTGCTCGATCTTGAGACAATGGTTCATCGCAGCGAGACTCGTGGTAGGTCCAATTCTCGTCGCGATTCATTCAACACCCCTGTTCTTGGAACTTTGTTCGGGCAAGTGCTAGCGCTAACTCAAATGTAGCGCATCAGCAGAGCACCAACTGCCAGCAACGCCCCACCCACCGCGGAAAAGAGGCCAGACTTCCGTTCCACGACCCTCGGCGGAGTTTCGAGCATCTCGCTTCCGATGAGCAGAGCACCCAACGTCGCGACAGACAGCGTGACTCCCAACAACGCCCACCGCGCCAGCCCTCGCACCGCCAACTTCGTAAAGGTCTCCTCGAAGTCTTTCGCATCGTTGAGTCTCGGGAAGGGAAGGTCCGGAATCGGTCGATCGAGCGCCTGCACCGCAACACATCGATTCTTCTCACGTCAGCTCCGGCGATTCATTCCTCGCGTCGACCGCAACCGCACTGACCTTGCACAGCGGCTCCCAGCCGTCCTTGACATCGACATACACCAGTTGCCCCTTCGGCACGACCCTCTCCAGCTCGGCGATATGCCTCTCCCACGTCTCAATCGCCGTCTCCACATCCCCGAGTAACAACCCATACTTTTCCAACAACACATTCCCGCACGCATCGGAAAACTGCGGCATCCACCGTAAATTCGGAATCCACCAGAACAGGAATCTCGGCGGCGAGGCGACGCGTAGAACCTCCATCATCGATCTGGTCCACGAGTCCCGATCGCGGGTGGTCACCATGACCAAGGCGTCCGGGTACAGACGGAGGAGCACATCGTACATCAGCGACAGAGGCATGTCGGCCGTGGCGACGAAGCCGTCTAGAAGGTCTTTGAGCTCCTGTTCGATTCGCGGGCGCGAGGAGGGGGTGTACGGGTACTGGGCTGCCACGCGGGTGAGGGTTTTGATGTGCTTCTCGTCGGGTGGGGCGCGAGGGTCTTGGAGGATGTATTGCACGCCGCTGTGGTAGCAGGGACCGTCGAGGAGGATTTGGAGGGCGGCGCAGAGGGAGTTGGTGCCCGTACGTGGGAGGCCTTGTTTGGAAGGGTTAGTCTTCGAGGTGGGTTGGTGAGTAGAAGGGATGGATATATGGTTATACCTGCGCCGATGACTTTGAACTTCGCTCCGGGTTTGGGGTGTTGGAATTGGAGGGTCGTCATGTTGCTGGCGTCTCAGCTGCGAGCCTCTGTGATCTGGGTCGAGACATGTCGAGTGTGTGTTATGTAGTATTCTGGATGGACATCATGGCCATCTCCACCAGTGCTGCGCCGAGCTGCGGTCCGGAGATTCCTGCTGCCAGGATCATTGTACCATGTTCACTTTCTCAGCATAATCAGGCCGGATACAACTGAGTGCCGTCTCCGGCGCTCGGATCTTATGCTGTCCGCAGGCCATATACGAGTAGTGTGCGACATGTCCCTGATCTCAGGCCCGACATTGTCGCAGGCAGAGACGAAGTATTCGTTATTGTCGCGAGGTTGGTGAGGTGAGGTCGAGGACAGCGTGCATTTCGCAGCATGGATGGAAATATGTCAGAATTGATGATGAATCAGCAGCATGTTCTTCAAAGGTTCCCCAGCTTCATCATATCGACGAAGCGGGCTTTACTCAACGCCGGCCGGACGTCTCTCATTGACAGAGCTGGGATTGATTGACGAGCCACGCCATGGAGGAAGTCGTGGACAGGAGAAACCGCCGACAGCACAATGAGCCATTCTCCATGGGAGAGCGATTGCGGGAGTGCTGTCCGAGGAGAAAAAGCAAAGGAGAGTGAAGAGGCATGGGCAGCATCAGGGCTGAGACCTGGAACTGGAAGTTGGACCAAGAGTGGACGAAGCCCAGGACTTCAGCGAACATTGAAGACCTTCCATTGACCGATGGCCTGCGAGCAGGAAGTGAGGAAATCCATTCCTCGACATGCCGTTCGGCCTACAAATTTGACATGAGCTTGTTGAGAGTTGTCATTGTTGCACTTGAGCGTGCCGTCGGTGCCCACACCTCCACCACCACTGACCCGAAGGAAAAATCGGCGCCAATTCGAAAAGTGACCACGCCAGCCAGCATCGGTAGCCAACTCCATCCCAACAACAAGAGCCCTGATTTGACCGATGATCACAACAATGCCCATGGATTCCGCAATAGACCTCGTTCATCGATCCAGTATGCGACCCGGAAGATTCAGCAAGGCCAGACGTTCGGGCTCTCATCGTGGGGATCCCCCCCGACGTCATGGCACGCAATCTCGTAATACTTATGGACTGCTTCTCCGCCTTTCCACGGTAGGCAACATATGCCCTTCCATTGCTAGAAGAGTGATGAGCCAAAGATTAACATCGCACGTCAACGGCAATCATACACTGAAGTAGATATCGGCAACGCAATAAGGCTCATAGTCAATCTCCCACTCAGTTTGTGCAGTTTTGCATGCGTCGCCGTCGCCGAAATCTCCACGATTGACGTTGCGGCAGGATATCGGAGCCCAGTCGAATTTGTTGCCAGGAGGACAGCGGATAGCGGCGACCGAGGCAGAAATGGCCGCGATCAGGGTGGTGAAAGTCTTCATGCTAGCGATGTCTGCAGGAGTGATGTTTCGTAGGACCAGGTAGGGTAGGATCGTTTCGAGTGTTGCTTAGCGATTGCAAGATGTGGCTTCTGGCGGGATGACTTGAGAATGGTCGATCGAGCAGTACCTCCCTCGACCTTTGGGAATGGGTCCAGACTCCAGACAGACCTACCGGACAGTTGACTAATGGAATGCATCGACAAGGACCGGGTTTCGAATATCAGCAGGGCAGTTCTGTGGTCTCGTACGATGGCCTGGCCGCATCGAGGGGAAAGATTTTGCTCGCACACGAGCTCTGTCGATACCCTCTTCCGACGAGCAGAGTCGATCCTCTGCTCAACTTGGCTTCGGACGTCAACTTCCCACTCTTTCGAGGATGGACAACGATCCTTGCTCTGGAAATAGATGATGTTCCCAGCCTATCGCATGCCGGGGTGGAGCTTTCTCGATTCCTTGCGACAAGGTGTGGATCACGCCTTGCTCCCGTAGACCAGGTACCTTAGGAACATCCTTGATCGCTCGTGGCGGATGCTTGCTGGCCATTGCCAGCGAGATTCATGCAATGGACCAAGTTCTGCTCGCATGGCTCTAATGGTCTGCTCATACGCATACAGAGGATGACACCAATGCATGAAGTACTTCGTAGTGTCCGCTTCCTGCGACACTCCCGGAGCAATCTGACGTGGACAAAACGCCCATACCTACCCAAAGAATGAGGCGACATGGTCATCGGGACCCAGCATCGACTCCTGTATGCAAGAGTAGGGCTGCACTCTCGGACCTTGATGCTCGACGGCGCCATAAATTGGACGCAAAAGAGTTGAGCTGCGCCCGCTCTTCTCAAGGTTTTCCTTTTTCCTTCTCCAGACCACAACGAACCCAGCGTTTACCAAAAAACTTACCCAAACACGAACGATGAAGGTCTCCGTCTTACTCCTCACGTCCATGGCTGCATGCTCCCTTGCAGACCAGCCGAAGGGCTGGTATGTAAGTAAAAGTCAGCGATTGACGTTAGCTTTCGACATGTTGACCAATAATCGCAGTTCTGCTACCTGTTCAACGATGATGGGTCCGGTGTTTGTAGAGGCGAGGGCACAGAAGAAGGAAACAACTTCAATTGCCACCCAGTGCGTTTCCCTTCGCTTTGAACCGCCGCAGGCAGACCTTCATGTTGTATGTTCTTTACGCTAACGTTTGATTGCTCGTGTAGGATTTCCCTTGCCGTCCTGACCCTCATTTGGACGGACTAGCAGGCAATGGCGTAAGTATTTCGAAAGGCAGATAAGCCTGCAGTGTGGTCTGAGACTGTGTCTTGGCTGCACCAGGTCTCACCGCGTCTGCTTTGCTGTTGCCTGTATGATCTTGCTAATGTTTGTACCGGTTCCTATCAGTGCACGCCACATCGCTGGGACTTCGACCCAGATCCCAACATCAGAAATACCCACGCAGGGTACGCTCAGTGCTAAGGTCGCCATGGTGTCGAGAGGCCGAGCAACAAGCAGGTTGCTGTCTTGAGCCTCCTGAAAGATCATGACGGCTGCGATGTTGTGGTGGTCTCCGGAACGGGCAAGGCATCGTGGTCGACGTCGACGACAGAATGCCTTGCAGGCATCATGTTCGCCCGACGATTGTCATTTTTGATTTGGTTAACTGGGCTTTGTATGATATTTCGGGAACGTGCGATGGGTCACACAATTTGCTTTCGATCTCCGAAGGACGAACTTGCTACCGTGCCCTGTAGAAGATGTAGAGTCCGCCAGGCGTTCGAACGTCATGATAGTCGTCCTGACGAGCTGGCGCTCGGAAATCAAGTTCACGGAGAAGTGGGATTCGCTGAATCTTGATGCCGGTCTTGATGCTACAGTCTTCGATAATTGTTCGCCGCCACAATCAGCACAACGTCATCCACGCATTTGCCGCGTGGCGGAATGAAAGTGTGAGTCGACTTGACCTTTGTTTGTGGTGAGCCATCTTCGGCGGTACCTGATCGAAAAGAGGCATGTCAGCGCACACGTTTCTCTGACCGCCTCGACTGTCAGGACAACTCGTCTCAAGACTCGTAAATTGTTCGGTCTGCATCAAGTAGGGTAGGCTCCGTCATGTTCAAGCTGCTGCTCCCCGAAAGCAGTTACGCGCCACATGTCTCTGGCGCTCGTGCGGCGGCTCGTCTCACGGCCGACGCTGCAATTGCCGTGGTCTGCCGCGGGACAGCCTGCATACTTGGCATCTTGAAACAAAGACGGTCGCTTTGCCATGGTCGCCATCGGTGTGAGCAGCAATAAAGGTCCTCGCCGTAGCGTCCTGTCCTCCGAACCTCCCAGCCGCACACCCGTGGGACAATGCTCATCTGCCAAACCCTCTCAAGCCTCCAAATTGATACTCTTCCCAAAGCGCCCATACAACGCCTCCTTCAACTCCTGCATCTCCTCCCTCAGCTCCGTCAACTTCTCCTCCGCCTTTTCCACTTCTCCATCAATCCTCTTCACCGAAGCGGAAAGCAATTCCTGCACTTCCGGGACAGGCAGGGAGAAGAAGGAGTCGCCGATTTTGTAGGGCACTTTGTCGTCTTCGTCGGCGAGTTCGAGTTCGCCTGAGATTTCTTCCAGGTCTTCTTTGTCTTTCTGCGGATTTGGATGGACATGTCAATTTTCGCCCGACTTCGAGGAGATGTACTGTAGCATTGACGGTGGAATCTCACCTGCTTGACTTTCAACTCATCCTCTAGAATCTTCTCCCGTGAATGTAGTCGACTGAAGCGGTTGATCTTCTCTTGGTCTTCGCGGCGGACTTCTTTCTCCTCGCCGATTGTAGCTTCTTCCTCCCGGGAGAGCTGTGGCATAGTCAGCGGCGCTGTCGTGGAAGTTTTTGACGGCACCTGGGACAGACCATGCGCCGTGATAGCATCTTGATGGAACTCAACAAGATGGAAAACTGTCTTGTAGGGAACGAGTGTCGGAAGGAGTGATGGGAGATGTGCATGTGCACAAAGTTCGGGATAGCGCGCTAGTGAACTGGCCACGCTAGCGCCTGAAAATATGAAGAGAGATACGGGCAAACGAGCACTCTCGTGAACTGTCATCACAAGGCGTAGAACGATCACCAGTGAACGAAATGAGGATAGCTTGATTTCGACCGGCCAGCCAGCCAGCTAGGTCTATTCGTATCACTACAGGAAATGCAGGCTCTTCAAGGCAGAGCCACAATACGTCCGCCACGGAGATCGTATTTCCAGAACTGGGTGCCATTCGAGGAACGTCCTGTCTGTCCTACGCATGTCCTTTCCATGCGAAATTCCCTCCCAATCCATCTTCGCCGAATTAAAGATTACATCTCACCAGACACCACCTCTGTTGTCCCGTCAAGTTGTAGAAGTCATCTCCTCCTGCCCTCCACTCCCAGTACTCCTGTTCCCCGACCATGTAATGACTCGCCCATCCGATCCGCGAGACCCTTTAATCCAGAATTTGCGGTGCGCTTCCTAGGGCTCTGCCGCAGTCTCGCTTGTGCTTTGAACTCTTCTGCGTTCTCTTCCACCAGCACGGGAATGCCTCCAGCTCCGCTTGATGTGTCGTCGAGCACTTGCTGTCGTGAAGCGAGCGCTTGTAACGCAGGCTTGCCAGCAGGCACTCTTGGCTCAACGGCAAACCTTGCAGCGGGCGATGCGCGAACAGCGTCTTGTGAATACGGAGCCTTGATGTCGGAAGTTTCGCTAGGGGTCGAGTTGGTGATTGACGAGCTCGCTGCTTCATCGTCGACTTTCTTTTGCGCAGCAATCTTCGCTCGCTCATATCTCGCACTAACGTCTCCACCAGTCCACTTCGTTCCAAGGAACGAATCCCAGAAAGTGAAGAATGGTTGAGAGAAGTTCGTCTTGATACCCCAGCTCTGGTGGTGGACATCGTGGTAGCCTGCGTTGTTGCTGGTAATGTGCTGAAGTGGATCCCATGGAAATGCGTAGCCGCAGTGGTCGTCGACAGTCTTGATCGTGGACATGGTGAAGAACCACATGCTTTGGCGAACAGACATGCCCGTCACAAGGTATGCAATCCCAGTCCCGAGTGTGTCCAGGGTGAAACCCTCCACTGGATGGTTGTACAACGCGCCGTATGCGTAAGGAACGTATAGCCGGTGGTGACGGCTGTGGAACTTGGTGTACAGCCATTTGTTCATGTGCATGGCGCGGTGGAGGAAGTATTGCCACGTGTCGACCACCATGATCGCCAGCAAAAACTGCAGTCCGGGAATGACGAGGTGGTACAGCGCCTTGGCCAAGGACAGCTCCCATTCTGCGAATGCCGGCGCGAGTGTTTGTTCTCCCATCACCATGACCGTCTGCGTGAGATCAGGGTACGCTCCGCCTGCCAAGGCACCCGCGAACATCGCGTGTGAAGCGCCCATGCTGCTCGCCAGGGTCTTTCCATCCACACCTAGTGTTCCCAGCACTGCAGGA
This sequence comes from Zymoseptoria ardabiliae STIR04_1.1.2, assembly GCA_000223765.2. Taxonomy (NCBI): domain Eukaryota; kingdom Fungi; phylum Ascomycota; class Dothideomycetes; order Mycosphaerellales; family Mycosphaerellaceae; genus Zymoseptoria; species Zymoseptoria ardabiliae. The sequence continues at coordinate 53,701 of AFIV01000200.1, forward strand.
ATAGCTCTTTGCGCGATGCGGATCTTTTGTGCCCACCATGCCACATCATGCTCTTCTCTCCCGACTTGCGGTACCGGATCGATCAAGGCCAGAACCAGTCCGAACAATGTCTGGATGACTTGCTGTATCACCACGTCTCGGAGCACGTCCCAGCGACTGACGTGGTTACGTTTAAGGACCTCTGCTGGTGTATGCAGGCGGTATTGTGGGAAGAGATCCAGCTCATCAATACAGTGGAAAATCATGGACACTCCCCAGTACGCAATGATTGGGAGAACGAGAGTCGTGTAGGCATCGGGCACGCCGGGAATCAGAGGTAACTGTGGTCGGAGGGTATAGTCCGGGAGAGGAGGTAGACCGTTGAGGACGACCGGGACCGTCGCATTGGCCATCGTGGAGACCTGCATTCCGGTGCGGGAGTAGTATGATGATGTGAATGTAAGATGCAAGGGCGCCGAGCGGCGCAGAAGGCTCTGTTGCCTCAGCTCAATGCGTGCTTATATGATGCCTGCAGGATGTCGTCGTCGTCGGTACACGCGATCGGGTGATGGATCAGGAGAGGCCGGGCGGAGTTCGGGTGCGATTTCGAAGAGCTGTGGGCGAAGGAAGGCGAGAGAATTGATGCTGGTTATCTGCGTTTCGGAAGGAGCGTATGAAGGTCAAGTGTAACAGCAGTAGCAGTCGGAACAAGGTTGTGGTCGTCGCAGGTTGACGGGAAGGGAGATTGAAAACAAAGAGACTCTCAGACGTGCATGGAGATCGGAGAGCGCGGACAGAACGGTCCGGCTGCGGGCGGGTGGCAAAATGCACTAGTTCTATCGAACTCGTGCGGTTTGAGACCCTGAATCGCCATCGTCATGCATCTCGACTCGACCACGACAATATTTCGAGATCTCGACCTGATCGATCTAGGACTTGGAAACAACCAAATATTATCAAAGACGCCATTGAACAGTATCATCAAATATGTCCAACGCCTGCGCGACGTGCGCTCTTCCCTTTGGAAATGCTCTAGATCCCATCTCCGAGAAGCCACTTCTTCCTGGTCGATATCTCCCCTGCTGCGGACGATCAATATGTTCACGATGTCTGAATCAAAACAAGCGATACGAAACATATTGCCCGTACTGTCAGATCACCACGACACCATCACTGCTTCCCCAAGGTCTGAGAGACCCGCCTGCATATTCTGCATCAGATGCTTCTCAACCGCCACCCTCAACCAAACATCTCGATGATGAAGAGCCGCCGGCATATTCGACCCATCAGCCTGTCCGCCAACAAATGTCCGAGAAGAGTGCGCCTGCGGAAGATGTCCTTCATTTCATCCGGCCAGAAGACACTGTTCTCGCCGTATCATTAGCCTACGGCGTTCCAATCGATGTCCTTCGGAAGACCAATAACCTCTTCTCAGACCACCTTCTGCAAGCACGGAAAACGTTGCTTGTACCGGGAGAATATTACAAGGGTGGTGTTTCACTTTCGCCACAGCCGTTGGAAAGCGAAGAAGAAGAGGTCAAGAAGACCAAAGTGAGGAGATGGATGGTTTCATGCAAAGTCGCCGAGTATGTCTTTCTCTTCCCTCGTAGCGTCAAACTATATCGCTTGCAGTACCATCATGCTGATGTATGCCTTGCTGACAAAGTGTTCCCTTTCTCCTCAGGTACGATGTGGCAACGCTGTACCTCCAGCAGTCCGAATGGAATCTCGAGGCCGCGATCGAAGCATACCGGGAAGATGAGAGATGGGAGAAGGAGCATCCGCTGGAAGTCAAGACGAGAATGAAGATCGGGAAGAAAGCAGCAGATACAGGAATGAGGAGATTTGTTGGCGGGAGTGGCAGCGTGAGGTGAGATCGCGGGAGGGAATTTGACACTTATGAGAGACGACGTACATGACATACCCATGAGGCCGTTCAGATTGCATATTGTAGGAAACACGGCGGAGTTGACGAGTTGAACTGTCGTGCACTTGTTCGTCGTCGAAATGGTCCTGGAAGTGATGCTCAGTAGGACGAAGGCGTAGAGTAATCGTCGAGGTTTTGAAGCTGTCGATTAATAAGGGCGAACCCAAAGATCGTTAACTTTGATCAGATAGCAGGCCGGTGTGATTCGCTTTGACTGCTCGCTCCGATCAGTCTAAGACATGAATGAAAGAGGTTGAGAAGCTGCGGTCGAAGTACATACTCGCGTTCGTGCCTGCACTGCGAAACTCTCGACAGAGCCTGCCAGTGAGGAGCTTCCAATGCCCGACGTCATACCGGCTTACCACCCAATGCAACATCACCACTTCATCTTGATCTTCTTCCATTCACGACTTCATCATCTTGCTCTATACCAGACCGCTTCGTCGATGAACTCGCTCAAACAAACCTTGCTCCGACGACCGATCGCATCTACCATCATCGTGAGCCTTGCAATCCTCCTCTTCGCCGCCTATTACCAATCCTCGACTGACCTTGCCGAGAAGAAACCAACAACCGTTCGCAAGATGCATATCGAGTCAATTCCCATGTGTAAGCATGAATGATCATCGAGAAGATGGATTGTTTCGAGAAAGCATTGTAGTCCATCAAGGTGATGATTACTAACGATGGTGTAGGGGCTGGGAGTGGAAACAACTATGCGTGTGAGTATCGACATCTACCCGAGAAGTATACGGATGAAAGGAGAGTTCAATGGCTGACTTGTATGACTATCAGACTTGGTCACAGACGACAAGACGAAGGAGGCTGTGATCATTGATCCTGCCAACCCATCCGAGTAGGTGTGAACGCATATCAAAGCGACTCCGCGAATTGTGAGAATTATCCTTTGCTGACTCGATATCGTAGAGTCTTACCCAGCTTGAAGAAAGCTACAGACGCAGGCAGCAAGTTGACAAACATTATCAACACGCACCAGTAGGCTATAGAGTCCAAGTCAATCGAACTTTCTCGAAAAGCGGTGCTAACCCATCACCAAGTCATCACGACCATGCCGGCGGCAATGTCGAGATTGTAAGCTTCTGCAACACCTCTGAGTTTAGCAAGCCCGGCCAGGACTGACAATTTCCACAGCTGAAATCCTACCCTCTTCCCATCATCGGTGGCAAGGACTGCACGAAGGTCACCAAGACCCCGGCGCACAACGAGACATTCAACATCGGCAGCATCAAAGTCAAGGCTCTGCATACCCCTTGTCACACCCAGGACAGCGTCTGTTTCCTTTTCGAGGATGGTGACGACAAGGCTGTGTTTACGGGTGACACGTTATTCATCGGAGGTCAGTCGGTTCATCTCCTGGGCCCGCTTCCGAGCCGAACATGAGCTGTACTAATATACTGATGGTGCAGGATGTGGCCGCTTTTTCGAAGGCTCGGCTCAAGAAATGGACACAGCGCTGAACAAAGTCCTCGGCGCTCTGCCAGATGACACCAAGGTCTACGTATGTCTTTTCTCAACCCTCCCAGGGGATCCTTTGCTGACAAGCATTCAAGCCCGGCCACGAGTACACCGCCGGCAACGTCAAATTCGGAATCAAAGTCCTGCAATCCGAGCCTGTCAAAGCGCTCGAGAAGTTCACCAAGGAGAACAAGCAGACGCAGGGCAAGTTCACAATTGGAGATGAGAAGAAGCACAATGTCTTCATGAGATTGGATGTAAGTCCTGCGAAGCTCAACGTATCTTTGGATTGCATGTGCTGACTGACTCTCGCTGCCAGGATCCGGAGGTGCAGAAGTACACCGGCAAGACGGACCGAGTGGACGTCATGTCTGCGTTGAGAGAGGCGAAGAACAACATGTAGAACGATGGTCGACATGTTCGTAGGAACGTCACAGCACTCCACGGTACTTCAGGAGCGAGCTCTTGAACAGAAAAGCACAACAGGAAACGATGATGTAACGAGTTTCCAAGCTATCTTTCCTCTAAACGTCGTTGTGTCTTATCGGTCATCATTGTATGTTTTGCCAATTCCTGCTTAACCTTCTGTCCAATCCAACTTCATCTCCTTTATTTCTCACTCTCCCTCTAGCCAACCTCCAACCCAGCCATACTAACACTCCATACTCCCGTACTCGTATCATTCGTAGCATTAGTCTGCATCACCACCCCACCCTTCAAACTCCCACTCTCGACCTTTCCACCTGCAATGGGTCTCTGCAGACGGTTCTCTCCACTCTTAACCGTAAAGTTCGCCAGACTAATCTCCATCGAGTTCCGCGTGACAATCGTCGGCATGCCGAAAAAGCTCGCGTTGACTTCGTCGTAGGACAGGGACAGCTCGAAGTAACCGCGGTAGTAGATGTCATTCCAGTGGAGTTCAGGGTTGGCGGCTTCGAGGATGTTGGAGAGGTTGGCGGCAGATTTGAGGGTGATGTTTTGGCCGTAAGGGCAAGGAGAGGAGACGGCTGAGCCGGCGAATTCGACGCCGAGGGCGCCGGCGCCGGTTTCTTCGGAGTAGTTGGCCTGTTGCGGGTGTTAGAAAATGTACGTCGTGGATCTCTCGAGGCAAGTGGTACACTCACAGTTCCCAACCAGGTCAGGTCGCTGACCCACGAGGCGTGCGAGTCTCCGGCGATGACCTAAAACAGAAGGGCAGAAGGGTCAGCAATGGTTTAGGACAAAGCATAAGGGCAGACTGAGACCTGCTAGCATAGCCCGAGAGGAACTCCCGGACAGCTACAGGCGTTCCGCCCTTCGAGTTTCTTACGATGTTGTTCCCGATGTCGTTCTCAGTCAGGTAGTTGAGCGTCCGGTTTCGGTTGGCTTGATAACCGTCCCAAGCGTCGTAATTCAGCGGGTTGACGTTGCCAAAGACGACAGATTCATTCACTTTGCTGAAGACGGTCTGCGAGCCGATCACTCGCCATCGGGCGCCGCGGTCGGCAGATTCGCCGAGGGTGTTGTAGAACCTGTGCGAAATCTCATGTCAGCTGTGCGGTGTTCTGGTCGGGGAGGGCTCGAACGCACCAGTTCTCTTGTCGGCTACCCATCATTGATCGACTGGCGTCGTTCGAGATAGCATGAATGTAGTCCGTGTTCCAATACAAGTCCGTGATCGAGCGATCATACTGTCTCGTATCCAACATGATCAAGTCGAACAAGCTTCCAATCTTGAAGTTCCTCCAGATCCTCAAATTGTCATCCATCTCCACCTGTCGGATTGGCATCCACTCAAAGTACGCACGCACGGCGTTCATCTTGCGTTGGTCGACGGAGACTCCTCCATCCATGACGAAAGATGCTTCAGTGTTATTCAGCTTCGAAGCTCCGTCTCTGTATGTGTTGTCCGAGACCTCGTGGTCGTCCCAAGTCGGAATCCATGGGTACGTCTGATGCGAGAGGAGGAGATCTTTGTCAGTGCGGTAAGTAGCATGTCGCTCACGGTAGTCTTGGAGCGTGTGGATGATTCTCTTGGGCTCAGGAACACGGCCGATGGGCGCACCGTAGCCATAATCGCCGTCACCCGCGTACTCGTAGATGTAGTCTCCCAGATGAATGACAAAGTCGACGCTTTCTTTGCGGACGGAATTGCCGTAGGCGTTGAAGAAACCGAATGGGAAGTTCGAACATGAATATATCGCAAGGCGGACTTTCGAGACCATGTCGTGGGGTGCGGGAGTAGTCTTGGTGCGGCCAATCGGGCTGACATTGGTGCTGTTGCAGATGTTGAATTGGTAGTAGTATCGAGTCCAAGGCTCTAAGTTGCCTGCTTCGACCTTGACGGTGTAGTCAATGTCGCTGGATGTGTATGCCTTGCCAGAGGTGGCGACTTGTGTAAAGTCGCAGTCTTTGGCTACTTTGTACTCGACGCAGACTGGTGCTGTGGAGATGGAGTAGTCTCCGTGGCCGTACAGGGGCGCATATCCGCTGACAGTTTTGTTGTCGCCGACATTGCCGACCATCGGCGAGGCTCGCGTCCAGAGGATGACAGAGGTAGAATACGGATCTCCCGAGGCGACTCCATGCGTGAAGTTCAATTGATCAGCGGTGAAGCTCTTCTCTGGTCTGTATGTCCTTGTCTCAGTGCTTTATCCTTGCATCTTCCCATCTTGAAGTCGGCCACTCACGTATTCCTCTTGTTGACCTTGTGAATCGCGATTCCCATCCCCGGATGATGCTCCGAAGGCGAGCGATAGTTGATGTTCTTTGTCCAGCTCGCTTCGACAGAAGCGAGGTAGCCGACCAGGACGGCCGAGACCAGAGTCGTCCTCATCTTGTCTCGGAACGTAACGAAGCAAAGGAAGCGGCAGAAAGCGAGGCACGAACCAAGAAAAGGCAAGGCGTACGAAGCAGCAGATGTGCCGCCCTTTATTCACCTTTCCCAGCCTTGCGCAGGCACTGCACCAACTTCATCGCCCGCTCCGTCTCTGCTGGTCTTAGCTCTCTGACTGTCAGTTCAATAGACTTGCATCGTGCCTGAAGCGAACCATTCATCGCGCCGCATGGCGTCCGATTCTCCCACGCGAGCAAAGGGAACGTCACAGATGGAGCTCCGAAGCTCGTGGTAGTCCGAACTCTAGATCCCAGGCAGGGGAGCATTGACAGCTGGGGCCAATCGCAGCCAAGATCTCTCACACATGCTTACTTGCAGGTGATTAGAGTTTGGGTGCACGACGAGAGCTTCCAGTGTGCAGGTTGGATAAAAGCTTGTGGAGTGGGAGTACTGGAGTTGCTTCTTCTTCTTTTCCTCGTGGACCATGCGGGTCACCGGAGTCGATTTTCGTATGCATGGAGCAGAAGCGAAGGACGAGGTGACGTGGTGATCGGATGCCACGTGCGAGCCCAGAACATGTGGTTGGCTCGGAGCAATATCTTCTTCGGGCCATGGAGAAGGAGCGTGGCACGGCAGTCAGTATGCCCGATCAGGAAGGAGCCGTTTATTGATGTCGCACCGTGCGAGTCCATGCTATCAGATATTCGCGTACTGTGCCCCTCACCATGGATATCTTGTGCCCGAGAATGCCGTTGAAACTCCACCCATGCCATGTAAGTCGTTACATCGTCAAAATGCAACGCACTCATGCCTCTCTGTAATGAGTTAACACGAGTCCTCACTTGCGTCCTCTCGCCTTCGCTTTTCTCTCTCCACCTCCGGCCCTTTCACTGTCCCTCACCGTCCCCAAACTCCCTACTCTCACGCCCTTGCCCTCCTCCTCCCTCATCAGTCCCTCCATGCCCATCTTCCGCCCCATCTGCTCGCGATGTGCCACCGCCTCGGGCGTCTCATAACCAAGTTGTGTGCTAGGTGGAGCAACGACTGGCACTGGCAGTGCTGAGAAGCCGTCTGCTGCGGAATAATGGTCTTCGTCGTGGTGGATAGCTTCACTAAGATTAGGTGGTATGGAGTCGGAGCGCGGCGTGCGATTGCTACTACTTAGGTTACGGCCCAGAGTACGGCTCTTGCGCTTGAGCGGTTCGGTGGCATTGGAGTTGACGCGACGTTTGTTGAGGAGTTCGGCGACGTTGGCGGCGAGATCATGTTCGGTATAACCTGGATTGGCGTCTTCGATGGACTCTGCAGGAAGTTGCTTTTCTGGTGAGACGGGTGCGGTCCTTGTAGGCAGTTGCATTGTCGGTTTTATGCCGGCATCGATGCCTTCCTGTGCTGTTTCGGCGGAAGAGCCACGCCTCGGCTGGGATTTGTTGGGCGATATCTCTCGCAGTGGTTGGACGGCCTTGCCAGGCTCAGTGTCAAGCCGAGGGTTTGCTGAAGGCTGCTCGTCCATGACAATCGACGTTCCGTCATCGTCTTGATCATCGTCCTCCAGGATGAAAGGTCCGTCCCTCGGCTTCCTGAATTCACGAGCTTCCGCCACCTTGGCGGGCTGCATTATCAGTGACGGAGTGTTGTGGCGTTTGCGGAAGTTGGAAAGCCGCTTCAGCTGAGAAGTCTCTGCTCTAGGAGGTTGTCAGTATGGACAACTTGCATCGGGGAATCTTCCAATGCGACTCACCTCTTCAATTCCTCGACGGACCTCCGCGGCTCACTTGGTGTCGGACCTCTGGTAGATGGCGTGCCTGTATTCTCCCCAGGATCGAACGCTGGTAGATTCATTCTGTACTCATCGAACGGCGCCTTCGTTTTCAAACGCAACGATTCCCAGAGCCATTTCGCAGATACGACAGGAATATTGTGCTTCGAGGCGTAGAACGCCTTCTCCCTTCTCACCAGCTTATCACCACACACCAACACCGATGTCGATGGCAGCAGCTGCTCCTGGTACGTTGCGCCCATCAGCTTCACTGCTTCAGCCGTTTGTCGCAGATCCACATTGTCGAATCCAGTCGTCGTGATTGCCACACCTGAGAATCCAGACACTGCGACTTGACCCAAGGGCTGGCTCAATGGGTCCTGGTCCGGATCGAGATTCCGCTTGTGGTGAACACAACGCTCCACCCACCATTCAGTCGCCACGGTGGTGGCAGGAGGAATATCAGGAAGGTTCTCCTGATCTGCATGCGGCACGAGCAGCATTCGTGAATGGAAAGATTGGTTTTCTGACGCTCTCGCCAACGCATCGTGGCAGTCGACAACAATGGCTCCGTTCGGTTCTAGAAAATGTACCAGACGCTCACGTCTGAGTTTGTCGAAGCCGTGGAGAAGGATATAGATACCAGAGAGAAGGCTCTCTCCTGCATCTGATAGTCCGTTTCGTGATGACTCTGTGCCGCGCTTGGTTTGTTGTTCGCCTGCAGGCGCGTCGTTTTGCATCGTCCGACTCTCCTCGTTCCACACATCGATCTCCGTCGTCTCGACCTGGACCTCATGCTCCGACACACTCTTCCACAATTCCTGGCTGTGCTGGTCCAGCCGCATACTGGCCACTTTTCTCAACTTTCTTCTTCCAGCTTCCTCGATACCCGCTGCGAGGTCTGTCTCCCGTCCTCTCTTTGCAAGTGGTTTCTTCGGTTCTGTTCGGTAGGCTCCCTTCCCTTGTGTCTCCTCCGGCATCTCCGCCTGATAAAGGCTCTCATCCAGCGCCATACCTCTTTTCAAACTATCCTCGAACCAACGCAACCCGACCACTTTGATGCCCCACTGCTTCGCATGTGTGTATTTCGCGCCTTCGGGTTTTGCGGCGATCAGATGCGTCACCTGCTTGACCAGATCGGCGTTGTACGTCGCGCCATTCTCACGAATCGTCTCCTCGAATCTCCGTCTGGTTTCTAGATCCTGCCAGCCCGTTAGGCAGATCATCAATCCCGCGAACGGCGGTAAGGTATGTTGTTTCAGAAGCGTTTCCACGTCCACGGCACCTCCCTCCATCCACTCATGTCGGATCGCGTCGATGAAGCTGGGCGCAAGCACGCGGATGTCTGGACGTTCTTTTGCGACGTATCGGTACTTCGGAGTCGTGATCGATCCGACGATGAGGTGCGTCACGTCCGAGGTCAGGTCCAGCTTATGGACAGCTCCCATGGACGTGGCGGCCTCTGCCAGACTGGTCTAGGGGTGGCCGTGGGTCAGTGAATGCGCTGAAGAGTTCGTGCCGAGTCGAGGTCGTCAACTTACACGTACTTCCTGCGCGAGCGAAGTGCAGCAAAGCACCACACCTTGGAGAGGAGCGCTCCCATTGTCGCCTGATAGAAGTCAGCACCGAGAATGATAACAGCAGAAGACTGGGACACGCATACTCTTCTCTGTGTTCTGCGCCATGACGGCGGTGTATAAATGTAGTTGTGTTTGGAGCCGGGATGAAATACATGGGAGAAAGCTACGCGTTTTTGACTTCGTCGCGACGCCAGGATACGCGGGGCAAGAGAGCGGGCTTGGGTCCGGCAAGAGATCGTGCGCGCTCGCTACGTCAGCGTCCTAGAAATCAATGTCCAGACGGAACAGAATAGCGAGAGAGACTGGCGAGAAAATACCGAGCTGCTCATTGCTTGCACAGTCACTGACGGCTGAGTCCCGTGTTTGAGCTTCATTCATCGTTAAGATATCGACATCATACTTCCAGCTCAGCTCTAACAAGACCCTCGTCGTTCATACCACAGCATACATCGCGCGTGCATTGCCGCAGCAAGAGACAACCTCAGCCTCGTCCCTGCTCTTGTCCATGCGCTCCAGACCGTCCTCCAATCGTCAAACATCGCGTTCACGGTCCTTGCATCACAGCGTCGATCGATTGCACTTCAAGACCAAGCTGGCTCTGGCGAAGTGGTCTGTTGTCCGCCTGCATTGGCGCCGGCGCCAGCGCGGGTACATCGCTCGCAGCGAAACCAGCATGCTCAGAGTGCTTCTTGTAATAGTAAGATCCTTCCTTTGGTTGCATCTCCGGAGAAATGTTCTCCATCAGCGTCTGCACAATCCTCTCAATGCCCTTCTCATGTCCTCCGTCTCGATTCCAGATCTGCACCAGCATGCTGTTGAACCTCACTCCCAAACTCACACCACAGATGTCGTCCCTGAATGTCGTTCGATCGGGCTCGTCTACCGCCGCCTGAAGCTTCTCTCCAATCGCCATCATGCACACCTCTTTCCAGAATTCGCTCGCAAGGTTCTTTGTTACGCGGAATGTCCAGCTTCCACCTCTTGCATTCCGTGGGTCCTCCCACACAGGCTTCACACCGCGGTGGAATAGATGTACAGAGTCGCGAAGCTTTAGCTGCGTGACGTCGAAGTTGTTGAACACAGCCCAGAACTGTTTGACGTCTGAGATGTTTGCAAGCGGTTCGAGACGGACCTCATAGCTGGCAGGAGATGTTGCTTGTGTGTTGGGCGTCGGTGCGCGATCTTGACGGTCGTGCCAGAAATCCCAGCTGTGGACTAGAGGAGGTGCTCGATTCTTTTGTAGGCGAGTTTGCAGGAAATTGATCATCTCGGCGCCACGAGCAGGTGATGAGGCTGTTGGCGAGCCATCGTCTGTTGACGAATCGGAGAATTGTTGCGGAGGAAGGCTCGACATTGTTCTGCTGGGAAGATGGGATCGGGGTGAAGATGGTTTGAAGTTGAAGGAGAAGGATAGATTGCGAACAAAGAAGGCTGAGAGCAGAGCTCGTAAATTGTTGATGAATAAGGTACGTTCTGGGTATGTACTACACGAGGACAAAGGACTCAAGACAGCCAGCTGTTGTTGGATTGTCGATGACTGAACCTGAATTCAGCGAGGAGAAGTGCGTGAAATGGGTGATTGAAGGAAGGGGAAGACATGAAGATGGACAGACGCCTGTCATGTCGGGCGGACGAACATGCATGTTTTGGCAAACGCGACTGACAGGGATGACGATAGGTCGGAGAGTCTGAGTCGTGGGTTTGCATGTGGCTGAGAAGATCTGGTGGGGTTGATCGGGCTTGCGAACATCACACAGCGGTCCAGAACGATACAACCATACCATCCGTACAGCAGACTCTACTCGCTCGATCATGTCGACGGCTACTCCATCCGATGACCTGCACGTCGTTCTCAAGACCGCCCACGAGACTCCGACCACCCAAACCTTTCATGTCGGTACCAGAAGATCAATGCTCGCCAGAGTGCAAGCCGACGAGGTGGTCAAGAGCCTTCGAGCAGCATGGCCGGAGCACAATTTCGAGATTCATGCGATGAGCACTACCGGCGACAACAATCAGAAGACCGCACTGCACAAGTTCAATGAGAAGGCCTTGTGGACGCAGGAGCTGGAAGTGCTGCTGGAGAGCAAAGAGCTAGACTTGATCGTCCACAGTCTCAAGGACATGCCCACACAGCTCCCTGCCGAGCTCGATCTGACATGCGTGACGAAGCGGGAAGACCCAAGAGACGCATTGGTGCTCAAACCGGAGCTGGTGGGCAAAGTGCGTGGATTGAGCGATTTGCCCGAGGGTGCGATCGTGGGAACGTCAAGTCTGCGAAGAACAGCTCAGCTCAAGCGCCACTACCCGCAATTACAGTTCAAGGATGTGCGAGGGAACATTGGAACACGATTGGCGAAATTGGACGATCCCAATGGTGACTACTCTGCGATTTGCATTGCTGTCGCAGGACTGGAACGTCTGGGCATGTCTGATCGCATCAACGTATTTCTCTCAAAAGAAAACGGAGGTATGCTACATGCTGTAGGACAGGGAGCATTGGGAATCGAGACGCGAAAAGATGACACACGGACAATTGAGCTACTCTCCAGAATCGGCGACGATCGCACCATGCGCCAAGCCCTCGCGGAGCGGCAACTCATGCGAACTTTGGAAGGAGGTTGCTCGGTGCCTATCGGGGTAGAGACGCAGTGGGTGACGAGGAACACCCTGACATCTCCGAGCGTTGGCGTTGGTATCAAACCGGCAGAGGACTACAGCCACGTTACGGGTGCTGCCACCGAGAAGAAAGAGGAGGAGACGGCGAGCGATGAGCTCATCATGCGGGCTATTGTGGTAAGTCTGGACGGGCAGGATGCAGCGGAGATCGAGACGAGAAGAATCGTCAGCAATGTCGAGCAGGCGAACGAGCTGGGTTTCGATGTTGCAAGAATGCTGGTGGAGAAGGGCGCAGACAGGATCCTGAAAGAGGTGCAGCTCAATCGAGGTATCATCGAAACCCAAGGGGGTGCGTGAGCAGGGAGGACTCGAAAGGTATTGTGAACGACCGAGTAAAAGTCTGTGCATACATGTGTACCAATAGAGGATAAAGCACTGTTGCTACAACACCCACTTGGCGAACTTCTGTACAGCGACACAATCGGACCTCCCAAGCGACCATGAAGTGCAAGGCCAACCCCGGCGATGTTGTGGATGCTCCAAAGTGATTGTGTCGTGACAGCGACAGAACCGGAGGTCAAGCATAAGATTGACCATTCATCCATTCATCCATTCATCTATTTGGTCGGCAAGCCTCTAAGATTCAAATTCTGTACCCGAACAGCCCTCCGAGGTATACCAGGATGTAATACCCAAGGTTGCCGACCAGACATTCTTCCAATGCCTTTTGGCCCCAGTTTTCAGGGTTTTACGGGGATAGAACCTATCGGGAAGGATCCAAGGCAGTGAAAGGCAACTCCGTGGCACAGCAGCCGACTCAAAGCAATCTGCACTCCGTTTCCCTTCTGCAAAATGGGCACAATGATTGCCTCGGCCATTGCGCGGACCACATTCGCTTGCAGTATACACAGGTGCCTCGGATATGACCTGTGACGAGGTGAGGTAGTTCACCATCTACACAACTGTGATGAGGGCATTAACCCTCTTCGCGGCGCGGCTGAGAAATCTGCAGCATCCATGCCCGGTAATGATATGATGATGATCTTTGACCTCAGCATGACAGCGGTTGACGATGCCATCTCGGTTGTGAGGACGCTTGAGGTTCTGCTGGAACGTGTTCCCATGCAGTATGTTGAATCATGGTGACCGTCTTCAGGTTGTCACTCCCCTGGAGGTTGATCTTCCGACTCGCTAATAAAATGGGTCCAACCACCCTGACGACACACCATCACTTTTGCGGACAGAAACTGCGAACCAGCCCTAAGAGATGAGCTGGCAGGCCTCCGGCTTATCCGAATGATCTGCATCGGCAACATGACAAACTGTCATCAACTGCATTCGCTTTCTTGAGACATGGCCGTCTCGTCGAACAGGAGTGGAGAGAGTTTCTGCGCTGCAATTGTCACAACCACGGTGGAGTGCATTTGGTCTCGCTGCCAGACCAATCCGATATTCGCCAGGTGATGTCACGGCCTCTGCAGAAAGACCCTGCCTCCACAAAGGACGTTGAGCGGAGTGAGGCCCGGAGGACCCCTAAATCCTTCCTTCCAGGTTTCTCCCACTTCAAGTCTTCTTTGTTGTCGTCAACATGGCCAGGGAGCATTCACTTCCATGCGGAAAGTGTCTCGATTGGGCCCTTGTTGCGTGCCTGCGGGTTGGTCTTTTACGTCTCTTCGTTTGCAGCATTTGTGCTTGTCCACTGATTCATGGCGACGACGTTCGGAGAGCCAAAGACCAATGTCGGGTTTGTCGGCGCCGATCGGGCGACTTGTACACCGTCGCTGTGCATTTGGCTCTCTTGAACCCAGACTTCGACGCGACCAATGAGCAGAGTTTCTAGCACATTCGGGCCTTGGAAACAGCATGTCCTTCCGAATTTGCCACCGAATCATGTCTTCGGCCATGGCTACGTTTTATGCAGAGCCACGAGCTATAGAGGACAATGTTATCTCTCAGCCGCGTACGCGATGCTCTCGACCTCACTTGCCGAAGTATGGATTCGTGCATCTCGGAATGTCATGTGAATGGCTCCCGGATTTTCTGCGGGCGCTGCGGCGTGGCTTTCGGAGTTAGTGGCTTCTTCTTGTATTGCTAAGGTAATGTGCAGAATATTCGAGGCATTGGCGGTTCCCGCACCTGCGCTGGAAATCCAAATCATGAGGAACGTGTTTGTGGCAAACCGCAGCCAGACAACGAACATCTCTCGTGTGCTATTTGCTTCGTCTCATCTTCTTTGGTGACAGTCCTTGGGTAATGGTGCAACAACGAACCTGATGTTGGCTATTCTTGCCTAGCAGACGAACAGCTTGCTCCCAAATCGGTTGTTTCCGCACAGCGAAGAGCTTGAAGCAAAGCGATTGAGCTTGTTGCATTCATCGCACTCCTGCTTGACCAATTTCCGATCCCTGGGGCCTTTCGGGGCGAGGTAAAAGCAATATCTTTTCGCAATATGGATTCCTCGCAGCAAGGCTCCACGACGAACCAGGACATTGATCCTAGGCTCGCACGGAAACGTGTATCTCGAGCTGTGAGTTGAACAGCCATTGCAATCTGGTCGCATTGCGCGGCAGCTGACGAGTCAACAGTGCGATCAATGCCGCAGGAGAAAGGCCCGCTGCGATGGGCAAACGAATTGCAGTGCTTGCAGAGCAATAGGGTACGTGCTTCGATGTGGCCAATTGGCCAGCAAGTACTAACGTCCGATCACAGCCTGTCATGCTCGTACGGCCAAGCAGTCAAGCAGGCGCGAGGCCCGGCATACGTCGCCCATCTCGAGTCCAACGTCGCGAGCTTGTCTAAACAGATCGAGGATCTCGAATTCGAATTTCGAAATCGTGCGGTCGATGGCATCTCTCCAACTTCCTCGTCGACAGCCTTTGCTGGTGACAGTTCGCCCGACCAGACAGGACCATCCCCCGAGTCCGGTAGCTCCATGCAGTCAGCTCCACACAGCTTACCTTCAACTGGCCGAAAGCCCGAGCAGACCACTTTGCTCATCGAGACCGTAACCAAAGAGCCTCGAGGTAAAGCATTTGGAATTGACTTGCTTCGTCAACTTTGCAACTTCTGTTACGACCTTCCACGACCCGGTGGTTCTCATCGACAGGAGTCCGCGTTGAAGATCATGCAGGCACTGGACTCTCCTTTCAGCCTCGATGGCTTCCCGACTGGTGGTGCAGGGCATCCCGTACTTCCCCAGAAGGACCGCTTGGTTGCATGGATCGAGCTGGCGTTCCAGGAGGCCTTGCCTCTATGGCGTTTTGTTTCGACATCGCAAACTGAGGCCATATTGTATCGCCTTTACAATATAAGTAGCAGCGGTGCAGAAGAGTCGGACAGGGATGATCTAGCGTTGGTGTATGCTTTGATTGCTCTCGGACAGCGCTTCGAGATCACTGAGAGCATGGCCGGGGAGCACAACATGCAAGGGTAAGTGTTTCGTCTTCATCGCTGGACGGAAAGAACTGACATTGTGCAGTCTGTCATACTTTGCCGCAGCTCGCGATGCAGTGCCGTTAGCAAACTGCGAGAGGAGTCTTTCAGCGTTGCAAACCACACTTTATCTCGCCATTTACCTCAAATCGGTATCCGCGCAGACCAGATTCCACGCATATGTGAGTGCAGCAGCAAGCGGTGCGCTGCGCATGGGGCTGCACGAAGTCATACCAGGATTCCCTAAAGAAGAGCTGGCGATGCGACAAAGGATTTGGTCAGCGGTGCGAACCATGGACGTGTATGCGTCCAGTGCACTCGGTCTCCCAAGTCACTTTTCGAGGATGGACGACAACGCGCCGCTCTCGGCTCTCGAGTCTGGGAATGAAGGGGAGTTGATGCTCGCCGATGCGCACTACAAGCTGGCCAGCGTTGTCCATCGTGCCGTGAACAAATTGTATCGCGGAAGGACATCTATCTCAGCGTCCGGCGCACCAGTCTTCGGGGTACCGGTCAAGTCGCTCCGCGAGGCCAATGAAGAGCTCGAGACTTGGGCGGACAACTGCTCGTTCATCAACGGTGGGCTAGGAAGCGTGGAGAGGTCAGTCCATGATCTCGACACTGCTTCCTTTCGTCCACTCACGATGCTGAGCAGATCGCAACTTCTTCTGTGCTATGCGCATCATCACGCCCAATTGCTCTTATTCACGCCATTCGTACACCACTTGGCGCAACCGTTGTCGGACCGGAAGTCGGAAGCCTATACATTCGGGAAAAAGTGTGTGCAAGCAGCTCTGGGCGCGGTCAGCGTAGCCAGTGAGCTTCAGCAACGATACCAGTTCAACGAAGCATACTTCAACGCCGTGGAAGTCCTCGTTTACGCCCACATGGTCCTGCTCATTGTGGAGCTTGGAAGTTCCGACGGAGAATTTTTGAGAGACGCTCTGGCGGCAAACCGGCGTGCTAAAGAGCTGTTAATGAACCTCGCATTGCTGAGCGCGCCTGCCTCTGAGTGCTTGGACGCACTGACGGTATGTTGTGTGGATTCTTGAGAACTGTAGTCTCGCTGACTTTGACCTGTAGCCATTGTACCAACCGGGCAAAAAGGCATCATTCGATGGCGGGCAGATGCCAATCTCAGCGCCAGAGGCCGGTACTGACTATGGCGTGGCGGACGGTTTGAAAGGCTCTGTCTCTCTTGCGCCGGGCGATCTGGATTTGTGGTAGTAGTACGCGATTGAGGTAATCAAGGAGTAATGCATGATCCGGCGCTTTCTGATTTTTTGCTCATAATCGAAATTCCATGACAGTGAACTTATTGGGACTCCACGCTACCGTCCAGGTGAAGAGCTGCGTCCGAGGCTATGGTGAGGTGTCGCTCGATACAAGCCTCGAAGTAATAAACGTGTTTGACGATGGTGGCTCCGCCTGTCGTGTGAGTTAGACTTTAGACTTCGAGCGTGGTGAGTAGCGCGAACGGCCGACAAGGGCTTGCTTCCATTTTTGCGCCGTCTCGTCAGCTGTTCTTCTCAATCATCACTCACCACGATCACGTATAGTTTCATTGATTCATCATTCCATCATTACATTTTAACCTCATTGCGATGGTCACGAAGAGATCCATCGACGCTCTCGAAGAGATAAGCACCCAGCGCAGCTCTGCACGAGACCAGAAGCGATCTCGAATCAGTGCATTGGACGCCCGCAGCAATAGCAGTGTCGCATCATCCGAACCCCCGTCCGAGCCTTCCGCGATGCAGAGCACACCGCCTCTCGACCGCCATCTCGAGCAAAGCAGTGCCAGCTCTGTTCCGTCTCAGGGACAGGACGAGTCAGATCCTTCAGGGAGCAGTGCATCAAGTTCCAGCGCCAGCGAATCTTCAAGCGAAGATGGGGAGGATGACAGCATGAAAGAGGAGGTCGTCACTGTGGGAGGACCACGAAAGCCAAGGATAAATCCAAAGATCCTCAGCAACGCGCAAGATCTGCAGGCTCGACTCAAATCTTTCCTCCCGCAGCTGCAGCAAGCAAATACAGAACTGGCTGCAAAGGGTCCAGGTCTGAGCATGGAGGATGTGGAAGACGATGAGCAACACATCGAAATGAACCTTGGTCTAGGTGTGCTAGAGACAAAAGGCCCTGGCGCAAAACCGGGCGACGTGGTGCTTCCACGGCAAGGACCGCATGAGGACAACGAGGTGAAAGAAGGAACGGAGCAAGAAGCCGACCCGATCATGCTTCATTTGGAAACCATGAGGCAGAAGATGGGCAGAAAGAGCGTTGAGGTGGTCAAGGAGGAGTGAAACCCAAATCATGCTGTAGCACATCCAAAGTCGCCATCTCGCGAAAGGCGCGGTAGGTCATCGCTTGGACAGGACGCCTCGGACTGATTTCCACCCGCATCTGGCCAACGACCCGTTGGGCATCGCTTCGTAGCGACACGCATAAGAGTAAAATAGACCACCTTCAAAAAGTGGCCAAGGATATATTCAGAAAACCAGGCCTCCCAAGACCGTTCGTTCTGCAAATACATCCTGGAGATCGCGCATGCATGAGCTCTCGGGCATGGTTTCCGAAAGACAACAAAACCAGGTTCACAAGCCCTTCCTTGCACAATCTGCAACTCTCCAGACAACCAAGTTTTGTGAGTCATCTCCCATCATGCTGGGATGGCACTGCTTCACCACACTGGGATAGGGCTGCCTCACGTATCTCCAGATCTGATGTCAAGGAGATATCGCCGATTCGATCTCTGCACAAGGACATGGATTGATGGCATGCGTTCTATGCCCTGGCGGGTCATTGTCGTTGGCCTCCGCAAAGACGTTGCACCACAGGGTGGGCTCGCTTGCGATGCCAGACTCATCAAACAGAGCCTCGTGTGCGGTGCCGCGAGCTGATAATTCCTTGAAGGTAGATTGCTCGTTGATGCGTTGGCATCTCGGCGCAGTGGTCGAAGTGAAGTTTGCGCGTGCACTACTCCGGATACATCTATGCGGTGGAGATATTAGCACCGTGCATTGACGGATATCTATAAGCACTCATTGCAGGCACTATGTATACACTGTCATCGAAGCATCGATGCGAAGCACGAAACCTCTTTGTACAACGCGACAGTGGCTTCTCTCCACCCCAGCTTCAACATCCTTAATTGCTATTGTGGAACAGAACACGTTCGATGTCGAGAAGCACACAGGTCCAAGCGTACGAACACGGTCGGATGAATGATGAATGGATCAATTTCAAGGATGATTAAATTCGAGGTTTCGGTATCCGCCAATGCCTCCAGAACATCCAAAGTTGCAATCATCAGCTGCACGGGACAGGGAAAGTGTAGATCCTGTCACAGGATCGACGCACCGTCGATGAAACGACAATTTCGAGCACCGTCGAGTGAAGAAACACGATAACGCAGGCGGCATATGATATTGAGCGTTTGAGGCACGCGACGTTGACAGCCGCCCGCGGTGGGCCCTAAAACCCGTGACGCAAATGCACGCGGTCTCATTCCTGTTCCTCGATCCCGAGCGGCTGTTTGGAGTGGAGTTCCCGTCATCGCATGCCGGGGAAACTGGGGGCTGAGAAGAAAAAAAAAGCTTGTCGATCAACCGCACCAGTGTCGACACCTTTGATCCATGGTCTCGTGTCACGATCTGTGATTACCTGTCACATGTCAGAGATGCTGTCGCAAGAGAATAATAATGCGACAGCGAGGGGCGAAACCTCATAGCTCTTTCGGCATGCGGTTGCGCCTCTTGGGGCCACGAAGAGGCCGCGGGAGGATCGTCGAATGATTTGAGTGGTTGAACGCTGCGATTGCCGGGAAATGCCAAGTTTAGAAGCAGAGTGCTTGTTCTCCTTGGGCGCAAATCATTCCTCACGGATCGTCGGCTAGAAGTTCTTCTGAAATTGATGGGTTGCCGCCTTTGGCCTTGTTGCAGGCCGATGGAGGTTTGATCAACCGAAATAACACGAGGCGGCGAGACAGATATTTTCAACATCTGATGAGCCTTGAGACGGGGGCGGACAGGGTGGAGCTCCGTGATCGACCCGCATAATCCGCCGATGATTTGGTGGTTGCTTGTTGAGGTACGACTGCGGCAGCGAAAAAGTGGTATAGCGGCAGTAAAATCGAAGTCCTCAGCAGGATTCAGATGTCAATGCTGTGCGAGCGTATCGTTTGGTGCTGGCGGAACGCTCGCGGATGTATAAGTCAGACGGCTAGAAGGACGAAGTTGGGCAACATTCCTATCCGAAGCCTCCGGACCATGACGCACCAACGATGATGATGATGATGATGGTGATGATGTGAATTTGAGCGTGGTTTATGGTCTTTCTTGGGTGACTTTGGCTCTTTTGTGTTGAGAGAGTGGGATGCGCTGGCTTACGCAACTACTGCTAAGTGCCGTGGCTTTGAAGATGCGGTGGTGCCAATAAACACACTCAGCCACGCCTTCTTGAATCTGGATTCTCTCTTTCTGCTCATCTCGTGGCACCTGTCACTTTGCACGTTTTCGCGTCCCATTACCAAGGCTTGTGCTAGGTTCGCCGGCGCCAGACCAGCGACCAGGTCACCAGGACAGCCAGTAGGAAATACGACTGCACAAGGATCTCCACGGAGCTGACGACTTCTTCCACGGGCGGCGCTGTCCCAATCCGAGACCCGCGGCAGCCGGCTTGTCGCACCTCAAACCCTCAAACCTTCATTGGTCTGCCGCCTGCGAGGTACTCCAGCTTACTCCAGTCTCGGGCTCTCGGCGCTGCGCTATTCGATTCGATCAGGGCGTCGATCCATCGCGAGAGAGATCCTTCGCCGGCAGTTTGCGCTCATCACTTCGTACATAGATAGTCCATTACTCACATTGGCCCCGCGGACCCGCAAAAGCAACCACTTCTGCACACATTTTGATACACGACAGGGACCCTGGCATCAGTTCTCTTGTCCTTCTCTCTTTGGATCGGATCGCGACGTTACGCCGTCATCCCAGCCCAGTCGCCAAGGTCGGGCCCAGTCAGCCGAACAAGGTCCTTGACGGTGACATACGACGACCGGTGCACGCCAAAACACGACTGCGTGTCTTGGATGCCGGCGCAGTGAGGCTGGTGCGACTGCGACTGCGATCTCCCCCGTCCCGGATCCATGAAACACTGATTGCGACTGCGACTGCGATCTCCCCTGTCCCGGATCCATGAAACACTGATTTAATCTTTCACGCCTCGCGTGTCTGGACTCGCGCCGCTTCACCTGCAATATCCCCACCACACCGCATTCCTGTGCCCAAAACATCATTATCGACACGGTGAGTAACACAGAGCTCCCCTGTTCCCTGTCGGTCACTCTGTGTCGAATCCGAGTTTGCGTTGGCATACCCATGACGTCTGGCCTTGCACCCCCGATTGCTCGCCTTGGTTCCTAACGGTCGAAACACATGGGTGTCGTCTGGCACATTGCTGTGTGCACCGAGCGTTTTCTGTCTGCTTGATATACATCTTGGGACATGGCTCGTTCTGCGATGATTGTCCTTTCTAGTTGCTCATCTTCTGCTCGTACCATTGCAACCCTCTTCCACAACCTCAACTGACCTTTTCGCCATGGCAGTCTCCTATCGATCCTCCACTTACGGCCTACTCTACTACGACGCCGCCAACCCGCAAACTCCAACAGATAAACCTCCGCGACTCTTCAGACCTCGCCGCGTAGGCCCAGGTCGCGTCTGTATAAAGAGCGTCGATCCCAGACGTGAGCCCGCTGAGCAGCGTACGCAGCTGTCATACAAGGATACTCTCAAGGAACCGCAAGAGCGGCCATACAAAATCAAACTGGCGAATACCCGAGAAAACGCAAAACGGTTCCTTCGTTCGGTGATAGCACCTCCCTCCGTCGCCAGCAACGACTCCCCAAAAACAGACATCAAGAACAAGAGGAAGTCGTGGTCTCCATCAATATATCGTCCGTCCCTGCAAGCGGGTGAGAGCGAAGCAATCGCAGAGGCTGCCGCTCTGGCCGGTCTGACAGGAGCATCTGACGGCAACATGAGACCCAACATTCGTCATTCGATTGCTGGGCCTATCAATGCACATCTCCATCGTCCAAGGCTGAACAGCGAATCGACAAACACATCGACAAGCTCAGCATCAAGTACCCACACGGCGGCTCCAAGACCAGAAAGCATGGTCATGGACTCGGCTGTCGTGCCGAATCTGAACCTGGAGGATGAGAAGCCAATCGCCACAGGCAACGGTGTGTCCATGGCCATACACCTCGCTGAGCCGGTGCTCTTCCTGCAGGGCTTCAACAACGACGAATCAGCTCCAGGAAATACTGCAATGCTGAGAGGTGCTTTACACTTGAGAGTACAAAAGCCCGCAAAAATCAAGGGTGTCCAGCTAAAGTTCAAAGGCACGGCAATAACGAAATGGCCGGAAGGGATCCCGCCTCGGAAACAGGAGTTCGAGGAGAAGGATGTCATCATGCAACACACCTGGCCATTTTTCAACGCACAATTCGAAAGTGCAGAGCACAGTACCAGTGCAGATTATGTGCAGTTGTTTAGAGGGGTCGAGGGCGCCAAAGATGCTCTTGGACGGTCGTCGAACCATAATTCGAACGCGAATCTCAGTGCGAAGGAAGCAAAGAAACTCGCACTTGCGGTGAATCAATCGCGAAGTTTCGGCAAGAATGACCCACAGCCTAATGGTCCTGGTGTGGCCGCCAAGGGCTATCGAACATTTCTGCCCGGAGACTATGTGTACCAATTCGAACTCCCGCTGGACAGCCGACTGCCGGAGACCATCGATGTCGATCTCGGATCTGTCAAGTACGAACTCGAAGCCGTAGTAGAACGATCAGGCGCGTTTCGAGCGAATCTACTGGGCTCGAAGGAGGTGAGATTGATTCGTGCACCGGGTGAGGGATCGCTCGAAACTGTGGAGCCCATCGCCATCAGCCGGAATTGGGAAGACCAACTGCATTACGATATCGTCATTTCAGGAAAGAGTTTCCCCCTAGGAAGCCAGGTCCCCATAGCCTTCAAGCTTACTCCGCTGGCGAAAGTACAATGCCATAGAATCAAGGTACTACTCACGGAGAACATCGAGTACTTCTGCGCGAACAAGAGGGTGCATCGCATGGAGCCAACGAGGAAAGTTCAGCTGTTCGAGAAGCGGGCAGATGGTCCACCAGTCAGCACCTTTCCAGGCAGTACGATGAGGGTGACAGCTGGTGGAGGAATTCCATACGACCAACGAGCACAAGCCGCACGCGGAGAGACAGTTATCCCAACCGACACAACGAATCTGCTCGGCAACCTCGACGGCGATTCGAACATCGGTCCCACTGAAATGGAGTTCAACGTGCAACTGCCCAGCTGTCGGACCATGAAAGAGCGTGAACGAAACCAACGCCTCCATTTCGACACCACCTACCAGAATATTCAAGTCCACCACTGGATCAAGATTGTCATGCGCCTCTCCAGACCCGATGCCGTCGACCCCAACAAACGCCGGCATTTCGAAATATCCATTGACTCTCCATTCCACATCCTCTCTTGCCAAGCCACACCAGCGAACATCTCGCTCCCGGCTTACACTTCTCCGGAATCGATTTCTCCACAGGCTACCTCTCTCTATGATTGCGGCTGTCCCGGCGCAGCGCGCCGCCGCAACTCTCCGCCTTCGTTCTCTCCGATGCCATCATCTCTGTCCACCTCCACTTCCGCCTCCGAATCAAGCTCACTGGCACCCTCAACCCACTCTGCCGCCTCCTCACGACCCATTACGCCGACTCCCGCCCGACCTCCAACGATTCATGCAGCCAACCACATTCGACCTGTTCAACCCCACCATGCCGACCGCCCTATCCACCTGCTCCGCGCTCCGTCGTTCAATCCACCTGCATTCGAGGACGAAGCGCCTCCGCCAGCACTCATCACCCCGCCGCCGCAATACGATAGTATTGCGAGTCCGACGAGTGGCCTGTCGGACTACTTCGCCCGACTCAGCGATGCCTACGAGGACGAGGATAGCGAGGATGAAAGACGAAGCGGCAGAGTAGATGTTCCATTGACACCTGGTCGAAGGGTCAACCGCAGTGTCGACTTTGGCAGAGGTGGATGGGTGCCTGTTGGAGGAAATTCGTGAGATTGATGATGAAGCACGGCGTTCTGGTAACAAAGCATTCGCACGACGATTGACGCATTCCACGCTTCGTACGAGACGATGACGAGAGGATCGATATCCCGCGTTGTCAAGGCATTGGCGAATATGCGTAATGATCTCAGAGTAGGTCTCTTTGAGAGACCCGGATTATATTAGCGTTTTGAGCGTTCTTTTGTTCGAGGGCTGAGAATGCCTCACCATTCATAGCATGGAATCGGAACATTCATTGCCATATAGCGATTCCAAGGTTGTACTGACATGTTGATGTTGTTCCATTCGGTTGTACCCCTCGTACTGCGTTATTTCTCATATGAGGCGGAACTGAGTCATTCGCCGGACGATCTGCGTGACGAAACTCGGCTTGCCAGGGCAGAAGTTGACAAAAATCCAACCTCGTCTCACATCCCTTCCAGAGCATTCATTGCACCAGATACCAAATTGTCCAACACAAACCTCGACTCCGCACGACCCGAATAACAAGATTCGGAGAATGAATCATTGCCTTGACAACACACTCGACACCGATCACGACATCGCCGAACACTGAGCACCGAGCACTCTGATACAATTCGCGATCATGGCCTCTTGCCAGTAGAGAAAACATGGCCCTCTCCACAAGACCGCGCAGTTTCACGAACCTGCAGTCAACCAATATTTCGAGTCAAAGTCGCACGCGCGCCACGATAGCACGGCCTGGCTGAAGTCCTTCATCTTCGAGATCTCAATCGGATATCAAAGATATCACCACATCTACACCAGTAGCCATGTCGGAGCAGCAAAAGCCAGAGCATAAGCCCACCGCGGCAGTCACACCTGCAGCTGCCACTGCATTTACATCCATGGAGGAGAAGATTTCTCCTGCGGAAGCAAAGAAGAGGGCGAAAGCTGAGAAGCAGGCAAGGAGGGCGGCGGAGAAGGAAGAGAAGGGCTTACCCGCTGTGACAGCACCACCTCAGAGCACCCCAAGCGCCGCCAACGGCGAGGCAAAGGGATCTCAGCAAAAGAAGGCCGGAACGTCAAAGCAGAACGATACTGGAAAGAAGCCCAGTGCTGCACAAGCAGGCCCACTGCCTGTCCGCGCGCGCAGAGCGTCACAACCGGCGAGTAGTGCTATGCCGCCTAAGCTTGCAGTGAAGAAAGCGGAGAACAAACAAGTCGAGCTCTTTTCACATCTGTACACACAGCCACGCCGGCAGAATCTCGAAAATGTTCCGAAAGACGTTCATCCTGCGGTTCTCGCTCTGGGCTTGCAGATCTCCTCGTACGAGATTTGCGGCTCTTCAGCCCGCTGCGTAGCCATGCTGCAGGCCTTCAAAGACGCCATTCAAACATATACTACACCGGTCGGAACATCACTCGCTCGGCATCTCACTTCTCACTACCTCTCCCCACAAATAGACTTCCTCAAGTCCTGCCGCCCCATCTCCGAGTCTATGGGCAATGCGATCCGTTGGCTGAAGAAGCTCATTGTTGAAATCGATCCAGCGACGCCCGAACAAGAAGCGAAAGACTACCTCTCCGAGTCGATCGACAAGTTCATCCAAGAACGCATCACCGTCACTGATCAAGCCATCGCCGCGTCCGCTTCCTCGCAGATCAAGTCAGGCTCCGTTGTGCTCACCTATGCCAAATCTGCGATCGTGGAGAAGACCATTCTCCAAGCACATGCGGACGGAACTTCTTTCCGCGTCCTCGTTGTCGACTCTCGTCCTTTGTACGAAGGCAAGAACCTTGCCCACACCTTGATGAATGCTGGCGTGCAGGTCGAGTATCTGCCGTTTTCGGGGATTGCGCACGCCGTCAAGGACGCAACTTTGGTCCTACTCGGCGCACACTCGATGTTGTCGAATGGCCGACTTATGTCGCGCGTCGGGACGGCGAGCGTGGCGATTGCGGCGCATAAAGCCGATGTCCCGGTCATTGTATGCTGCGAGTCCGTCAAGTTTAGCGGCAAGGTCGCGCTGGATAGCATTGTGCTCAACGAAGTGGCGCCGGCAGAGGAGCTTCTTCTCGCGCCCTCATCAGCTCCAACCCCAGCTACGGATCCTGGGAAGAAAGACGACACCGACGGCGAGGAGAAGACGAGAAAGACGTTGGATGATTGGAAGGACATTCCGAATCTGAGAATTTTGAATCTCATGTACGATGTTACGCCGGCTGAATGTTTGCGCATGGTAATCTGCGAGTATGGCAACGTGCCTCCGAGTTCGGTGCCGGTTGTGCATCGCTTGGCAAATGAGGGGATGTAATGGACGGGATCGGGCGAGGTTTGGAAGCGTGTATGATATGAAGATCGAAAGTGGGAGAACTTTGAAAATGTGAGATCGCAGATGGTAAAGATACATCACGCAAACAAAACGTCCTCGATCACGATCTCCGGTCTTCAAAGTTCCGAAGCACTCCGGGCACGAACCCCTGAGTTGACTCTACATTGGTGAGTGGCACACGATCGCCAATGTGAAGGAGAAAATTGGGAACAGGTGATCGGGACTCGAATTTTGATTGGAACTTATATACTATCAGAGCATCAAGGTTGCACATGCCGCCAGGACAATGTGCAAAACTTACCCGACTTAGGAGTCTGCTAGGAACAACTGTTTCCGAACGATAACGAGAAAGGAGGACTCCAAAGCATACCGCGCCAGGCATGCACAATCCGCGGAAAAGACCCCTTCATCAAGCTTTGGATCGAAGAAAATCTTCCTTTCCAGCAGCCCTTTTTTCCGAGCATCATTCGGGCG
The DNA here is from genome assembly GCA_000223765.2 of Zymoseptoria ardabiliae STIR04_1.1.2. Lineage (NCBI taxonomy): Eukaryota > Fungi > Ascomycota > Dothideomycetes > Mycosphaerellales > Mycosphaerellaceae > Zymoseptoria > Zymoseptoria ardabiliae. Next base: position 80,186 of record AFIV01000200.1, read on the forward strand.
GATGCGACTCGCAATATCAGGGGGAGGTTGCAAAGGAGGACCCGGTGGTCGGAACAGTGGCCGGCCCTCACAAAAGACAAAACGCTGACACTGTCCAGTCGGCGCCGGTTCCACCAGAACGATTTCCTCCAACTTGGGGAAGAATTTCGCCATGCGCTCAACGTAACTGACCGGCCCTTCCGCCGCCGTTATCAGGTGGTCGTAGTGGTCGTGAAGCGTAATGCTGCGCACATTGGTCAAGACCGAGGAGAGTCGTTCCGCGGCATCGAGGAGACGCTTGCGGTTCTCTGCTGCCTTGAAGCGGTCAAATCCCGCGGCCTCCAACGCGACCGAGTGTGCCCGGAGCCGTTGAATGCGTTCGTGACGGGTCATCTTCGGTGCTGCGAGCTCAATAGCAAGCTCGGGCAGACGGTCGAAAACGCCGATGTCAAGGTTGTTGAATCTTCGCACCGGATGTGTTCGCGAGGAAGTCGTCGAGTTCGGCGTTGAAGTGCGCGAGAGCGTGAGGTTGTATGGTCACTGAGTCGTGCCGCCAGAGAGCAATGCGGCGGCGCTCGTGGATCTGAATGGAGAGTTCGCGATGGATCTGCTTGCTGGTACGCAACACGGCGGTTCCATTGCGATTGTTGGGAGGGACTGCGCCAAGGGAGCTGTCTTCGTCCGTCCGGGGAGGAGCATCGCTGTTGATCGGAATGGGTTGCGAGGGAAAGCCTCCGTTAGAGATGAGAGCATGCACAAGGTTGCGCAGCTGGCCTGGCAGATCGAGAGGGCTGGTCTGGTCAGTCCCAGGAGGAGCATTCCGGATCATCGGAATGAGTTGCGACGAATCGACTTCATCGATGATGTGATCGTACACGAGATTGCGTAGCTCGCCTGGGAGGTCAAGAAATGACATAGGCGTACCGGCGCTCATCGTATTGCGATTTCGGGTCGAGGTCGGATGGTGGAACGGTTGTGTCAACGCTTGCTTAGTATCTTTATTGCGGTCGATTTTGGGGATGGTCGGGAGAACTTTGATCAACAGAATTCTTGTAGTGACGGAGACTGCAAGGTAGCAAGGTGGAAAGACGATTGATGGCAGGCGAAGAAGACACTTAAATGCAATGCGTCGAACAGATCGAGCGTATGCCTTCCAATGGAGTCGACAACGAAATTTGGATGCATTTGTCGTCGAGACAAAGATACCTGAGGCCGCTGACAACGCTATTGTCATCAGACTGAGTTGGAACGAAGCCCTTCTTGACTCGTCAATTGCTTCCAAAAGTAAGGCTTGATCGTGCCCAAGTCGAGCGATCCATTCTCTGAACAATGCAACTCATCGAGCACCGGCAGGAGTGCAGCGGGATATGCGCTCATGGAAAGCACCCTCCCGAGCCATGTGCAATAGTGTTACGTGACGTTCGGCCGTTGGTATCATGACTATGCTTTGCTAATACTATACATACACATTAAATGTTCCGCTGTCACTTCCTATCAGCTTCACGCACTCATACCGATGAGCCGCATGACCATCTCCACTCAGTAGTAAGCACCCCACCCGCTGAACAGGCATGCCAGATGACTCTCATCCGTAGCCTGCTGGATAAGCTCATTGACCGTCGCTGCCGTGCTCAGAGTCTTCGAAAGTTTGTTCTCTACGACTTGCAACGGTCTCTCCGACTCTCCTCCATCTTGGTTCTGCTGTCTCGCCGACGGCTCACTCTCCTGCGCTCCCTTGCGCCCGTTGTTATCTTGCGCCTGCTGCATACGCTTTGCCTTCAGAGGCGAGACCGTCCAGTTGTACAGTGGATCGTAACGTAAGACATTCAGTAGCGTCATGATGCTGTCCTTGTCTTCACGTACGGCATCAAGGGTGAATTCGCAGCATCGACGGAAAACACCTTCGGTCTTGGTAATACCCATACCATCGATGATGTCCCGTGTAAGGCGGAAGGGGACCAGTTCGGGAATGGGCAGTACCCGACCGGCTTCGAATGAAACTCCTAGATCAATGTGCACCACTTCGCCTGTCACTTCATCCAAGAGGATATTGCTGCAGTGCCTGTCACCTAGCCCGATGATGTGCCCCAGAATTGAGACGCTCGCAGTAGTCCGCGTGTACGCAGTACGCTTCGCGAACCACTCATCGGGATTATCAAACCGCTCCAGAAAGAAGTGGCGAAGGACGGGATGCATGTGCTCGCATACCCTTCGATATTCGCTAATCCGATGACTCTGGGCGGAGTCTTTGGCGTTGTTGATGATCTCACGCGCTTTATTCTCTTTGTAATCATTTTGATGATATCGCTGATGGGCTGGCCGCAAGTAATCCATCAGTGGAACGGAATTCGCAACAAACTCGATAACTCCGGTGGTATTGGACAGAGGTATGACTTTGTATGTCCGCACCTTCAGGTCACGCTGACGAGTCGATTTGTGGTTACGAAGCATCTTGCTAACTTCCTCAAAGACCTGCTCCATGATGGCGTCCTGGCGCAGATCGTCTCTGCCGTTCTTGAAGATCTGCTTGTACTCTTTGCCATTGATGTCGACGACCGTGACGAGCTTGGGCGCGCTAACTCCACCAAGGATCGTACCCTCAGGCCTGAATTTACCAATAAGAGGCACGATCTCGTAGTGTGCATCAGCGCGCAGGGGCAGGTTGATCGTGATCGGAGGCATCTTTGCTCTGACGATGTTTTCCATCAGCTTCTTCGCAGATGGAATGCTCCTCAAATTGAATTTGCCAGACCTGTTAGCCTCGGGAGAGCTGTCTGCGATATCTCTGTAGAGCTTATTGCAATAGAAGAGGCGGGTGAGGAAGTCTTTCTGAACTGGATCCTGGTAAAGGCGGTCTACAAATGCCGTCGAGCCCGAGTGGCGAGACTTGGTGGCCGTCTCGTCGCTCTTTGGTTGATTCCTTGCGTTGGCGAAAAGATGATGGAGGCTGTGATGGGGATGCTGCTTGAAGATGCGGATCAACAGCTCACCTAATGCCATTTGGAACGTGGATGACTCTTTGCTAACACGAGACATGAGCTGGTTCATCAGGAGCACAAACTTCCAGCTCGGGACATCTGGAAGGTACTTTTGCACGACTGCGTTGGCTCCAGGGTCCTTGGAGTGCTCCAGCCACAAAGCAAAGAACCTGAGCACGCATATGTCATGCGCATCCGAGGCTTGCAAAGCGAGAAGGTAGTTCTGGAGGCTTTGCTGGACGTAGTTGTTGCGACTGTCCTTGAGTCTCGTCTCTTCCTCAATATCCATCTCGAGCCATTTTGTTTCCAAGTTGAGCGAGCGAGTCAGATCGGCGCGCTCGCCAGCACTCTTCTTCGTCCTCAGGGCTGCTTTGAATGCATCGACTTCTTCTTGCTTGGCTTGGCGAAGTTTGATCACACGTGTAAAGTTTTCGATGTTTCCTGGATTCTGCAGCTCATCGTCGCAGAATTTTGCAAACTCGTGAAAGACTCTGCCAGCTTCATCACCGGTCTTGACAGACTTCATGTCACTGATAGCCGGCTTCAAGTAATGTCTCATGATGTCTTCCGGCTTCTCCAACCGGGCCTCGGCCAATTGATGAGCCAGTTGAGCGCGTAGCCCGGCGCGGCCTACAGGAATGGTTTGCTTGCCAAGGTCTGTCATTCCTAGGACATCCTGCAGCATTTTCACCGATGCGGACGCTTCCCCGGCATCCCAGAGCACAGATGCCGTCTCCAGCTTCACAGCGGCCTCGACCCTGAGATTGTTGTTCGTGCAGAGTTCCACCAAGTCACTTAGAGTGGCAACAGCAGTTAGAGCTTCTTGTAGCCGGCCGTGCTCGCGTGCGAGTCTCGATTGGTCAAGCAGAGCCTGGACCTCGAAGGTACGGGCATCTGGCTGTCCTACGTGTAGAGATCTCTGGAGCTCCAGGTTCTGGCTTACGACGCCGAACATTGTCTCTCTGTTTGACAGCAACGACTTGACATCTTCGTATCGTGCCATACGCATCCAGTTCGACCGCTGTCGTATGGCGTGCCACCTTGCTGTCATCTCTTCTAGTTCAGGTGAGGAGATGATCGCTTCGACCTCGGTGAGAGAGGCGAGAACGCCACACCATGACGGGGACGGCCTCGAAGATTTGCCTGCAGTGATCCCGCGCTGGGTATGTTCGGTCACTGCCAAGCAGACCTTTCCTTGTATCTGACGTGGCTCTGTAGCTCGTGTCAACTCTTGCAGCACGCCGAAGGCCGTGAATGCATCGCCAACGCGAGTCTCGGGCAGACTAATATCCCACTGCTGTAGAGCTTTGGCGGCTTCAAGCATTGATCCAGATGTCATTACGTTACCTCCCACGCCTTGATTCAAGAGTGCGAATGCCAGACTGTTGAAGTTGAGACTCGACAAGGAGTGCACCATACCGACAGCATCCTCTTCGGCAAGGCGATGCGAGTGACGCATGTGACTGTCCATCTGGGCTGATCGAAACATGAGGCCCCTCAATCCATTTGCTTCATGGTCAAGACGGCTGAGTACTGTATCGAGCGATGCGGATTGCTGGACGCCGTAGAACGAGTCCGGCTCCTCAAGTTGTCGGTAAATTGACAGAAGCAAATCGTTCTCGAGCGCCGGAGTCGTCATGATTTGGGAGGTCGACGCACGTCCAGATGGGCGCCTGCTGGACTGCGCAACAGGGGGAATCGACTCCGCGAGGAGCAGACCGCAGTGCGGCATGGCACAACGTGCTGCGGCGGCAGCGGCCAGGACAGGATCAACCTGCAGCCATTTCATGCGGTCGCATCTTGTTAATTCTTTGGGATATTGCTGGCTGCGCAAGTAGAGTAGGAGCTTCAGGAAGAACTGCTGCTTGGTCTTCAGTGCGGGATCAGTCTCGGCTAAGCAGGCGGTGATGGCAGTCGACAATTCCGAGTGCAATGTCTTCTCTTGGTCCATCTCATCGACCAGTAGTATATGGAGCATGCTCGGGAGGAGCTCCGCAGCAAGTCCCGAGACACTGTAGACTAGCGGCGCTAGGCACGCAACTAATGCAACATTGGAAGCCCACCTGCACACAGTCACAGCAAGCTCCTTCGTCCAAGCTTCCATGGATCTTGCAGCGGTGGAGCGCAATGCTCTGCGGAGGGCGTCATCTTGTACATCTGTGAAAGCGCGCTGGTCGATCGACGGGGGCTCGTAGCTGAAGGATCCATCTGCGACGGCGACGTCGATCTCCTCAGGCAAGACCTGCACAAACACGCGCAATTCTGTCGCAGAATTACTAAGTCTCTGGACCAGTTTTCGTAGTGAATGCTCCGCAAGCCCAGCCTCGATCCGCGACCTGGAGTATAGTAGTTCTGACCAACGTCTGGCGACAATGACTTGAGAGTTGACCGTGATCTGATCGTTCGCTATCGTATGCGGATGACGTTCTAAGTCAGCGCCCGTCCCATCCGCACCAATGGGTGGCCGCTGACCAGTGGCTGCATACGCGCGGCCAAGGACACGAGCGGACCATTGCACGAATTCTTGAGACAGTGCTGCCTGTTGGATGATGTCCCATAGTGCCTGTGAGTAGAGAACAGCATCACCATCGGTACCGATGCAATCTTCTGAGATTGATTCTGCAGGCTCAAAATTGTCTGCGAGAATGGCGATGGCTTCCAGACAATCTGTTCTCGGGCAAAGTGGTTGTTCTGCTGACCACTGCCCAAGCAAGAACAATAACAGATTGCTTTCAGGAGTGTCTTTGCGGGAATTCCCAGGTAGCTGCAGAGAGTTCAGGGACTCGGTCAACCTGTCGAAGGCAGGCGAGCTCACATCCGACGCACGTCTCGACAGGTAATCCACCAGCCATTTTTGAAATCCCAGCATCTTCTGCACAGTAGCGGAATGCTGGCTCTCTTGCATAGTGCTGCTGTGGGAGGACTTTGCGTGTTTCCTCAACCGAAGTACCAGCAGTATCACTGTGCCGGCGAGAAAAGTCAAGTGCTCCCGCAGGTACTCCCTGCTGCTGTTGAAGAGGTGTTGGAGAATACCAAGGGTGTCATCGGCACACTCGCTATCGTTCAAGAACGGTCGAAGAGAATGTATGAGCATCTTCAAAGGGAAGCCGCTGAACGCAACCTCGCCTGCCATGCATATTAGAAGTCTCAGACGTCGTATCATCAGGCAGGAATGCAGAGAACCCAAAGATGAGTCCATGGCATCCAATATCATTCGAACTGTGAGCGAGAATGTCGACGGATTCCACAAACAACTGGGTTCGATGTCCAGTCTCCTGCAAAGGCGGCCAATTTCTTTCCACAAATTGCTGCTTGGGAAGGAAGGCTCTTGGCTTTGTGGCAAGTTCCGGCTCGAATGTCCGAAAGCCTTAATCCTGCGCATCGCTTCGAGCGCAAGGGCGTTGTCTGGCTCGTTGGCACGCTTGTTGTCTTGTCTGGCCTCGAGCCATTTGTCCTCGGGATCATCTTGTTGCGATGTGAGGAAGAAGTGACCGATGATCGCCGGCCATTGTTCTGCCAGTGTCGGGACATGTTCGGCTCGATTATTCAGATATGATTTCAGGCGGTGTTCTGTGGGGGCTGTGTCACCAGAAGAACCTTGTGCACTGCCGGTCTTGATATCGCAGCTGATAGCGTAGGCCACAGACTTGGCATATGACAGCTTGATGACACCCTGAGGCAGAATCTTCAGCGCTTTTGACAACGTGTCGATGCCTTCTTGAGAGCCATGCATGACAGCCTGAGCGCAAACCTCGGTGCGATTGTCCACCAGGAGCTCATTGAGAGAGGCGTACTGGAAGGCCGCGAACGGAATGTCCCGAAGGCTCTTACTAGAGGCCAGCCAGGTAAACAGCAATTGAGGCGCGAACAAGGCGAATAGTTTCCGTGGCGTCTTGAGGGGAAGCATACTGGCCAGGTTCGCGATACAGCGGGCTGCGTGAGACACAGAGCCGGTGCCGGCGGTTTCGAACATGTAATAGACGCATTGTCGCAGAAGCGAATGCCACTCCGAACCGAGTTTTGCAAAGAAAAGCAATCTCATGGCGATCCCCTCCATGTGGTCGATATCTTCGGGGAGGCTCTCGACGAGATCATCGAACATGGCTTCATGTTGTGAGAGGACCGTGCGACCAAACACTTGCGATATGTGCGCCGCCAAATGGAACTGGACAGAGACAGTACCTTGTTTGAGAAGTCCGAAAAGACTCGTCCGGGCGGAAGAATCTTGGCCGGATGATCCACCATCATCGGACGAGGGATAGTCGACAGTGAGTCGGCAAAGCTGCAGTAGAAGAGACGCCAGACGCTTCTGCACACTTGGTGACAGCACGCCATTGGAGAGCGCCGTGCCTGTGCACCAATCATAAACATCGAGTCCCAGATTGTATAGGTCGACATTGCTGGGATCCGTCCACAAATCTCGTAAATTGTCCATAACATCAAGGACTGTGCCGATCGCTACCTCGGATCTTCCGTAGGCGTAGGACGGTATGATGGTCTCGACGAAGAATTCAAGAAGTCGCTGGGTATCTCGGAGGCTCAGAGCAAGTCCAAGCTGAGTGAACTGGGCGATGACTCCTCGGCTGGCAATGACGGCCGCCTCGCTTTGAAGCAGAACGAAGCTGACGACTTCTTGGGACGCAGTCCACGGGCCACCGATCACCTCAGCATCAGCCTCAAGCGCTACGATGGTCGTCGCATACAATGCTGTGCACGATCTCAGTGCTAGTTTGCTGTAAGCCACGTCGAGATCGTTTGCGAGATCGACGACGGTCTCGATCGTTGAACGAGCATGGCGACTGTCTTGCGAGTCCGCGGCCCCATCATACAAGTCCATCGCGTCGTCTTCTTCGCCAAAATGTGCTGCTTCTTCAATGGTGTCCAGAGTTTTCTTGATGGTTCGACAGATCACCGCTTCGCATTTCGTGCGACGGGACCCACAAGAATGATCATCACGTGCGATTCCTGACATGACAGCAGAGAATGTGGTCAAGAAGCAGTCCGCCTTGGTCTGATCTGATCCCGGCCGTGCAACGTATTCGCCTAAAGCGTGGAGCAGAGTGTTGGATTGAATGCGCAACTGTGATGCTCGTCGAGAGTCAGAGAACTCGAAGCATGAAGAGATGCACGTGGCAATGCAGCAAGCTTTGCACAGCATAGCGAAAGAGTCCTGGCTGGGCTGACGAGCACGCTCTGTCACGGAAGTCGTCCACGCCTCGTTGGCTCGCGTGAGCTCTGCGGTCAAATGTGTAAGAGCAAGCGCTTCGCACGGTGTCCTTGGTGCCTCCACGGACACAGACGCGAGCTGTTGAAGTGAGTCGTGGAGCTCCGGGTTGGTTCCGAGATTGGTGTCCTCCTCCAGCAAGAGATACGAGAGAAGCTCCTTTTGTCCATCGCAGAACATCCATGTCCGAGCTACAGCATGATATGTCGGGAAGTTTGAGGACCTGAAGGAATGACCGCGGCGATTGAGAGTAGCACCTATGAGTGACACAACGTCAGAAACGCCGTAAGTTGCGGTGCTCGAAGTGTATTGCTTGTCGTCGATCTTGCTCGGCACAAATGTGCGTGACAACCATCCCAAGATACTCTCGGCGGTCGAAGCAGCCGCCTCGGGGTTTGTCTGCTGGCAGTATTGCAGAACAGCTCTCAACAGTAGTGTCACTGCGTCTGACATTTGGACAGGTCCGTTGAGATCCATTGCATTGGTGGCGGTCTGCAAGAGATCGTGTATGCTTGAATGTGGCACAAGTCGAAGCTGTAGCATGATGTACAGGGCGAATGAAGCTGAACGACAAGCACTGACGCTACTTAAAGCACGGCTCGCTATCTGCCATACAGCGATCCATCTGTCTGCAAGTTTCGGACTTTTTGCTGATATCTGCGAAGCACAGCCCGCCAAGGCAAGGTACGCCCACGAGGAGACTCCATTGCCATCATCGGCACAAGACACCATGACGCTGTCGACTGCGCGGACCATCTGCATTGGATCGATGGCTTTTTGCTGGACGAGAAAGAAGAGTGTTTGCAGTGCACATATCCGTGCTTGGGCAGGTCCAGTGTTGGTGGCTTTCAAAAGAGTCGCCAAGTCGTCGCCGTGTTGATGGAAGTCGCGACGTATGCGCTTCGCGGGACGATGTTCGCTACCATCGTCGGATTCATCATCGCTGTTGAGCTGATGGGTGGAATGGTCCGTAGACATAAGTGCCTTTGTCAGGGACGCAAGAAGATACACCAGTGTCCAATTGCACTCTGCATTCGAGCGTGCTTCCGAAGATTGAAGAGTGAACAAAGCGATGCCGACCTTGCCGGCTTCAGGAATCTCCATTGGGTTGATCTCCATTCGAACGTCGTCTAGGCTCAATTGCTTCTGGTGATCTCGCTCCTGACGCTTGGAGTATTCTCCTTGGACGGCTTGCAGGAGCCCGGAGAGCTCTACTCGAAGACCCAGTCCTCCGCTTTGGCCGATCGCCTTGAAAATGTAAGGACGAAGTAAGAGAATGGTGTCTGTCATCGGCTGAAGAGCAGGCGACTTAGCAGTCCAGTAGTTCTTTACCAGACGTATCAAATGTGGTGTTGCGTCCTGCGTAACTTTAGTATCTTCCGTTCGCGTCCAGCAGAGTAATTGGTTGATGGCCGTGAAAGCGTCTTCATGGGACCGAGGTGTCGAGGCCGCAACCCTGAGATGCTCGACAAGCAGCCAGAGCAAAGGTTCTGCTTTTCGTTGCAGAGGAGCATTGGGAGCAGCAGTCAAAGCTCGCAAGCAGCCAATCATCTCGTCGGCAACCATACGTAGCGTCTGCTGTTTTCCCTGCGAGCCATCAGATTCTCGTAGAGCCGAACGCGATGATCGATAGCTCAATGTGTTCATCGTGGCAATCGTAGAAGTCGCATCATTGTCTCCAGGAAAGTCTTCTTCATTGGTTTCGGCGACCGCCTGCTGTATGCATCGAGTACAGAACTCCGCGATTCTTTCCCAATCCTTTTGATTGGGGTCCATTGACGAAGGTCGGTTCATATGCTCAACATGTGGCTGATGGCTCAGGACTGCTCGCATGCATTTCGCATAGTCCAAGGCGATGGGCTCACAAAAGCTTCCATTCGGAAGCTGAATTGTGTCCGCAACATGATCGAGTACAGCTCGCGCAGTCTTGGCCCTGATGAAAGGAGCACCAGCTTCGACGGCATGCCTCAATGCGCTGGCTAAATCTGACAATCGAGTGACGGCAGACTTCTGAGTTGCAGTTGTTTTGGCTTTGGCGACCGTGGATTGCTCGCCAACCGCTGCATGGAATAGCGTTTCGAATATCGAGTGAAAAGAGGCATCGTCCAACCCGGTGACCTTGGAGCTATTCTGGTTGTGTCTCAAGATGTACTTGAGATCTGAGAAACCTTTACTGCGAGTCTTGGCCAGAGATGATCGAATGCACTCTTCACGTGTGTGGTCAGTCAATTGCAGAGTGAGGGAGTCCTCGATACTTACCTAGCGCGCCGAACAGCGTGACTTCGGACATGTTGTAGAGCCGCTGCGGGTTCGTGTTCCCGGCAGCGTTGGCTGTGAGACAACTCGCATCCGGACTTGTGCAGGTCACGTAATGAAGCGAACTTGGATAGTGCGCCGCCAAATGCAAGACAGACGCATGAGCAGATCGAGTGGACGACGCATTGTCATGTGTAATGTGATTGCGATGAAGAAGTGAACAGAAGTGGAAGATGAATATTCGATGGGGAAGTCACGGATGCATGCCTGAGGCAGGAACTCATAGCTTCGCGTCAACCGCGACTTCTCAACTTTATTGAGCTTCCGATCAACATGGACATGGACTGTGATCACCAGAACATGATCGATCGCTCAATTGCGCGCGCTTGAGAGCATTGATTCTTACTCTCCCGCACGAGCGGACTCTCAGCCAATGCGAGCACAATGGCTATCGACACCGCCTTACGAGGATTGCAGATCCTGCAGCGAGATCTAATCGCATTTACCGAAGACCGTCTACCAAACGTGGATCGTCTCAGAGATCAATTAGACGCTAGCACCGACCTTTTGAAGCAGCTTTTGGAACGCAAGAGAAAGAACGAGGCCAGTCGAAACAAATTGGCTCCTACAAACGATTCGCAGTCCAGTACCATCACGATCGACGAAGCGCAGTACAGAATACAGCCGCAGTTCCGGGAAAGCGCGATCCGAGTCGCCGATGAGCTGGATCTGGACGAGATCGAAGCTGCCAGGCTGTGCATCGAGTCACAATTGCCTGGAGACCACATTGCCGATTCACTCACCCTCCGCGCGCTCATCCGGTTCCATCAGCAACGACAGGCACTTTTGGATTGTGTTCGGATTGTGCTGCAAGTGAGTGTGGACAATGAAGGAGATGGAGCCCGTGCAGAAGCTCTGGGCAGCGTTGCGAAGGTGCTCATATATGGCGACGGAGGAAATCAGACGCAAGGCTCTGCGTATTGGCGCAAGTGCTTGGAGGGAATGGGCGACATTGAGTCATTTCTGAAAAATGTGGCCGAATACAAGGACAAAATCATCATGACGGGGCAAAGTCTGTCGAGAGAGATGGGTGAAGCGGTGGAGGCCCAGCGACTTCTATTGACACGACAGCACGAATCGCTTGCTGCGATCATGTGCTGCATGGTCAGGGGAAGTTACGTGCAGCCGGAGGACTACCGCAGCCTGCTGAGCAAAGCTTCTCCACTGGAAACCGAAGCAGACATCCTCGTCCATTATCTGCCAATCTTGATCAGTGGCGCTGCTTATTTTGCTTCAGACCATTCTACTTCCGCCGATGCAGCGCGCGGATTACACGCGTTGTTCGCCGCCGGGCCTGGCCAGCTGCAGTGGAAGAATTCAGGATTTGGTGCAGCTGCAAAGGTGTTGTGGCTGGCCGAATACAACGCTAGGTTCTCCGCCGATTCCATCGATGCGGGACAGAGCGAGACGGAACGAACCCGAGATGAGGAAGCTCGTTCCAAACTGTTTTTCGACGCACTCAGGGACAAGGCGTTTCACTTCATCTTGACGGCTTCTGCGCATTTACGCCCAATTGTGTGGCACGATCCAGCAAGAAAAGGCATAATCGAATGGCTGGTGGAAGAGGCCCCTGGTCCCTCATCAAACGCTCCTCGCGCTTCAGACGATTTTGCGACACTGGTGATGAGAGAACTTCAAGTCTTTACTGACGCATTCGTCACCAACATGCCTGATATGCTTCGCCAACTCAAGTCAGATGAAGACGAAAAGAGGCGGAATATGCTCTTCCAGTCCGCCAACGGCGACACTCGTACCGGAATGGATCTCGAGCGATTCATGATCATCATGGCGTATGCCTACCAGGGCGATGCCGAAGCCGCTCGTGACTTCTGGGCGGACCGCGAGAGCAATCTGTACGGATTTCTGAGGTGGGTGTCACAACGCCTGCCCACGCCTCGAGTCGCCGCCTTTTGCACGCTGCTCAAAGCTATCGCGTCCGACGACAACTCCGCCAATCATGCCCATCGTTTCCTCCTGGAGGACGTTCTGATGACATCGGGGAAGCTCCGGAAAGGATACGCCGTCAGCTGGACACAGATATTCAGCGAGGTCGAGCTGTACGCCTCGAATGTAAAGGACAGGTCTCCAGCTGCGACCCAAGTCGTATCTGGCGGGCACGATCAAGTTGCAGCCGAGCAGAACTTTGAAGAACCCGAGACCGGAATCATGCTGATATCATACCTTGGCCTGGCTGCTCACATAGCCCGTACCAGCTCGGAGGCAAGGAACTGGCTCCTGAAGGACCAGCCATTCCACATCGGCGAAGTCATGTGTCAGCTCATTCGCACTGTTCGTTTGAGTGGTCTCCGGGCATGCTGCCTCGATATGCTCGCCGCTCTGCTGACGGAGAAGGTACTCGAGGTCCGCAACGGCATGTGGGTGCTTCTCGACACCTGGATCTCAAGCGGCGGATTGGAAGGCCCTCAAAGTCAGCGACCAAATGCCCAGACGCAGTCACCTGCAAAGCAGTACTTGCAACTTTTTGCCGCCAGCCCTGATGCCGCATCGGCTTTCGTCCAGCTTTTGAACGGCCTCCTCTCGCCTGTCGAGGACGCGAACGAAAAGGTTGTCGACGCGCTTCCCTTCCCAGAAAATCTCGGCGCGCCTCTTCGACATGCCGGTATTGAGACCTATGTTGACTTCGTTCTGGACACTGTATTCGCGCGCAGTACCGTACGCATGGCTGCCGAAGGCAATGTTGCAATGCTCGATGCATTGCGGTTCGAGTGCCTTCAATTCACTTTCCAGTCTCTATCCACTTTCAACGAGGATCTTGTTCTTTTGGCAAACACCTCCAACGTGGCAGTTGAGTCAGCCATGGAGACAAAGTCGCTTGCTACCTACGCGCGATTGCATCCATTCGCTCGTGTGATGGAGCGTTTGTTTGAGAAGGGCGTCGTCGCGTCACTCATCGCCACGCTACAGCAGCCGGTCGAAGCGCTGGACGATGCAGAGCCCGAATCTCCCCTTGTGCAGGCGACACTGAAGAGCATCCAGGTCCTGAATCTTGCGTGGAAGCTACAGCCAACCTACCTAGACATTGTGCGACCTATCGTTAGCAGCCACCCGTCCTCTCGCACACAATCCAGCGTAGGAGCGACGCTGGGGTCTATCGACGAGTTGCTGCTGTCACATCTGGATGCGGTGTCATATATTGCAGATTTCACAGGCTGCAGGCATGTTGAGATTTGTCTGGAATCTCTCACGCTGCTGCAGAGAATCGCGTCCTCGCGCAAGCTCTGCGAAAGTTCAGATCCAGGCGCAGCACGGTCTCGTCGGAGCAATCGCATCTTGGGTATTCTTTCCCCTCTTGCTTCAGCTTTAAGTTTGCAACTGCGGCAAGACTTTGTGCTCGATGAGTGGGACCTCGAAAATGGGGACATGCCTCTGAAGTTGATCAAAGCCAAGGCGGTGCTGGACTTGCTCAATGCCAGCCTTGACGCGTCAAACGACAAGCCCACCGTGGCTCACTGCCTGCTGGGCTTCAGCTGCTTTGAGAAGGTGGTTGATGTGCTCCCAGGAAGTCCTTTCGATGGAAACGACTCACTCTTCCACGAAATTGCTACATGTGGCGCAACTCTGCCTATAATTGCCACCGCTGGTAATACGTCTTGGCTCCTATCTGTCAAACGAGGATGTCTGGACATCCTTCTGAAGCTTGCTGTTTCTCCTCTCACTGCACACATCATTCAGCCACAACTCCGCGCGATGGACTTCCTCGCCGCTTTGTCGCGTGCACAACTCCCTGCCGCTACAAGCCCGCACTGGGATGGTCGACTTATACTCGACCCAGATGTTCTTCTTGACTCATCGGCGCTGGCTGTGCGCGACTTTCTCCACGTGCGAGCCGCATTTTTTGAATTTGCAGCTGCGAGTTTGCGAGCTGCAGCAGAACACAATTCCTTCTCGGTGCAGGAGAAGATAGTCAGCGCTCTGCTTGGGACCATCAAGTATCCCGACGGCGAGCAGCTTCCAACTATTTCGGTCTTCGAGATGTTCGATTCCTTTGATCTGGAGACAGCGGCCGCGCGTGAGGCCAACTGCAGATATCTGGCCGATGTGGACTTGTCCATTTGCACAAAAGATGACCCAGAAACTCTGATCTCCTTCGATCTGAAAAGTGCTGAGGACCTCTTGCAATTACACAAAAAAGCGCTCAAAGTGAAAGGCAGTATTCGGGAGCCGGCCGAGCTTGAGACGGTCGAGTTTGAAATCCAGGCTATCCTGGCATCGTTGTTGAGTCAAAACAACTGGAGAGCTGTGCAGAGCGCCCGACTCGCCGCGCTTGAAGCATGGACTGATCTGATGTCTCTCATGGTCACCAAAGGCGGATTGGAGCAAAAAGATGTCATCGCGCTATCGCTGCAAGGCTTGCTTGTGGTACTGCCAAAGTTCGAAAAGTCACTGGCAGACAGTTTGGATGCAGCTGGCATGCTGGCAAAGCTAACTTTGACCTTTACACACGCAATCAGCCCTGCCTCAAGAGATCCATCGCCGCAGACTGTCAATGTGGCCGTCGAGCGTTTGCTCAACACCTTCCGAGTTTCCCTCAAAGTCATCACCGATGGCAGCACGGATCTTGCACTTCGGGACGTTTGCTACCGCACTGGCTGTGCAGTCCTTGCCTCCCTTCCGAAAGCGTCCGTCGGGACAGGCACCTCAGCCTTTGCTAGCGCGAAGCAGCTTCTACAGCTGGTTCAGAACAGTGGCGAGCGGTTGCTGATCGTTGTGACTGAAGACGCGTTTGCTGGTTGTGGCGTTACCCGCATCTCTGCGCTGCTCTTCCTAGACGCCCTTATCGGCCTGTTTCAGAGCTTGAAAGTGAAGTCCTCCATTCTCCGCGCTCTGACAAAGCTCAACTTCGTGCCTGTCCTTATCGACGGCAGCATCGGAAGTGTGGCGGCAGCGTTCAACGGCGAAGACGAACTTGCAGCTGCTCTGGCATTTTTCCACACATCTCTCGCCCTTTTGCTCCGTCTTTGTCAGACACCTGAAGGCACGCAGCTGGTCCTGAACTCCGGCTTGTTTCAGGCAATCGATGACAGTCATCTCTTCAGCACAGATCCTGACGTTGGAATGGATGTTGATAACCCGCAGGCATTGAAGGAGTTTTACGCCATTCTCGCGGATGTGTTGAGGATTGTCACCGCTGCTGTTGTGAGCAAGGGCCCAGCACCCGGCAAGGCATTCTTACAAAGGTATCGCTCTACAGTTCAGGCGCTTTTCAAGCAGGCGTCTAGAGGTATTGCGCTCGATGTCGCGGAGGAGCTAAGCAGGCTGTTGCTTTCCACCGATTTTCTCGAGGTATGTGGGCCCCTTCGTGCTGTCTATGACGTGCGATGCTAACATTGATTCAGGAAGATGAGAGCGCAACTGCGCACTTGCTGCGGAACGGATTTTCATGAACGAAAGTGGTCGGATACAGCAGAACCGAAGTACGTCAGGCCCGCAGAAATCATGTCAGATTTCGACATGGGCTGCTAGGATATGATATGTACGGTCTTGGGCAGCTCGCATCGGCGACGTAGATGTGATGAGCAGATGCAAAGTACAAGTCAACGAGCGATCGAGCGCTACCGTCGTTCTCTGGCCCTCTGAGGCTTTCCACTGACTCTTCGTCGACAGCACCCACTAGCAATACCCAATCCGTATCGATCACGAAGCTGTCCTGCCAACGTGCTCGCCTCTGCGTTCATTTCCTTCGCACACTTTAAAGATCGGATTTGCTAGATTGCATGTACATTGTGTAAGAGCCAGCCCCACAGTCATCGATCTGTCGACCATGACGTCCTCGTAAGACATCCACGAATGTTTCTGGGAGCAAGTGAGGTTTCATTAGCGCGAATTAGCGCGATTGGGAGAAGCTCACCTCGCCTCTTCGATCGAGCACACCTCTCCCACAAACACCGACTTATCTCAATTGGACTACTACACCATGACTTCCGGTAGCACGACCGACGTTGCGCTCAAGCCTTGGAGCGCAGTGCCGCCGAAGCGGTATAGACTGGGTTCATAAAACGTCCTCCATTCTCAAGGGACATCGACAGCTGACCCTTATCGCAGTTGACGCACGTCTGATAGATCCCAAGGATGGATCCATTCACGAGCATGTAACCATTGTGAGTGCAGTGATTCGCCGCGTATGCGTCAAGTAGACTAATAGACATAAATTTGCAGGACCTCAAAGATGGCATCGTCCATCGTATGACCAAAATGAACTCTGCTGCTTCACCAGGCGATGAAGTCCTCAAATGGACAAACAACGAATGTACCACAATTGTCAATCTCGAAGGTCGATACGTGATACCAGGCCTCATCGACTGCCATGTGCATTTGAGCACACCGCCGGGCGAAGAAGGCCTCAGCGCGACCATGAATGTACACCACGACACTTCTCTTCTCCGCCAAACATACCTCGCCCACGAGATCTTGAAACGCGGCTTCACGACTGTTCGGGACTGTGGAGGAGCCGGTCTCGCTATCAAAGAGGCTCTTGCTGAAGGCCTTGTCGCTGGTCCTCGGCTGTTCATCGCTGGACATGGCATCAGTCAGACCGGAGGACATGGCGATCTCCGCAACGCCAAGGACGCCGAGTACTCATGCTGTGGCGGCAATACCAAAGGACTAGGCAGAATTGCGGATGGTGTAGACCAATGCTTACATGCTGCACGGGAAGAATTGCGCCAAGGGGCAGACTTCATCAAAATTATGGTTTCCGGAGGTGTGGTAAGCCCAACGGATGCCCTGGTAAATCTGCAATACACGCCCGAGGTAAAGTCTCTCCTATTCCGCCTTCTCGACCGCCTTGCTTGCTGACAGTCGACCAAGGAAATTCGGGCTTTCACGAAGGTTGCCAGCGACTCAGGAACGTATGTCACCGCTCACGCATACACCCCAGCCGCTATTCGCAATGCCGTTGAGAATGGCGTCCTGGGCATTGAGCATGGCAATTTGATCGATATGTCCACTGCGGAGCTGATGGCCGAGAGAGGCGCCTTTCTGACCCCAACCTTGGTCACATATCAGACCATGGCATCAAAGGAATTTGGCTCGTTCTTGCCACCATCAATAGCAGCCAAGAATCTGCAAGTGCTAGACGCCGGTCTCAAATCGATCCAGATCGCGGACCAGGCTGGGGTGACACTTTGCTACGGAACCGACCTTCTTGGTAAGATCTTCTCGGTTCGCACGTCGAAGTTTTGCATGGCTGACCATGATCAGGTCCGCTCCAGGTTGCCCAGACGGGGGAGTTCACACTGCGGAAGCAGGCTGGACTGAGTCCGCTCAAGATCCTGCAGAGCGCGACCGTCAACGCGGCGAGAATGCTCCGACAGGAGAACAAGCTCGGCCGCGTGAAGGAAGGCTGCGTGGCTGATCTTTTGATACTCAAGCGGAGCCCGCTGGATGACATTGAAGTGCTGGCTCGACCCGATGAGCACCTGCTCGCTGTGATCAAGGACGGCAAAGTCATGCACAGTCGATGGTCCAGACTCGCGGCCGGCGCAGATCCTGTCCGGTTGATCGAATGATTTTGCGGAGGACGGACCTCACGCAAAGTGCTCTGCGCATCCTCGTGTCATTCTGCGATCGGATCGGCACCTATGTCCAGACAGTCCAGTCGCCAAATCTCCCATCTCGATCGCTCGGCAGCATCTCCAAAAGTTATCTCGCGCCTGGCATGGACGGCGCCATCCTCTGACTGCGTCTCGACAACTCTTCCGATCTTGTAAATCACATCTCCTAGCCCGATTACCTCGATGATAGGAATAGGCGGTTTGGCCAACTCTGGTTCAAGACCCAATATGATTTCCTCATGAGAGAGCGTCCGCATACGCTCAACGAGAGAATCATTATAAAGAATCCTCAGCGCTCGGAGCTTGGTCAGAAAAGGCATGAATCTCTTCACGATGGACTGGTCGGCATCCTTGATTGCTATCCCGAGCTGTTCTAGATTTGGACAGCGCCGAACAAGCATGGCCACATCGTCTTCGTCCAAGGCCTACAGATTGGTGGTGAAGGGTCAGCCGATGCACCGATGCAAGTTGAGGCCTAGCATAGCTCGAGAGACAATCTCATGCTACGCTGCGTTTATTTCACAGTCTAAGAACTTACCCAGATGTCGCGGAGCAGGAGATGTCTCAATGTGTGGCCATGGAATTGAGTGATGGCTCCAAGGTATTCCTTGCAGATCGCGACTTCCTCGTAATCGGGGTCGACGGGGGTGGAGGACACGTCGGGAGAAGGGGTCGTCAGTGCTCCCGGTGTACACGAACTGCCTGTGCTTGATGATGGAGTATAGCCTGTCCTCGCTCGCTTCGCATTCACAAGATACATTCGCTCCACACCCAGCGTAGATTGGGCCGAGAGACGAATGTGGGATCCTGAGACTTCGTTGATTCGGACCCGCCGCACCGAGGGTCCTGGTGTGCGCTCTATTCGTTTCCAGCTCTCATCGACCCAGACAGTACGAGGGTCACTGCCTCCCCATACGTCGAGCATCGTGAGCGACTCTAAGAGCTCTTCTTCCAGGATCTGTCCTAGTCCGCCGGAGTCGTTTGGCCCAAAGAAGTTGCACAGAGCGAAATGCTTTAATTTGAGCTTGTAGTTGGCCTGTACGCATTTACCAAAGAACGTGGACAGAGCGAGGCTGTTTTCCGCCTCAGAACGCATTCGCGGGGAGAAGTGTAGGCGCAGATCTCGTAATTTGCGCGAATGGAGCAGGAGCAGACTGATATCGTCCGGATAGCATCTTCTGTCGGTCAGCCGTGCTGTGTGTCATCTACAGGTACTCGCTCGGGCAGTACGTACAGTGGGTCGATGTCGAGTGCTTTGAAGCTTCTCAAGTTTGGCATAGGCGGAATGAGCACCGAAGGTCTCGGTACCCGCGAAGAAGGAAATCTCAACGTCAGACTCGTCAACGTATCGCGTGCGGCCAGACCAAGGTAGAGCGTTTTCGTAGGACTGGAATCCAGCTCCCAAGAGAACGAACTGAGCCTGACCATCTTGTCGATCGCCGCTCGAAGGATGATTCCGAGCATGATTGTGCCGTCTGGTATGATGCCTTTGGCGAAGTCTTCAATGCCCAACTCTTTCCACTGACCCGACAGCCTCAGTTCAGACACCAGCGCCGCGTGGCCTTTCGTCGCAAGCCCGTTCAAAGCCATCATGAAGGGAGAGCCGCTCCCAAAGCCCTCCGGCTTTCCATTCACATATCGGGTTTCGTTGTATGACCGTAAATGTACGCGGCGGTACAGCTGTGGCAGTGTCATGTAATGTAGCAGAGGTGATGTTCGCGTGACGCGCGCAAGATCCGCAGGGTCATCGAGAAACGAGATAATGGCCGCAATCAGGTTCAAGGGTAAAGTCGTTCGTGAACGGTAGCCATTGCTGGATATATGGCCGGTGAAGGCGGTAGGTACCGGTGAGGTGTACTTGATCAGGTTGGAATATAGGTGCTCAGTCGGACCAGAGGGAGTTGAGTGGATGCTCTCGGCTGGCGACCTGCTCGTACTGCCGGAGGAGGTCCTGGATGTGTAATCGGGTCTGCGTGAACGCTTCATCGTAAGGAGTAGTGAGCGCTGCGCGGGAATCGGATCTCCATGGTTCGTAGCACCGCAGCGATCAAGTGAGGTTTGCGAATCGACTCCTCCTACTATTCAAGGTAACAACTCCCACAGCTACAAGGGCTCGTTACACTTTTGCTCCCGACAGACAGGTGCCCTGGTCTATGCGACATAACGCGGCCAGGGTATGCTGTAATGATCTTGACCAGGCAGGGCTGCGCCTTCTCCCTTTCCCTCGCCTCGCCATCGATGCCACGGCCATTGCGTCGGCCTCTGGATTTGGAGCAACAGTCCGCCCCATGCAGCGACACGTTCTACAGGGCGCCGCCATGCACTGCCAATGTTGGAGGTTAAGTTTTTGGCTTGCTCGCCTCAGGTTGAGTTGCGTGGTCGGACCTAATTGCCGACAGCATGCTTGCAAATGATCTCCAGGGTCTCTTCTCCCTCGCATCGACGATGGACTCCATCTCCGGGGCGCAGCCGCACTTCTCCCAGATTGCAAGACATTTACTCGCTGACGTGGTCCCAAAGTTCTGTCTTTGCCAAGGATCGTTTGTACGGAACCGGACCTCACTCCGTATACCACAATCATCACAAATGCTTCTTCGTACGTCACACTTCACGTGTAGAACATGGATTCAGCATCATCGGACGACCCGATCGCGACGCTCATGGAGACGTATCATGAGCTGAACTCTAACACCGTGCAAGAGCTCTCTGACGAGCCATCTCCACTGGGGTTTATGCGATACGTCGCGAGGAATCGACCATTTGTCGTGAGAAACGCTGCGAGAGATTGGTCGGCGGTGAGAAAGTGGGACGCGAAGTATCTCCGTCGTGTTCTGCACAGACAGGATGTCCGCGTCGCCGTGACACCTAAAGGGTAGGAGCCGGTCGGTCGAGCCTGTTGAATGTAACAATGGATTGATCAGGCCTACAGGAACGCCGACGCTGTGGTGAGTGACCAGAATATCGGACTACTGTTCGCAGAACCACATGAGATCGTAGAGCCTTTCGACGACTTTCTCTCTTATGTTCAAGAAGACTCTTCTTCTTCTGACACGGCGAAAAACGTCAAATATGCCCAGCCTCGTACGATCCCGATTCGACGTCGACGGCTCTGGACCATACTGACACAATCCAAGAAAACGACTCTCTCCGCACCGAGTACTGCTCCCTCTTCGCCGACGTGCCGCCGACAATATCATTCGCCACGACCGCCCTCGAAAAAGATCCTGATGCCGTCAATTTCTGGCTAGGAAACTCCCGCTCAACCACATCGATACACAAGGACAACTACGAAAACATATACGTCCAAATTCGAGGTCAAGTTAGTTTCTCAGACAACACAACACGAATTATCATACTCATAGCCTTTTCAACAGAAGCACTTCACGCTCTTACCACCCATCGAGATGCCGTGCGTGAACGAAACTCCGCTTCCGTTTGGACGGTATCATCCTATTATGGAGAACGGAGCGAAGCTCGAGGCGCGGATCAATGCTGACGATGATGAGCTTCGGCCTGTGCCGATATGGGATCCGGATGAACCTGATGTGCGTTCGACGCGGTACTCGAAGTTATCTCGTCCGCTGAGGGTGACCTTAAACGAAGGAGATATGATGTACTTGCCGGCGCTCTGGTATCATAAAGTCGGGCAAGGGAACGGCGAGGAGGGTTTTGCTTGTTCTGTAAACTACTGGTACGACATGGAATTTGGAGGAGGGTTCTGGGCGAGCAATGCTTTCGTGAGGGATGTTGTCGGATTGAAAAGAACGGAAGTCAAATATCCGGACATGGTTATCGGCGGTGAGAATGGTGTAGCAGAGGCGAAGTGAACGGGTTGAACGAAAGCTTGGGGACGAACGCTGGTGAGCTCATCCGCATCGCCAAGAACAATACATTAGTCACTCATCTACAGGTCCGAATGCGCTCTTCGTGATTAACGGAAATCCAAGAGCAACCTGCTTCTATTTTCGAATTTTGATGCCCTGCATGCCTCTAACGCTGTCCCAAATACTGTCGGTGATCCTGACGGGTAGCTTCCTGCCCTTCAGCCGCTGATCTATCAACCATAACCCGACGACAAATTCCATCTTGTCCAGGCGGCCGGTGGACCGATTGTCGACTAGGTCCCATACCGTCTCTAAAGTAGCTTCCGGTAGCCGAGAACGGTTCCAGATCTCCCGAGTCACAATGTTCGACACCTGGTCCGCTATAGCAGCTTGTCCGGCATCACTTGCGTGGCGGGACAGCTCTTGTTCTTCAGGGGTCAAAGAAATATGTATGCCCTTGTTTGCAGCCCAGACGCCTTCATATCGTTTCCTCTCGCGTTCGGTGACAGCGTCGCGCCAGCGCTTGCGATCACCCTCGTGATGTTTGTTAGGATGCTTCCGCACGAGACGTTTCTTCTTGTGTCGCCGGTATGGATGCAATTCATCATCCGAGTCGGATGACGAGGAAGAATTTTGAGGCCGCAATGTTTGAAGCATGCCGGCTCCTTTCGCCGGACTCGGTGTCCGGCCAAAGCCCAGAGTGTGATGAATCTTTCTACGGTGATGCGGCACGGGCGGTGGCTCCAATCTAGTCGGCGAAGGAGCGCGGGAAGATGCCAGACTCGAAGCAACCAATGCATTAGCAAGCTGGTCGCCGGTAGTAAGAGGCGTCATCCGGCGAGGATATGCTTGGTTAAATTGAGCTTGCACGCTTCGGGTTGATTGAATGGTGCTGCTTCGAGACAGTGGTCTGGCTGGCATGGCTTGGGAGACTGTGTTGCGCATTGGAGAAGCAGAAGCAAAGCGCCGTTCCGTCTCACGAGAAGCACCCACATCATCTCGCGGCATTGCTAACGACAAGCTGTGATTACCTCGCGCAGTCTTGTTTGGCAGAGCTCTTCGGGGACTACTGGGGTTCAAACTCTCGGATGCAGAAGCAAAGGAGTCGTTCGAAGATTCACCGCCGTTCCCTGCGTGTATGTCACTTGATTCCTTGTTCAAGGCCGCCTGTGATGTGTGCTGTCCATGCTGTTTCGCTTGTTCTACTTCCAACCTGATCATTGATGTGATGCCAGACCTGACTGGCTTTGGACTTTCGATGGGGATCTCCCGTGGAGCGGATACCGTAATCGGACTTGGCCTGGTAACTGTCGGAGAGAGAGCAAGCCTCTGACGGCGCTCGAAAAGGTCGACGAGAGCATTGGTCGGATGGATGGAGGTGTCATCTGTCGGCTTGTTGGTATAGTCTTCAAGGGTCGACCTGGAACTGGCGGACAATCGCCGTGGCTTTGGAGCGATGGCGGGTTTCTGTTGCGAAGTCGCAGGCTGAGCACGCGAGGCCGCCAGAGCAGCAGCCTGCTGTGAAGGGGATTTGTGTCGCGTTATGGGTCCCTGCTGAGGCGCCGAGAGACTCGACCCACTCGACAGGTCCAACATTGTACAATCTCTTCCCAAGCCACTACTCGCACTTCCACCTGGCGAGCGCGAAGGTGGACGGCGCGATGTCGATGTGTTGTCCTTGGTGGCGACCGATGCCGCAGCTAGGGCTCCTCCATCGCCTGAAGCTCGACGTATTACATTGGTGGAGACTCGTTGCAAAGGTGCCGGGCGACCGAAGGCGGTAGTCGCTCCCAAGAAGGCATTGTTGCTGGCCTGCGAGGCTATCGTGTCAACGCTGGCGATGGACGATTTTCGCGATGACGGAGAATGTTGCGGACCCGGCATGGGCGCATAGTCTGGTGCTGCGAGGTTGTCGCCGCACAACCATGGTTGGTGTTGCGAGCCGGGGTTTGCAGATGCAGTCTGAATCGTCTGATGAAACCGAGAGTGAGCGAGCGCATTTCCCCAAAATAGCACGCGAGCTCCACCACCACCGCTCAACTCGCGGTGTCACGTGTAAACTTCTGCCTAAGGCGACACGCTGTTGCCTTCTTTACGAAGGACATTATAATACTGGCCTTCGCTTCGCCATGAGAGACCTTTGTAACCCACCTTCAAGGAAAGGTAGGTCACTGACGGTCTTTCCTATGTCGCATGGCACCAGATCCCAGCTGAACAACATTGTCCTCCATCTCATTGGAATACACCTCTGACCACCGATCACGCCGGCATCGTCGTCATCATGGGCGACGAAGCAGCGAGGCGCAAGGCTCGGGCAGAAGCAGACGAGGAGAACGAGTTGATGTACGGCCACGGATCGATGACACAAGATGAAATGGATGAAAAGTATCCTGGTCGTCCAAAGAACCATGCAAAGACATTGCCATTCCACGAATTGTACACCACTCTGTTCAACCCTCTCAATGAGAACAAGAAGAAGCCAACGGGTCCATCGATCGCACGCAAGAAGCAAGGGCCCCATGGTCAAGGCCAAGCACCGCATGAAGCGCGTCGCTCCATCATCGACCGATTCATCTCGAGATGGCGAAAACAGGTCGGCAACGACATATTCCCCGCAATACGCCTCATCGTCCCTGAGAAGGATCGTGAGAGGGGAATGTACGGCATCAAGGAGATGACTCTCGGTAAGCTGCTCGTCCGTGTGATGAAGATCAACAAAGATAGCGAAGACGGTTACAATCTCCTACACTGGAAGCTGCCTGGAGTCAAAGCATCAAGCGCGATGGCTGGCGATTTCGCTGGACGATGCTTCGAGGTCATCAGCAAGCGACCCATGCGCCAGACTCCTGGTGACATGACAATCGCGCAGGTGAACGAAATGCTGGATCGACTGTCTGTGGCGCAGAAGGAGGAGAACCAACGACCCATCATCGAAGAGTTCTACAACCGAATGTGCGCCGAAGAAATGATGTGGTTGATTCGTATGATCTTGCGTCAAATGAAGGTTGGTGCTTCCGAGAGGACATTTTTCGACGTTTGGCATCAGGACGCAGAGAATCTTTTCAACATCTCTAGCAATCTCCGGCGAGTCTGCTGGGAATTATGGGATCCAGACGTTCGCCTTGAGGGAGACAGCGCTGGAATTGCGCTTATGCAATGTTTTCAGCCACAGCTTGCAGCCTTCCAGATGCGGTCAATGGAGCAAATGGTGGCTCGGATGAAGCCGACTGAAGAAGATGCAGAGTTCTGGATCGAGGAGAAGTTGGATGGGGAACGAATGCAACTGCATATGGTTGAAGACGATCAAATGCCGGGCGGCAAACGATTCGGCTTTTGGTCACGCAAAGCAAAGGACTATACCTACCTGTATGGGAAGCACTTCGAAGACGACAACTCCGCCCTGACACGCCACATCAAGAACGCTTTCAACGAAGGCGTGCGGAACATCATTCTGGATGGAGAGATGATCACCTGGGACCCGAAAGAGCAGGCTTTGGTGCCCTTTGGTACGCTCAAAACCGCTGCTCTTTCGGAACAGCAGAATCCATTTAGTACCGGAAATCGACCTGTGTTCCGGATATTCGACTGCCTATTCCTCAATGACAAGGACCTCACTCACTACACCTTGCGTGTCCGGCATGAAGCACTTTTGAAAAGCGTCACATCGATAGATCAACGAATGGAGATTCACGAGCATCAAAAAGCGACACAGGCATCAGAAATTGAGCCCGTGCTGCGAAGAGTTGTGGCTGAGGCCAGCGAAGGCTTGGTTTTGAAGAACCCTCGCTCGGAGTACCGCTTAAACGAGCGAAACGATGACTGGATCAAGGTGAAGCCCGAGTACATGACAGAGTTTGGCGAATCGCTGGACTGTATCGTGGTGGGAGGCTACTACGGTTCTGGCAAGAGGGGTGGAGGCCTGAGCAGTTTCCTGTGTGGTCTGAAGCCGCAACAAGCAGTCTTCAGCAGTCAGCATCGCAACATCAATCCCCAGATGGTCCTCTCATTCTTCAAAGTTGGTGGAGGATTCGCCGCATCCGATTATGCCGAGATCCGCCACCGAACCGAGGGCAAGTGGACGGACTGGAATGCCAAAAAGCCTCCCACGGACTGGGTCGTCCTTGGGGGAGGTGACCGCCAGTTCGAGAAACCCGACGTATGGATCAAGCCTGAAGATTCGATAGTGCTATCGGTCAAAGCCGCATCTGTGACCGGCACGACCCAATTCGCCACTGGCTGTACATTGCGCTTCCCGCGATTCAAGAAACTCAGGACCGACAAGGACTGGACTCAAGCCTTGACACAGGACGAGTTCAATGCTCTCCGAAAGAGGGTGGAAGCCGAAGTGGAGGAGAAGAAGATGAAGATTGACGATACTCGGAAGCAGAAGGTTGGACCAAAACGTAAGAAGAGGGAGTTGGTCATACAAGGACAAGAGGACGCGGTCAAGGCGCCGTATGCGGGTCCTGCCACAAAGGTGTTCGCGGGATTGTCGTTCTTCGTCATGACTGAAGCACCGAAGCCGTTGAAGAAAACCAAAGCCGAACTCGACCAATTAATCAAGGCCAACGGCGGAAACGTCGTCGCTTCGGAGAAAGATCCAGACACAATCATCATTGCGGGCCGAAACATGGTCAAGGTCGCGTCAATCTCCAAGCACGATAAACGCAGCATCATCAGACCGTCCTGGCTTCTGGACAGCGTCCGACAAAGCGAGATTGACATTGGTCGACCTGCGCTGTTGCTGCCCCTAGAGAAATCCCATCTCTTCCACACCGCGTCTGCCGAACAAGGCAAATATGACGATAACGTTGACGAATACGGCGACAGCTATGCCCGGGATATCACGACTGAAGAGCTGCTGGCATTGTGTAATGCTATGCCGTCCAAAATGGAGGATGGTCTAGACCCTGACGAGGTGCTTGAGCAATTCCACGACCATGGTCATGAGCTCGATGCTTTGAAAGGTTTCATGTTTCGCGGAACCACTGCCTACTTCGAAGACGTGCCTGCTGAGACGACTCGCCTGTTCAGATTCGCTGGTGGACAGATGGCCGACTCGATCGAGGACGATCAATTAACGCATGTCGTCTTGCACACAGGCTCTTCTTCCGCCGCAGCGAGGAAAGCAATTTCTTCGAAGCAGCAGCTTCCCAGAATCGTGACCGAGAGCTGGGTCACGGACAGCTGGACCGAAGCCACAAGACTCGACGAGGAGCAGTTTGTACCTTCATGAGGATGTGGCTCAGTGCATCGACAAATTCACTCCTTGCCATGGACGCGCTCGATGCCGAGGACTCGCAATGCGTTGCCGCCCATCAGATCAATGCCTCCAGCCTCGTCTTCCCCGAAAGTATTGATCATCGCAGCAAGATTCGAAGTCACGCTCGGCCATTCCCTGTCGTGCTCGTCTTCTTCCAAGGGTGGGAAGAACGGGTGATCTGTACCAAACATGATCCTGAGAGCATTGTTAGTATTCTGATGACTCTCACGCAAATGGGCCATCTTACCTATCGCCACCTGAGGCGTCTAGCGCTGCGTTGAGACCGAGTTCAGAGTAGATCACAGCGTCCAGGTGGATATTCGTCCGTAGAATATCCCACAGTTCTCTTCGATGCTCAAGCTTGCCTTCCTTCTTGAGATGGCCATCGTGAGCGATGCAACTTTCTATCCGACCCGCCAGGAATGGTAATGTGCCACCGCTGTGAGCGAGTAAAACCTTCAACTTTTTGAATCTGTCAAAGACGCCACTGAGAAGCCTGTCGGGATGGTCAGCCGACGTTCTCTCGCATATGTCACGAAGTCATGCAGCGCACTCACATCCTGGTCACAGCAATCGTCGTCTCCATCGGGAACCCCATCGCCAATGCCAATACATGCCCATACTCGGCGTTCCTCGGCCCAAAGACCTCGCTCGGTAAGCCATAATGCGGATGCAGGAACAGCATCATCTCCTCCTCCTCCAGCGCCGCCCAGATCTTC
This sequence comes from Zymoseptoria ardabiliae STIR04_1.1.2, assembly GCA_000223765.2. Classification (NCBI taxonomy): domain Eukaryota; kingdom Fungi; phylum Ascomycota; class Dothideomycetes; order Mycosphaerellales; family Mycosphaerellaceae; genus Zymoseptoria; species Zymoseptoria ardabiliae. The sequence goes on from AFIV01000200.1 coordinate 108,063, forward strand.
TCCAGCTTCAAATCATCCAAACCCTGCCCGACCCCGGACGTACCCATGACCACACCCCGACAATAATTCAGCGTCTTCAATCTCGCAATCTCCGCCACGATTTCCTCTACGCTCCCACTCAACGGCAACGTACCGAACGCATACAGCTTCCCCGGCTGGCTCGCACACAGCGCTTCAAAGTCATCGTTCACCATCTTCGCCGTCTCCGCCGCGGACTCTGCGGCCACCCAGTCCAGCCATGGGTTCGCCAGTGACAATACGGAGATGTCGATGCCGTGGACTTTCATGAAGGACATTTTCCGAGAGACATCGTAGTAATCGGGTCCGAATGGTCGGCCGCGGGACGTGGAAGTGCTGGCGTCCTCGGAGGGGAGGATGATGAGACGTTCGCCTTCTGCGGCGTCGAAGCTGCGAACATATGGGACTTCGGTGCGGGAGCGGAGGAGTTCGACCAGAGAAGGAGGGTACAGGTGGGTGTGGACGTCGACGTTGGTCATTTTGGGGACGTCTGGAAGGCGGTCTGCTGTTCTTGCGTCGATGGATGCCATGGTGGAATGTGACTACAGCCTTTGCCGGTGGAAATGTGGTGATGTCGTGACGGTCTGAGGATTCTTTCTTTCTTCTGGCGGTCAAAGGGTTCCTGCTCTTGTTTCCTTTTGCTCTTAGCTTCTCTCCCGCTTCAGGGTGAGGTCGGAAGGTCTTTCGGCGAAAGGCCGGCGAGTTGTTGTAGCTCGATGAACGGTGTCCGATGAGGGGACGCCCCCACCCTGATCGCCTGACTCGCGGCGCATTTCTATTCGACCTCTTATCTACTTTGACGGTTTTAGAATATCTCGGCATGGCAGTGAGTCTGCCACCTATCTAAAATAGATAAGAACGTCTTCTTGGGGAAGGAGGCACAATAGATAGGCGAGGTACAGCCCGAAGGCGCCACGATCTCTATCTCGACTACACTCCGCCGCGTGGTTGTTTCATTTCATCTCTCGGCTCGGCCATCAACGTACATTTCAACAAGAATCAACATCCTCACGAACAATTCTCGTCGTGGTCAAACATGTCCGCCGTCTCCTCTGACAATCTTGAAATTCCTCTCATCGACTTCTCACACTTCACCTCGGGTGACCCTTCCCTCAAACAACAGACCGCGGTATCAATCCTCCAAGGTTTTCAACGCGCTGGTTTCATCTACCTCCGCAACCACGGCATCCCACGCTCCAGCATCGCCTCCACATTCGCATCCTCGGCAACGTTCTTCACTCGTCCTGAAGAAGAGAAACTCTCGCTAGGATGGACCACACCCGCGGCTAATCGAGGCTACTCCCAACCCGGCCGAGAGAAGACGACCGACTCCACAGACCCGGAGGAGATCGCTCGCATTCGTGACTTGGAAGGTGTGGACTTGAAAGAATCATTCGAGATTGGACGGGAAGGAGTGGAAGGATGTCCGAATCAATGGCCGAAGGAAGATGAAGCGGGTAAAGAGTTCAAGGCAACGACGATGGACTTCTTCGAGGCAGGGAGGAAGCTGCACTTACAGGTGTTGAAAGCGGTAGCGTGTGGGTTGGGCATCGAGGAAGACTGGTTCGAGAAGTCTTGCGGAAAGGGTGACAATACCCTGAGGCTATTGCATTATCCGCCCGTGAGGAGTGAGGTGTTCAAGGGGAACAAGGTGAGCCGGATGATCACGATAGCTCGTTGCGTTCGAGTGAAGTCGACTAATACGGATCTCGTTCCAGAATACAGTACGAGCCGGCGCACACACCGACTACGGCAGCATGACATTGCTGTTCCAGGTATGTGCATTCCATTCAACAATCCTCCGAGCCCTTCGTGCAAGGTACCGTTTCGTCGGATATACGAACGGCTGCTTCTCGGCGAGATGACCCTGCAATATGCACTCGCCCGAATGCTCGAGTCCCAAGCGGCTCACATCGGCTTTGCGATGGCACTTGAGCACAGATCATGGCCGGTTCCGACTTGCACGGCTCAAGGCAATGAGGGTCGTGTGGAGCCTTTGGGATAGCATGCTGGGTTTTCGATCCGTCGGGATTAAAGGCCTTGCACTAACAGCAATGCTCTCCTTGTAGGACATGGCCGGCGGGCTCGAAGTGCTCAGTCCCAATGGCAACTACGTCCCCGCCACACCAATCGAAGACACCATCGTCGTGAACGCGGGCGATCTCCTCGCGAGGTGGTCGAACGATGTGATCAAGAGCACGAAACACCGAGTCGTGCAGCCGCCCACCGATCTAGAGGTGTATCCGGCACGGTATAGGTGAGTTTCGAGAGATCTCTCCCGCTCGCTCCCGTGCTTCATGGTCTGCGGTGACTGATCCGTGGTCAATGTGATTGTAGTATTGCTTATTTCTGCAATCCCAATTCGGACGCTTTCATCGAGACGATTCCGAGCACGTTTGATGAGAGCAGGCCAAAGAAGTACGAGGGTGTGAATAGGTGAGTACTTCGATGAGATGATACCTGGATTCGGATCCACCGATCCGAAGAAGTCGGATGATGAGCTGACCTGGGTGTATTCGAAAAGTGGAGAGTATCTCGTGCAGCGACTCACGGCGACATACTGAGCAGTCTATGAGGCGAACAAAAAGCCGGCCGACTTTTTTCGGGTTCCGCTTTTAGTACAACCTCAAGTCACATCCACATGCAAGAATTGCACCGACGTCGACGGTGGAGAGGACTGGAGCGCACTAGTGAAGAAAAATCTCCCCCGGAGCATCTGACTTTTCCCTGCCGGAGATCGCTCCAAGGAAAAACGCTTGCAGGCTTGGTTCGGTCGATTACTTGGAATAGGCACAGCGTACAAGCACTTTGCGGTCTGGAATCTCCACTCCCGTCGTAGCCTTGGATTGAGAGCAAGAGTGGAGCACTGGACTGGATGGATGTGACTGCCTCCAAAGGAAGGAGGGAGCGGATTCGATAGCAAGCCCTTGTCGGACAGTGGTACAACGAGGAAGAGAAAATCGAACATCTCCATGGGACTCTTGATGTCCGCAGGACGTTTCTCCCGAGAAGTCAAAAATTTTCACTTTTGCAGGCCTGTTCCTGGTTCACCTCCGGTGGCTTCGAAGCTGTTGTGTTCCAGGGAAATAAAACCCGCGGATGGTTTATTTCGAGCACGACAAGAACACGACCTTCAAGCATACGACCTAAAATCTGCCATCCTCGCCAGTTGACTACAATATCACGCAGATTGTGCTACCGCATCCATGATTGCCATGCCCACGCCCTTGAGTACGTAAGCAACATGTCAAGCAGAGGGGTCATCACATCGCATCACGGCATGTGAAAATGGGGCCGAGAATTTGCGGGTCCCTCGCAGCGCTGCTGTTGAGAGACGATTTCGTAATGAGAAGGAGCGATGGCGGGTTCGGTGGCATATCGTGCGTTATTCACACGAGCAGAGGAGAGAGAGGATGTTGGTCGCGTGATGGTTGTCTCCAGCCCCTTGGTTTCACACGTGATCTTTCCCTCGCCTCGGAGATGTACATTCGAAGATCTGCTGTAGAGAAATGAGGGGAAGAAGAAGTAGTACCGTGGTGTCGCTTGGTAGACAGCCGAATGGCGGGGTTGTGCTCGCGACAAAAAAAAAACCGAACGGACGCGAGCTGAAAAAAATGACAGCTAGGTGACGGGTCTAGTACAAAGTCTTTCAAGTTCACATTACATGTCCCATATTCGTGGGCAACCAGTATACTCGTGTGCCTTTCCTTCAATCCTTCAAAAGACCGAGCGGACCCGAGACAGCGAGACATCGGCGTCCTCCTCCGAACGAGCCCGGCAGAAACCGCACCGCGTTTGTGGGAAGAAGTTCCCCCTACGCCGCGTGCGATTACCGGAGTGGGAGGCATGGTGGAACGGGAGTTGTGGCTTGCGTGCGTTTGCCAATGGCTTTGCGACGATGCTAGTAGCGCGGTACCTTGATGTCGTGCTCATCAGGCTAGAACTAGCAGGTCTATAAGCAATGCGCCGCAATCGGCTTGATGATGAGAGGAAGCGATCCTAGGCGGTGTGCTGTGGTGGTGAGATGTCGGCGAGATATGGGAACTGTGGTGGAATGGGCAGGCATTGATCGCGATGCCTGGCTGTTGGGAACGAGGTGATGTAATTCCCTCTCTCATCAGGTGAGGGAGTCGAGAACTTTGTAGAATGATTCCACAACTCTGGGATTCCTGGACTCTGCTCCTGGACTCTCTTGCCGTTAAGTGACTAGTTTTAGTAGGGCCGGCGGAAATCTCTGAAAGACAATGACAGAAACGACGCATGCCCGTACGCCCTACCGTACGAGGATCGAGGATCGAGTACCAAGCCTAAGCCGCAAAAAGGCTTGTGTCTTGGTTTGATCGAGTCGTTCGGGACCCACGTTTTGGCGTTGCATTTAAGTTGCCTGTCACGAGTTGCTCTTACTCGATCCCGTCGTATGCAAGCAAGACCGTGTGGTTTTTCCTCATGTATGAGATTATCGTCACATTATTACGCCCGTTGCCCACCCACGTGTTCGCGCCCTTTCTCCTCTTCGTGACTCTTCCATACCAATCGACCTCCACGCCCTGCCAACTCTCTTCTTGACTACATCTCCGACTCATTCATTATTCTCCCCAAGGCTCGCCCTTCTTCTCCTCCTCCATCCCTTCCTTCCCATGAGAAAATGAGAGTGCCTCCTGCCAACGACCTTCGCTGTGATCTGACTACTCACCGCACCAACTCCTGAACGACTATACCTCACTGGCCTCAATCCACCACACCATACCCTCGCTTTGCAGACCTTGCAATCACCAACACAATCCACCTGACCTCACTGTACATTCCAGTACCGTGCATCACGTCAATCAAGCAGCCACCATCCATCTGCACCCCACACGCAAATCCCGATCCGAATCCCTGCCCGTGCTTTTTCACAAGCGAACGTCACACGCGGACGTGGGCTTTACTGCGGCGTAAAGCAATCGAGAGGAGTCCTAGCATCTTTTTCTGCCATTTTCACTCTCCTCCCGTCGTTACGCCATGCCCGCGAGGATCTTTGGCCGCGGATTGGACTTTGGTCGCCATTCTCCTCCAAGCCTCGACCCTTCCTCCTTCCCCGCCAAATCCAACAAATCCACCTCCAACTCCTCGCTCGAAGTTCGCTCTCCCTCCGCCAGCTCTTCTCCCACCATGGAGTTCAAACGCCCCACTCTCAGCTTGACCAAAAAACACTCGTCCAAAGACCGCAAGGATCGCTCGCTCTCCAAGGATAAACAGAGCAAGCCCAAAGACAAGGAAACACCGCGTTCCTCCCTTCGTCCGCAATGCGTCAATCTGGATCTTCAGATGGAGTCTCCTCCCGTCCTGATGATGGACGCTCCTTCTCAGTCCTCCGGCGCGTTGATCTCCGGCCGTCTTCGCATCACTCCCACTGGTGATGACACAATTCTCGAATCCATCGCCATGTACCTCGAATGCACATCTGCCACCAAACGACCCGTCGCCGACCGTTGTCGCGAATGCGCCACACAAGTCAAAGACCTGTACGAATGGAATTTCCTCGCCAAACCCAAATTCTTCACCGCGCAAGATGGCGTGCAGGAACTTCCCTTCTCTCACCTCATTCCTGGGCACCTCCCGGCCACCACTCACGGCGCTCTGGCATCCATCGAATACTCTCTTCACGTCCGCGCCCGTGCATCCACCGGTGAGGAGGTCGAGCACCGCCGTGCCCTCACCATCAACCGCGCCCTCCGCCCGGGCAACGACAAGAACAGCATCCGCGTCTTCCCACCCACCAACCTGTCTCTCCACGTCACCCTCCCCAATGTGGTCCACCCCATTGGTGACTTTCCCGTCTCATGCCGCATGACCGGAGTCACCACCAAACGCGACGACACGCAAACACGCTGGCGGCTTAGGAAACTCACGTGGCGCATCGAAGAGCACGAAGTCGCCATCTCACCCGCATGCTCTCAACACGCGTCCAAAGTTGGGGGCGAGGGTAAAGGTCTGCAACACGAATCCACGCGGGACATCGGCATGGACGAGCTGAAGCAAGGATGGAAGACGGACTTTTCAGACGGCGCGATCGAAGGCGAGTTCACCTGTGCGATTGACACCTCCGCCCGACCGCAATGCTCTGTCGAAGCGCCGAGCGGGTTGAAGATCTCCCACAACTTGATCCTCGAACTCGTCATCGCGGAGGAATGGGCGCCGAACAAGAAGCCGAGTCAAGCGACTCCGACGGGTGCGGCGAGGGTGTTGCGAACCCAGTTTGCGTTGAACGTCACGGAGCGGGCGGGCATGGGAATCGCATGGGATGATGAACAGCCGCCGATGTACGACGATGTTCCCGCCAGCCCGCCGCATTACCAGGGTGAGAGGACTGTGGTGGTGGACTATCAGGGAGAGGATTTGGAGGCGGATGTGGAGGCGTTGTCGTTGTCTCATTGAATGGATATGGATGAATGAGGTGGAACATGGAAGACAAGGAATTGGAGGAAGAACAGCATCCTGATTACGTGGAGTTGGAGTTAAGAGCATGGGATGAAACATTGATACCCCGGCATGTGAGAGGAGGACGGAGAGGGAACAGACATGAACACAGAACAGCCCGTGCGGGCGGGACATCATCTTTTTGTGTGGTGGGTTTTTGGTTGAATGCATTTCAAAAAGCGATTGGGATAGCATCGGCGCAAACGTGGGAAGATGGGAGCATGAGTTATTGAGCGGTGGTCTTGATCGTCTGTTGGCGGATGCGCCCCATGAGGCCACCACTCTTGAGATAGTAGGATCAACGAATACCACCACCGTCCGAGAATCGTGTCCGCTTCCAAGCCCCGCGTGAGTGTACTGACTGGTTCGAGGTCTTTTCAAAGGTGCTCTGCTTTTTCTTTCGCGTGGAGATTGAAAAGATCAAGGAACTCTTCGCTTACATAGATGTGCCCGAACCAGCATGATCAGAGCATCCTTCGAATCGCTCCAAGACCCAACACAACCGCAACCCAATCTCCACCGGCATCGAGCTTGCGCCACAAGACCTCGCGCTCGCGTGGTCTGATACATGCATCCAAAAATCCTGCTATTCACGCCGCGGCCTTGCCCGATTTTCGCACGCCGATCGACTCCTGAATGAGCTCCTCCCATTCCTCACGGTATCCATTCAGATCCGACTGCATCCCGCCGGTCGTGACCCGAACGTCCACGACTTTCCTCCCATCCGCAGAAGGAGGGAACGTACAATTTGCTCGTACGTTGCACGCTGCTTCTACCCGGCAGCTCGAAGGGTGGAGACTCACACGCACATTCCAGAACTCGCAGGCCCTTTGAGGACGTTGCTGTCCGCCGCTGACGTGAAAGGGACGGACGGGACGGCCCACTTGTCCTTGGACTTGCTGTGCAGCTGGATGTGGCGGATGGCATTGCGCTGTGGGGTGAGGAGGCAGGCAGTGGAACAGGGAGCGGTCCAGCCAGCACTCTCTGGTCCTGAAACGCGAATGTCGTCCGCTCGAATGGGATGAGGGGCTGCTTCGAGGTGGATTCGGCGGCAGGTGAGGAGGAGTCCTAGGTTGAGACCTGAGTTGCGGTGAGTGCGCGTGAGGAATTGGGAGTGCTGGTCCTCGTAGTCGTGCTGGATGGACTCTTTCTAGGGTTTTTGGATGGTCCATTTGCCGATGATGGCAGCTGAGGATTGTTTGTGAGCGATGCCAGAGAGGCAACTCGAGTGGCGGTCCGAGTAGGTCGCTTTGCGAGAGCGGCATGCTGGACGCTTCTGCGCGTCGTAGACTTTTCTCTCGATATCCGGCGCCGAGCACATGGCATGTGTGAAGATGAGGGACGTCTGCGAGCGGCCCTCTCCATTTTCGATCTCCACGGAACCAGGCCTCGTTGGACCATGATCTCCTCTCGAGGGATGCGCAATCGCGGGCGGCCACACGCATAGTCTTGAACTCGAAGACATGTTCATAGATAAGGATCCTGATCTCGGCAGGAAGTTTCAGGAATGAAACGGATTTGTTCGCCTCATATCGCGTCCGGATTTCCGGAGACAGCTTCTTGAGAAATGGTCCATCGGTTTCATGGGCCTTTTGCTCACCGTCGACCACGTCATGAGGTTTGGCCCTCGATTTGAGGAGTCTACGTCTTGCGCATGCACGGTCCCAATTCCAGCGCAGGGAAATGGGAGGAGGGATTATTCTCTTCCTTCTCGAATTGGTCATCGGACGTGATCGGGCCGTTGCGAATTCGTCCCAGCTGGTTGTGAGTGCTGCAGCAGCTCCATGCGGGTCCTGTGCTCTCTTCTCGGATACTGGTCTCTCGATCGAGCAATCGGATTCTTCGATCGTTGACTCTGCGGTACGTTTCAATGTCTTGTGGCCCAAGCCCACACGGCCTCTCTGCGGTCCCGAATCATCGGTGGAGATTTCAGAGTCGTCGAAAAGAAATTTCGAGACGGAACTTGAAGACGGTCGGATCATGGCCTTCTTCGATGGTCGGCATTGCTTCGTAACGGATTCGGAGCTTTCGGACAGTGATTGTGCTTTGCGCCTCGACGTGGGCTGATGCATTCTGTTCGTTGACGGCTGCCAGTCTTCGGTGGTAGTTGGGATGGAGCCTTTGGAGAGCGAGTCCGCGCTGCGTTTGGAAGCTTGTTGGTATACCCCTTCGTCTGCCGGACTGCGTCGTTTGACCGAGGCAGCGAACTCCTCGGAAAGCGAGTTCGTGGCACCATTCGACGTCCGGTGGCCCACACTAGCCTCTCGCGCTCTCCATTCCTCACTCAGGTAGTCGGAATCTTCTTCAAGCGGGTCTACTGCACGAGTCGATCTCACTGGGTGCATGTTCCTCTTCAGCGGCTGCCATTGCTCAAAGGAGGAGTCGGAGTCTTCGGTAAGTGACTCTGCAGCACCCTTCGAAGCCTCTTGTCCCATGTTCTTCGCTGACGGTCTTCTGGCGGTCGACACTTACCGATGCGCGACATCGAGAATGGATAAGGAGGTCATCAAAAGGCGATTGATGTAGCGCTAGGCACGCTATATGACCAAGGGACCCTTGAGTCAGGTTCCTCAAGATCCTCATCCATGTCCGCTTCAAGGCTTGAGTGTGCTCGTACATGATTGCTCTCTTTCTCGACCTTCACGAGACGTGACGAAATCGGATGAAATGATCTCGTGCTCGTCCATGAATTGAAGGCGAAGCTGAGAAGGATTTCGCGCGCAATGATGCTTCGAGGTTTGACAGATGACGGAGTAAGGTGAATCGCACAAGGATGAAGCAGGCAAACAGCGGGAGAGGCTGATAGAGCAATGTTTTCTGAAATTTGTGAAATTTATTGAATAGATTCCTCGACTCTGTGGCATTAAACTGTTGCATTTGATCGAAGATGGTCCAGTACCTAGAGAAGTCCTTGTCAGTCTTCGCTCAGCACTCAGAAGTCGTGAAAATGAGTCTCGAGATGCAAAGCACAAATCAGAGTATAGAAATCTCCTCATTATATGTAGGAGTCCTGGAAAAAGTCAGCAGGTGTCCGTCAAATATATGGGGAGGGGAATCTCACTAATTAAAACATTTATTTTTGATAGAGTAACATCATGTAATGCTGGAGGTTGTTGTATGTGTAGAGGATTAGAGCTTACCAGCGAGTATGTCATTCGAAGAGACTGCTGGATAACGAGCGGTCTCTTTAGCAACTCGTTTGGCAGAAATGCAGCGATGCTGAGCAGTCAGTCTCTTCGGGACTGCGTGCGGTAGAAATGGAACAATAAATGCAATAAGTAGATGAATGATTGATGAAGAAACGCGGAAAGGATAGAGTGGTGAAGTGATGAAGCTAGCGAGAGGACGAAGATTCTGCAACATCGACGATATATTGTAGCACGCGGTCCTGAATGTACGCACTCACCCTCGTGCCGCCCTTTATGTCAGATGCACGCTAGAGAAATCAATTGACAAGCGATACGACGTAGATGAAACCTAGCGGTCTGCTAAGGCGTGGACATGGTAGATAAACATCCCAATAAGCTGGCCGTGGACTTAGGAGTCTCAGTAGCCTGCGATGCATATCCTAATCTGTTCTGTCCAACCCAATTACTCCTTCGTGGCGGCAGCGGGAGCTTCAGCAGGAGGAGGCGGACCACCAACATCTTTGCTTGGCCGTCTATCCTCTACTTGACCGCCACCAGCCCTTCTCTCGCCGCCGCGACCGTCATCATCACGCCCTCTCTCATCTCTCCCACCCCTCGCAGTCCTATCCCTCTCCCGGCTTCGACTGCGGCTCCTCTCCCTCCGACCAGCCGTGTCTCCTCTGCTTGGGATATATCGGTCAGCGTTCTCGATGCGAGAGACGGATGAGAATCGCTCTCTGCGTCGAGTGTCTCGCCCACCACGGTCCCGATCTGTGTCTCGGCCTCTGTCGTCTCGGTCTCTATCGTCTCGGCCGCGACCCCGGTCTCGCTCGCGATCACGATCGCGTTCCCTGTCGCGCTCCCGATCGCGGACATCTCTGTCCCGATCTCTGTCCTTGTCCCGGACATCACGATCACGGTCCCTCTCTCTCATCCTGTCCCTATCGCGCTCGCGCTCTCGGTCCCCTTCTCTCGGCCTAGCATCGCGATCGCGTTCCTTTTCCCTCGCTGGACCTCCCGCAGTCTCACCGCCGTCTTTCGCAGCCCCTCCACCAGGAATGTATCGATCAATGCCAGCGGGACTTCGACTCCGACGGTCTCTGTCCCGCTCACGATCTCGGTCACCGACATCACCAACGCGGCGACGTGGAGCGGGACTGTAGTCTCGCTCCCTGTATCGCCGCGGAGGAGATCTCGTTCGCGACCGATCCCGGATAGATCTCCTTGCAGGCGGTGGACTTCTTGTGACGTCTCTTCTGCCAGGGCGGTATGAACCTCGACTGTCAGCGCGAGGTGGAGGTGCTTGTCTCTGTGCGCGTTCCACGACTTCGCCATCTTCGCCGCGAGTGGTAAGTCCTGGTCTCTCTCTTTCACGATCATCTCTTCCTCTGTCCATTCCGCGGTCACGATCTCTATCTCTGTCGGAACGATCGCGATCACTGCCCCGCTGTCGAGCTTTCCATGCTTCGCGCTCAGCACTAATGTCGCGCAAGACGTTTTCGCGTCTGTCGCGGGGCAGACCACGGCGGTCGTCGGGAGACTCGTTGCGTCGTCGGGAAGTATACGAGCGAGTGGGAGAAGGCGAGAGTGCTCGTGACGGGCGTCGATCGGCGGGTCCAGTGGGAGTAGAAGCGGGAAGATCTGTCGAGGGCCGGTCGCCTTTCTTCAGAGTGAGAGATGTCGGCATGAGACCTTGTGCGCGCATCTGGTCTTTGCCGTAGCTGTTTCTCGGTGCGGCCTGATGGCGAAGACGAGGAGGAGGTTCCATGCTTTCGCTGCGTTCGAGTTCGGGACGGCGAGACTTTTCGGCCATTTCCTGGCCTTCCTTGAGCAGCAGGTCGAGAGCTTCCGCTTCAAGACGTTTCTGTTCGCGGTCCGCGCGCTCTTTTGCACGGCGATCGCGCTCTTCTTGTAAAGCCTTCTCACGCTCTTCCACTTCCTTTTGCTGCTTTTCTCGTTCTTCGTTGAACTTTCTGATCCGTTCACGTTCGCGCTCTTTCTCGGCCGCTTTCCATGCCTCCCGCTCTGCCCGACGTTTCTGCTCCCGCTGGAGACGCTCTGTCTCGTTCTGGAGCTCAGCCTGTTTCTTCTTCAACGCTTCCAACTCCTTCTTCTTCCTCTCCGTGGCCTCCTGTCGCTTCCGCTTCTTCTCCTCATCCACATGCTTCTTCGCACGCTCCGCCCGACGCTGCTCAGCATCTGCAGCGTATGACTCCTCACTCTTGTTGCCTCGTCTGATTTCCTCGGCCGCTGCCTCGTCGCCAATTTCCTTTCTCCGGATCTCACGCAATGCCTGCTCTGCATGAGCTACATACTGCTCGATATAGGCATCGATATCAAGTCCCGTTTTCTCGTAGACGTCCGCACGTGCAGCAGCACCTTCCAACAACGGAGCAGCAATTCGTCGATCCGGTTTGAGGTACTTCATTGAATCGCGATCAATCTCGGCCGTGGTGAAAGTGCGCAGTGAAGCCTCAAACATTCCTCTTTGCGCGCTTTCATTATACTGTTGAAAGACCTTCTTGCGTAATGAATCGAATTCGCCCTTCTTCTTGAATGTGTGTAGCATGCCATCAATCGACGCGCGCTGGGCACCACTCAATGGCAATTCGCTGATCTTTGGCTTCTTCCGCGCCGGAAGCTCGAAGTCGCCTGTGCCGGACATGGCGAAGTTGGTGTCGGCCATATTGGCCTTGCGCGCGGTGGTGAAGCGATGGTTGGTGGATGCGTTTGTCGATGTATGCTATCAGATGTGAAGCTGCAGGGAGCGCGGATCTCGAAAACGCGTGCCGTGACTTTGTGGAGTGAGGATGTTGTATTTGGTGGTCAAAACTCTTGGGGAGCTTGCGGCGGTGCTCCGGTTCATCTCATCACAGGACGCATCTCTTGCTACCACCAACTGCCACTTGACACGCCCGCGTGCCGGACTACATATCCTCCCACCGTTACATTCACGACTCCGGGCAGGACCCATCTCTCGCGCGTGTTTAACAGAGTACAGCGCACACAGTCCGAGCAAAGCCCTCTCGAATCTACAGACATCGCCAAACCGCCGACATGGTCAACAAGATCCTCTTCTGGTCCGGCTTCGGTACGTTCAATACACTCAATGCCTAAGCAGCATCGTCTAACGACCTCTTCCAGGCCTCGCCGTCCGATTCTGGCAGCTCGGTATCGAGATGCGCCCTTTCTTCTCGCGCCAAAACTGGATCATCTACCCGATCTACGGCGGACTCGGCGCATCGTTCGGCTACTGGCTGCAAGGAGTGGAGGAAAAGCAAATGCGATTCTTGGGAGAGACGAGACAGAGGTTGATTGAGAAGCGGAGGAGACGTGCTGAGCGGGAGGGAGGTCTGGATGCAGGTTCGAGCGCCCAGAAGCATGGTGACGGACTGTTTGCGTCCCAAGCCGCGGCAGAGAAGCAGGAGGCATAAGGGCAAGGATCAATGTGGATATGCATGGAGGGCCGTGGTGGACATGGTGGTGATGGAACGATTTTGAGGAGTGATCGGACTTGTGGTGGCCGCGGACGATGCGGTTTCAATTCTCCATGAGCCTCTCGGCCTTCCGCAGCATGTATTTCACGCGCTCTACGGACATCATGATACATTCGTGCAAGCGTCTGGGCAATCGTAGGAGCAAGCTTGTCTTCTACAGTATTGGACTCGGCATCTGTATATACCTCAGCTCCTTCCAAGGCTCGCTCCAATGGCGGCAGCTTCCCAGAATAGAGATACCGCTTTTGCTTCTTCACGACCGCATCTCCGTTTAAATTCCACCTCTCAATTTACAACAGTCGCTGGATGACCTCTCATCACGACATCCTTGTATCGAATATCAATGGCCACCGGCGAAGTTGCATCGGACAATTTCTTTCGAAACCCGCTCATAAGGACACCCTCGTATGAGCCCACACCTCCGCGCTCGCCGGCCCTTGCCGCGACAGCAAGAGGCGGCGTTGTCGTTTTCTCTGGCGGCAGCGCGGCGAACAGCCTCGTCGACGTCTTCGATCATGTTCGAAAAGCACATAATGCGCCTCTCAGCTATGTGATTCCCATCTCGGACAACGGCGGCTCATCGAGCGAGCTGATCCGCGTGTTTGGCGGACCAGGTGAGGGTCTTTGACTCACAACACAATCAGAGTGCACAAGGAAGATGTTAACGTGAGTCTCTCATCAGGCATCGGCGATGTACGCTCACGACTGGTTCGTCTGATCCCAGAAGACAGCGATGAGGCCAAAGCCATTCGACACTTCTTCAATCATCGACTGCCCAAATCGTACGCGCCGGCACGTGCGGAATGGTTGGACATTGTCGAGGGCACGCATCCGCTATGGCTTGGAATATCCTCGCCGAAGAAGGAGCTGACGAGAAGTTTCCTCAACTCGATCAATCTAGAAATTGTCAAGCGGCTTCGACCGACGAGTCGCTATGACTTCTCAGGCGCGAGCATTGGGAATCTTTTCCTGACCGGGTATCACTGCAAGAAGCTGCTCATGATCACCCACAAATTAACACTGTTCCAGTGCTCGATTATTCACTGGCAGCTTCGAAGCCTCCATTCATCTTCTGTCGAGCATCTGTGGCCTAGATCCGACTATCTCTATCCTGCCTGTGTTGAACACTAACTTTGCTCACCACATCGCCGCAGGTCTCGCAGATGGCACTGTCATCACCGGTCAAAACAATATCAGCCATCCAAGCGAGACAGCGGCTTCGAGCCACCTTCAAGTCCTCGCAAATGAAGTCGAGGAGCAGGACAAGATCGAAGATGCCAATATGCCAGGCACACTTCCCACATTGCGGAAGCCAGCCATCACATTCTCAAAGATTGACGAAGAAGACCTGACTTCACGCATTGAACGATTATGGTACATCAATCCGTATGGCCAGGAAATCAAGATCCCAGCAAACCCACGTGTATTGGAGGTGTTGAGGAACTCTTCCTGCGTCATCTACAGTATAGGCTCGCTCTTCACTTCGATAATTCCATCTTTGGTGCTCAAAGGTGTCGGGGCAGCCATTGCATCACCCTTTATTCGAAGCAAGATCCTACTTCTGAACGGTACGCTTGACCGCGAAACGGGGCCGGCCTCGGATCCATTCACAGCCCTCGACTTCGTGGCCGCCATTGCCAATGCCTGCTGCGAATCCCAAGGCCTAATCAAGCCGCACCCCACAGAGTACTTCCAATACGTGACACACGTCATTTACCTCGATGGACCGACCTCCCCAAAACTGGACAAGGCGGCATTTCTCAATTCTGGCATTGAGACGATGCGCGTGTATGGACGACCCGGAGAGACAGGCAAAGGAGATCACTACGATGCGAAAGCCCTGACGCAAGCCTTGGAGGCTGTGATCGGACGGAAAGACCCACGAGGCGACAAGACACGACGAAACACTGTGTTGACGTGAAGTGGAAGATGATGATCGGGTCAAACTTCCAAATCTGGATGTGCCGCAACAAGATGTGCCAGGCTTTGTCATCACCACGCGGGATCGACAGGAACAGATGATCGCCGCGTGGGACGGCATAAAGTTTGGGAAGCTCTCCACCTCACCTCACCTCACTCCCAACGATTGGGTCATTGGGACGGGGAGACGATGAAATTTCGACTCTATCACTTGGCCGTTGATCAGTATTTTGACGGTCTCTTTGACACTCCTCGACACCACGACGAAACATCAAGACGGCAACAAGATGGCCTCCACACCCTTCAATGTCGCCATCGTAGGCTACGGCCTCTCCGCGAAAGTCTTCCACATCCCGCTCATCCTCGCGGTACCCGACTTCCACCTCTACGGAATCGTCCAACGATCTCCCAAACCTGACGATGACGCCGCGAGAGACCACGCCGGGATTCAAAGCTGGCGTTCCGTCGACGAGATGTACGCGGACTCCGCCGTGGACGTCGTGGTCATTACTTCCATTCCCGAGACACACTTTGACATGTGCAAAGCAGCGCTGGAAGCGGGGAAGAATGTCGTGGTGGAGAAACCTTTCGTACCCACGGCGGCGGAAGCCACACAACTGATTGAGATTGCCAAGAAGTCTGGCAAGTTGTTGACTGTCTATCAGAACCGAAGATGGGACTCGGACTTCCTCACTCTTCGTCAGGTCATGTCGGAAGGTCATCTCGGTGACATCTCGGAGTTCGAAACCCACTTCGACCGGCATCGTCCTGATCCGCCGCCGAACGCGAGCTGGAAGAATGTCGATGCGCCGGCGCATGGGAGTCTGTACGATCTGGGTTCGCATTTGGTTGATCAGGCGTATGCGTGCTTTGGGAATCCAAAGAGAGTGACTGGGTTCGTTGGGATTCAAAGACGGAGTGTTGAGGGTGGTGCAGCGGACTCGCATACTGTGTTGTTGCACTATGAGAAGATGCTCGTGACGGTCAAGGCGGGTGTTGTGAGTCCCGAGGAGGAGCAGTTGAGGTTTTGGGTGAGAGGGACGAAGGGAAGTTTCAAGAAGGTAACTGAGACGATTGCTTGCCATCATCACATCGTGCTGGCCTGCTAACACATTGGCATTTAGTTCCACCTCGACGTGCAAGAAGATCAGCTTCGACTCAACGGCATGCGACCTGGCGACGAAGGCTTCGGAGTCGAGCCGGAAACTCATCACGGCACTCTCATCACCGTCGCGTACGAGAAGGCCAAGCCTGTCCGCAAAACCTATCCAACAGTCGAACCTCTGACATATGTGGATTACTACAAGACCTTCGCAAGAGCCTTGAAGGGAGAAGGGAAAGTTCCCGTCGCGCCGGAGGATGCTCGAGATGTTCTTCGTCTACTCGAATTGGCTCTACAGAGTTCAAAAGAAGGCCGGACCATCGAAGTATAGCATACGAACATCCAACACCTATAACTCGCACGTTTCCATTTCACTAGACTTCACCCCACACCTCCCTCGCCACGTCCCTCACCAGTTCCAACTTCTTCCACATCACCTCCTCCGTCATATCCTTCCCACCCGCCAAACTCGAGCTCGAAAACCCACACTGCGGACTAATCGCCAACGCTTGCAACGCCTCCCCTTCCCCCACTCCCTGTCCCTGGGCCACCACAGTCGCCGCCTCCCGGATCTTCTGCACCAACTCCGACTTTTCCTCCATCTCCACTTTCTTCGTCGACACCAACCCCAACACGACATTCTTCCCCCGCGGCAAAAATTTCAACGGCTCGAACCCGCCCGTCCGCTCCACATCGTCAAATTCGAGGTAATACGTATCATACCCCGTCTTGTTGAACAATTTCTCCGCGATGCGATCATAACTTCCACTCACCCAGTGCGTCGACCCGGACATGTTTCCTCGACAGAGGTGCATGCCCATGTGCAGATCATTCCCCGGGCGGTTGGCGAGGAACATGTTGTGCGCGGAGAGGTAGAGGTCGAGCAGAGCGTCCGGGTCGACGCCGTCTTTTTCGCAGCCGCCGAGGAAGAGGGAGGAGCAGAAATATGTCAGGTGAGGATCGTCCACTTGGATGTGGCGACAGCCGGCGTCGTACAATGCTTGAATCTCGGAAGTGTACGCTGCCGCGAGGGCGGTGAAGTATTCGGTGTCGGTTGTGTAGCCAGATTCCTTTGTGAAGGCTGTGCCTGGACGGAGTTGAATGTGCTGATAACTTGGAGCGGGAATGGTGATCTTGGCGTTTTTCCACTGGTCTTTGGGTAAGCAAGCGGTGAGGAGTTGCCATTCTTCGAGGTAGGCGGATGACTTCCATTTAATGGGAGCGGTGCAGATCACGGCTGCGCGGGTGGTTTGACCCATAGCCGCCAAGCCGACGGTGGTAGGGAAGTCGGACCGGAAAGCGTCCGGAATGGGAAGTGATGGTGACGGAGTCATGCCTGCGAGGGTCTCGAAGAAGCCGCCATAGTAGATGTGACGGCAGAATTCGCCCGAGGTGATGGGCAGGATGCGGCGGGAGAGCTGTTCCTGGACGATCGAGGTGATGGCAGAGGCTTCGGCGGCTTTGAGGGAGGGGTCCGCGGTGAGGGTGTATAGGTTTGTCGGGGAAGAGAGGGAGGAGCGGGCGTTGAGGAGATGCTTGGGTCGGAGTAAGGAACCGATGTGATCCATTCGGTGGGGAGGCGGCATGGTGGTGGTCGTTGGTGTTGAATGTTCGGCTCGAGATATGTAATTCTATTGATGGTATTGGATGTGCAATTGGAATGTCGTTCAAGTCTTAATGAAGCTCGCTTTCAGTCATCGTGGCGGTGGGTATATGTATGAAGCTCGGAGCTGTCAATAGCTCTACCGATGCTGATCCGCGTTCGGCAATAGGCGAAAGAGCGAAGCGGCAAAGCAGCGAAACTCAAAGCTGTTCTAACCAGGCTCCCTTGATCAAAGACCTGTAAAAGCATCGTCAGTAATAGAGTCAAATGTTCGGCAGATGCAGAATCCAGTTCACAGCAGAATCGCCGTCGTATGCCCGGTGGAAGTCAGGCTGAAAGTCGTCGAGCGAATACCGGAGGTCATCAGCAAGCAATCCCAAAGTCATTCACTTGGGAAACTCCACCTTGATGGCGCGCTGACGGTTCGAATTCGTTCTCATTTTCGGATCTGTCGTCTGATAAATTTTTCGCTTTTCTGCACTTCTGATCGTGAGAACTCCTGTCATGATTTCGACATGTTTGGCTGCCCAGACGTCGACTTCCAGCGACGTAGCCAATCCACGTGGACTCTCTGCCTTCCTAGCTAGTCTTGCTCCTGTTGTGCTCTTGACCTTGTGACGAATTTCTGCATCCTTCTCTTTCTCCTGAGCGACTTGGATCATGAGACTCCCTCTCACTGAATGCAACCTCGCATGAAATGAAAATGCCCGCTCAGAACGCGATCGCACTTGACAACCTTCCCTCGGTCTCATGTCCCAACCCTTTCCCATCCCTTACCTCTTCAACGCGTTCCTCGCCGCCTTGACCCTTTCCCGGTACGCCAGCCATCCCTGCTTCCTGTACTCCAGCGCCGCCGCCCTGCGATCCTTCGCTCCGTAGATGCCTCTCCCGACAATGATGATATCCGTACCACCTTCGCCCACCACCTTGGCCGGAGTGTTGTACTGCTGACCCATACCATCACCTCCCGCTTGCAATTGCACACCCGGTGTCATCGTGATGAAATTGTCCTCCGGCCCTTCGTTCATACCTTTCTGCGCGATGAAACCCATGACAAAGTCCTTGTTCTCCCTCGCGTGGTGTAAACAAGCGGTCGTGTATTCTGGTGTGAAGAAGTTGTTGGCCGAAGACATCTGCGCGAGTAAGAGGAGAGAGCGGAAGTATGGAGGTGGACCGAGAAGATCGAGAGCTTCAGGATCGTCTCCTTCGTCTTCGGCGTCGTCGGAGGCGACACGAGGGATTGAAGGTCGGTGGTGAGGTTGCGGGCTGATGGCTTCGGACTTCATGCTGATTGTGGTGGAGACGGAGACGACGGAGGGTTTACGGGCGTTGCGGTCGAAGGTGATTTCAGGGTCGGAGTCGGGTTCGCTGGAGTCGGCTTGTTCGTCTTCTGATTCCTCGTCCTCCTCGTAATCTTCTTGCCAATCCCCAGCTACGGACGCGGCGGGCGATGCGCGGATGTCGGTTTGTACGGAGGTGTTGTGGGCGCGGATCGCAGTCTGTGCGGCTTGGGAGAGGGCGGTGATGATGGCCGGGCCAGGGAAGATGTGGCAGTTGACGATGGGTGCCCACCGGACGATGGTCAGTGGTCCACCGACATATTGCTGTTGTACCGTGTCTGCGATGACCCACGTGTCAGTCTTGTTCCTCAAGCTAGCAAGCATCGAATCCCGTCTTCGCCAACATACTTCCAATGTCTCCAAACTTGCGATCCTCAAACACGAGAAACTTCTTCCGCCGCGAGATCTCATTCAACCCACGAATCGTCCTCTCCCCAAAGTCACTGATGATATCCGCATGCGTCTTGAGCACGCAAATGTGTTCGCCGACATCTTCCGCTATGCTGAGGAGCTCGGCCGTGGTGGTGACATCGGCGGACACGCAGAGATTGGTCCGCTTGAGGTGGGCGAGACGGAGGAGGTAGCTCGCGAGTGGGGTGTTGTTGGGTAGCTCGGATCGCTCGTTGTATGTGAGGGCGAGGGAGGGATGAGGTGCCGATAGTGCGGCGGGCATGGCGGCGACGGTGGTGGAGGAGTGGTGAAGCGAGCGAGTGACGGCGAGAGGGAGAGTGAGGCGTGCGAGGGAGGTATATGTTGTCTGTGCCTTGGCCAAGAACTGTTGAGGCGGGTGGATATGTTGATGAGGTGGTAGGAGGAGCTACCTTATCGTGTCGAGAGGGGCAGACTCGACTCTTTCAGTCCTTGGATCAGTTCCGGATTGAACGACGCGCAGTGCGGAGGGAAGCAGGAAGAGGAACACAGACGAGAGGAAAATGGCCGTCAGTCGCGCTTTGTGGTTGTGTGCTAATGCAGCGGGTGGTGCATTTGGCACTCGACTGACACGATGCAGGCACCATCACACGCAGGATGCGCGCTAGGGTCCCGTCGTTTCTAAAGAGGTGGAGGGGTGAACAAGAAATGCTTCAAAACTTTGATGAGGAATTTGATAAGATTCCCTTCGAGAACAACTCTCCGATACCACGCTGTCCTTGCTATGATCCCTTCCTCGACGACCATTCCAGTCCGCCTCATGCCCCTTCATCAACGCCTCACCAATATACCGCCTTGTCTCCCAAGTTTCCACGTCCTCAGGGCAATAGAACAGATACTTCGTATATTCCGCTTTCTTTCGTATACAGTACCGCGCTGTGCCGCCCCGGCAAAACTCCAGCCCCAAAAACCCGCGTCCACTTGCAGGAGGACAGACGCCGCAGCCGAGTGGCATCACATGCCCGCAGGAGGATCCATCCACTCTATTGGTCCACGGCAACTTCCATCCACCTTTCCGGGTGGTTGACTGTCGAGGGGTCCATTCGAGGCGCGACGCCGAAAAGAGGGCCGGAACCCAGAGATGATGGTGCATGTGGGTTGTGCAGACTGCAGCAGGAGATGGACATGAAACTTGTCGACAAATTCAAATGCGACCACGTGTGTCTCCAGTAGACGACTTGGAGCGACGCCAGCCAATGTCCTAGACTCCAGGTCGGCAGTCTACATGCATGCAAATCATCTCGAATACGGTGGAGTTGGGAAAATCTCGAGTGTGATTCAGATGCCGCCGTGTCACGTAGGACACGAACAGCGCAGAGATCCCCTTCTACATACGTTCCCGTGCCACGGTCCGGGGAGTATCCTAGTCTCAGGAAGCGAAGGTGCATCAACGTCAGTGTTACTCGTCGTAAAATCTTGCGAAAAGCTGTCGCGTTGAGGTTGTCGACACGGTGATGGAAGAGGACGAAGAAGGTGAGGAGCATGTACAGCCCTCGTCTTTTCTCAACGAGATTCTTGACCGCCATCTCACCGCAACACAAAGGGAGCTACAGAGATTCTCCGGCCATCATCTTCCGAAGGAGATCTCACATGAAGATTGACCACCAGGAAGATCCACGTCGTCCCCTGAAGGAGATCTCACATGAACATGAACACCAAGAAGATGCGACTCAAACCCGATCGATCGGTCCCTCGCACAGCCAGCACATCGTCCTACAAGCCGTGACCAGATCCGTGACCAAGATCCAATCTATCCGCAACAGCGGGAGTGGATGGAAACACACAGATACAACGCACTCATCGCTGAAGAGGGTCACATTTTATACCCAACACAGTGGCACTGATCGATGCCAACACAACACATCCCCCGCCGGCTCTTGTGTCCCGAGCGAGGGAGTGGGAGAGAGACGAGACCCACCTGCCGTGCGAGGTATGACTGCCAGGGTATCACATTACTACACAAATCTTGCTCTTTTCAGATCCCATCTTCACGTTTCATCAACCACCGGCTTTGGCGACAAACTCCCTTGTTGAAGCCATTTCCGCGGCGCTGAGGGGTGCGGCTCCATACCTGTTTCACACGTCGTTAGTATCTGTCGTTGGAAAGCGTGGGGGTGACGGTGATTCTCATACCAAGCGATGACCGCCATGCCCAAGAATGCAGCCACGCAGCTGAATACCAGCGCCACAATGCCTCTGGCCGTGAAGCCGGATGGCAGTGCCTTGACCATCATGTTCTGACCTGTCAGGTCCAAGAAGTCCTTCGTGTTGGCGGCTGCGTTGCCTGCGATGGGTGTTGAAGCGGCGGCGCAGACGTCATAGTGGTTCTGAGGGACGGTGATGGTCTTTTGGATGTCAAGGGGTGCTTCGATCATGGTTGCGATGAGGCCACTGGCGAGATGCCATTCGATGTGGCAGTGGAAGAGCCAGATGCCCGGGTTATCGCTGATGAATGTTAGATGTGCTTGCTTGGGCATGGCTATGGGAGTATGCTTACGCTCTGAATCTGATGACAAAGTTGCTGTTTGGTCTTACCCAAACGGTGTCGCGGCGCATTGGCTTGCTAGGAAAGACGCTGTGGTTGTTTGGTTGGTAGAAGCCGTCTTCCTCCGGAGCTCGCTGGATGACTTGGAAGTCATGCCCGTGCAAATGGAAAGGATGCTTGCCCGGGTCGTCGTTGTTCAGCACGATCTCGATCACGTCCATTTTGTTGAGGACGAAAGGATTTGTGTCGCGGCCGTAGACGGTGCCGTTTGCGGCGAACACGCCCGTCGTCAGAGCGCTGTACAGTGTAGGAACCTTTGGTCGAACGTAGGAAATGTCGTTGAAGGCAGCATAGTTGGCGCCGTCACCAAGGTTGATCATCGACAAGTCCAGATTGAATGAGTAGTCGACCTTGTCAAGAAGCTCCATACCATCTTGAGGAACGAGGTCAAAGTCGTCGTACTGCGCGTCCCAATTCTCGAGCTTTGTTGGCTCGGGAAGTGGCTTCGACTGGTCGTATACCAGCCATCCCGTGGCATTCGTGTTCAGATCTGGCGAGAAAGAGTCGAAGAGATCCTGCATCAGTCAGTAAGAGTTGAGCTCAAGAATACCCTGTCGCGACCTACCGTGTCCATACTGTTGACCATGGCAAAGTTTGCTCCGGTGTCGTTCTTCGCAGTCACCAAGAAACCATATCGCTGCGAAGCGGTGAGATAGATCATCTCAGCCTCGGCTGGCTCGGTGTAGACGCCATCGACTTGGATAATGGTCATGTTGTGGCCTTCGATCCAGAAGTACTGGCTGGCAAAGGCGCCAACATTGGTCATTCGGAAGAAGTAGGTCTTGCCAGGCTCGATGGGTACGGTGAGATTCTGGGTGTCGTTCATCAATGCCGAGTTTGGTACTGGTTCGGCGCCCGTGGGATTCTCGAAGCTGATGAAGTGGTCCACGAGTCCGGGAAGTTGATCATGGTACCAGTCGGAGATGGTGATGCTAATCTCCTCGTCGTACTGTCCGGCATAAGGATTCTCGGGATCGTGGACGAAGAACTGTCCGCGGAGGCCATCGGGGTATTGTGCTCGGCTGTGGGAGTGGTACCAATACGTGCCCGGCTGTTCGATCTGCAGGATGTCAGTTTGAAGTCAGAGCGGCATAATGACAAGTCTGACATACGGTGAAGTTGTAAACGAAGTCCGACCCAGGAGGAACATCGCATTGTGTCACGCCGACAGGCCCATCCATCTCCGTCGTGCCATTCTGGAACAGGCCGTGGAAGTGCAGACTCGTGCTTTGGTTGCCAAGCTAGGAGTGTCGGTCAGCCCATGCATTCTTGCTCATTCGAACTCAAGCTTGACCTACTCCATTGTGCATGTTAATAACGACCCGGTCGCCCTTGGTGAAATTGAGGACGGGAATTGGCCACTCATTGTTGATGCCGATGACTGGCCGCTCAAACTGTCCATCGGGATTGCGGTTGACCCATGTGATGTTCCCTATGTATAAAGAGTCAGTCGCTGCGCTGTCATTCTGCGATGTGGTTTTCCCCGGGCTCCTCACAGTCAAAGGTCTGTGTCGCAGCCAACGCCTGGCCCGCTAGCAGGAGCAAGCTTGTCAACGAGTACATCATGATCAATGCTCTCTCTCTCTCTCTCAGAGGTCAAAGTCAAAGACGAAAGGACTCGACTCGACAACCGTCGCTGCTTTTGCTCTGCGAAAGATTGATAACGAGAGCAAGATCTGATAACAGCGAGCCGAGGACTGGTCCGATGTGCGGCGGAAGGAAGCGAATACGAGTCTGACGGTGTGGACGAATCTGATTAGATCGAGGGGTGTGTAGCGAAAAGGCGTGGTTCTCCGTGGTAGAGCATGCAAGCCACGCGGTCCAGGCCTTGAAGAAGTTGGGTAAAATCGCGCGGATCAAGCCAATCAGCTTGAGGTATGGTTCGCCGATTTGCACCACCCACGTCTTTCAATCGATGTACTTTGCTGATCTGAGTTTTCCGCTCCGGTCGCCGTGAAGGAACCGTACGAACTCGAGCTGCAGGGAGGGAGGCACGAGTGGTGTGTGATGTGTCTGACGCAGCGATGCCGGCGGTAAGAGCTTTGCATGTGATGCGCCGATGCTTTGTGTCGTTGTCTAACAATCCGTCTGCTCTTCCGTTGCAATGATTCGGATGCTGCTGATGATGAGGAGACCTGCCTCACCGCGCTTTTCCAACAAGCGAGTGAAAAATGTCTTCACTCTTCTCGTGGCCAGACTTCTTTCGCCTCGGCGATCGACAATCCCGGCAGTCGTGAGCGCTAGTGATCAAGCTCGAACAAGGTTTGAGCTAGAGCTTAGCCTCGGAGCGAAGCGGGGGATGGATAAGATAAGATCACAGGGGGTGGGGTGGGAGCAAATCGGCAGTGGTGATCTTTTCTCTTCGTTCGGGCTGCGAGAGACGCATGAACAAAAGCTCGATTGAGCTGCTGAACTGGTGTCGCCACTCCCCTTCCATAGTCATGTCCAAGCAAGATCTGATATAGCACGAGCTGCCAAGGCGACGTGGGGCTGTCCCATTCGCTTGTCTGGAATTGGCTTTTCCCTGGGCATGCAAGGATGATCTCGGTTGAGGGCTGATCCGGTCGAGGTACTCGTAGTTCCACCACCACCACCATGGCACCACCCGTGAGTCGTTCAGTGCAGTCGCTTTTCTTTCCCTCCCATGCTCGTCGTTGGGCGTTCGTCCTTCCCGATCAGTGCATCCCACCGAAGCTGTCCACTTCCTTGCGGCCTCTGTAGCCGACATCGGAAGGTTCATCGTATGACAACTGCGGCATCCAATCGAAAAAGTGGTCCAAGCTTGCGCATTTGCTCTTTCCCGTCTCCTCCTCCTCTTCCTGCTTGAAGGTTTGATCTGATAACCACCATCTGATAACATCGATCAAGTCGAGTTGACGAGTTGACATCAACGCCGCAAACATGGTGAACGTATTCGCTGTGCCGGGTGCGTTCCACAACACAGCGAATATGCAGAGTACCTCACTGACAACCGGACAGTCTTCTTCATCTGCTTCCGAGAATGTCTCGAGTGCACCATCATCGTCTCCATCCTGCTGGCTTTCCTCAAGCAGAGCATCGGCGGCCCGAGTAGCGACAAGGTCGTCTACAAGAAACTCGTGCGACAGATCTGGATGGGGATAGCCGCTGGCCTTGCAGTGTGCATCGTGATCGGCGGCGCCTTCATCGGAGTCTTCTATGGCGTGGGAAAGGACTTTTTCGGCAAAGCAGAGGACATCTGGGAGGGCGTCTTCTCACTCATCGCATGCATCATCATTACCGTCATGGGCATCGGTTTCCTCCGAGTTTCCAAGCTGCAAGAGAAGTGGAGGGTCAAGATCTCGCAGGCTCTGGAGAAGCACCATGCGGGCCAAGGACTTGGTATGAGATCGCGCTTCAAGCTGTGGTGTGAGAAGTATGCCATGTTCCTACTGCCGTTCATCACCGTGCTTCGCGAAGGTCTTGAGGCAGTCGTCTTCATCGGAGGCGTCGGTCTTGGGCTGCCCGCGAAGTCGTTTCCACTCGCCGTCGTCTGCGGCCTTGCATCAGGCATTGCAATTGGATACATCATCTACCGGTAAGTGATGAAGCAAATCATCGCAAAGGCTCGATACTGACAATAACAGTGGTGGCCACTCCACGAAGCTTCAGATCTTCCTGACCATCTCGACATGTTTCTTGTACCTCATCGCAAGTGGTAAGCTGCACGTCATACACTGACATCGACTGCCCTCGCTAACATCGGCAGGTCTCTTCTCCAAAGCAGTCTGGGATTTCGAGATGAATGCTTGGAGCAAGATCATTGGTGGCGATGCCGCCGAGACCGGCTCCGGACCTGGCTCATATGACATCCGCAAATCCGTCTGGCACGTCAACAAGGCCAACCCGGAGATCAACGGCGGCGGTGGATGGGGCATCTTCAACTCCATCTTTGGCTGGACCAACAGTGCCACCTACGGCTCAGTCATCGCATACAACCTATACTGGCTGGCGATTATCATCGCATTCGGCTCTTTGGGCTTCTACGAGAAGCGAGGCCACTGGCCGTTGATGAAGGCCAAGGCAAAGGCGCCATCGGTCGATTCGGAGGGCGCGGAGAGCGATTCCACCAGTCAAGACCATGCCGAGAAAGACAAGACTGGAGTGCATGTCACCGCCAGTGATGGGCGTCAGCTGTCAGCATGATGAGAGCCAAAAGACCTCCGGCACCGTCGACATACGTAGCAATCGCGATAGCAATGAAGGGACGCATGATGATGTGCTTGTCCAAGACACGATTGTGAAGTGACTTGTTAATGATGTCCGGTGGTATCAGAAGCTTTGGCCCAGTAGTAGAATTTATCATTGCGAATAGCTCGTACCGCAGCTCGGTCGTGGCGCCTTCAGTCGGCAGGAAACACCACAACAAGAGTCCATCGTCCTCTATTCATTCCCATTCGAGCCATCACGCCGGCGTCATGTTCTGGCCGTATCCTTGAGTCGAAGGTCGTAGCGCCTTCATTCCGAAGGCTCCATCAAACCATCGCCATGCGGTCGCCGCAGTCGAAACCACCAACCTCGAGACTGGATAATGGCGAATCGAAGCAGGAGCAAGAGCCAGCGGGCCATGAAGAGGGATCCAGTGATACCCTCGAGATAGACCCACACGGTGACATTGTCTTGAGCATCTCCCACGAGAGCTCAGCACCAGGAACAGCGTACAGCTTTCGCGCAAACTCGTCCTTGCTCCAATCAAAGTCGAAATACTTTGTTGGACTGCTACAAGGACGCTTTGGTGAGAGTGAGCGCATTACTGAAACTCACCGGAAGCTACGCGAGGCACACGGAACTGTCGAAAAGGCGCCTGCAAGCGAGTTGCCGGTCATCCACATCGAAGACGTAGGAAGAATCTCAGCGGTCAAGTCGATACAGCCGCTGTGTACAGACTTCCTCAGCATATTGCACGATCGAGACATCCAACCTGCCGCGCCTGTGTCGAATCTAGCGAACCTTGCAATCGTCAGCGATCGATTCGACGCCCTGGGTGCTGTGCAGGCATATGTCAGACGAAAGAGGTTGATCCGAGCTATCGATGGCAAGACCACGGCGAAGCTGGACAGTGGGCTAAGTGAGGAGAGAGTTCGGCAACGACTTCTCGTTTCGTCCCTCCTGGACTACCCTGCTTGGACTGAAAAGTACTCCACGAGGATAATCATGAAAGGTTGGGTCGCAAGAGACGTCAGCGATTCACAACCCTTGTGGTGGGATCTACCCGCGCGCTTCGAAGAGGAGCTGGCATATCGCCGGGATTGCGTTCTCGAGACGATTCAGTCGGTTCAAACTCATTTCCTGGCCTTGTATGCTTCCCGCGAGCGTCAGTGCAAGCTGGGCTACGACTCGAGCGCACAGTGTAAGTAGAAGCAAAGGCAGAAGGCCTCTCAAGCTTGGTGTCAGGATGTCCCACCAGCTTTTGACCCAAGACCTGAACGTTCTTGAGACTTGCGCTGACACTTTCGCCCTTCGATTTCAGGCGATTCGTTCCAACTGGGTGAGATGATCCGCTTCTTGTCAAGGATCGGCACATTGCAATTGCAGGGAGTAATCTTCGACACCACGAATCCGCCGCCGCCCTTTGAAGGCGACATTCAAATCCTACTCGAAAGCCTCCGACAAGTTCCCGAGTACCAGATAGACCGAAACCACGCTCACTGTGGCCTCCGCACGAGGATCACGCCGATTTTGGACATTCTGCTCGAGTGCCTCCAACATGTTGGGATCTGCTCAGACTGCTGGTCGCAGAATCGTGCGGAGCATGCCTGGATGGAGAACAAGAGGCCGTTGGTGTGGAGGAGGCAGTCTCTCCAGCTTCGCGCCGGCCACAAGGAAATGCATGCCAGTATTCGCGCCCTGTTCACTGCTGCCGAGAGGGACTGGAGTTGCTAGCCGATGTTGGGCCGGCAGTGCATGCCTCCAGTTGTGTCAAAATGCACATTTGCACAATGAGAGAATTATCGGCTCGTTGCCATCATCTTATTCGGGTCGGCAAAGGAGGCGCAGTCAACGCAGTCTGCCATGGGGGACAAACAGAATGCGGGGGGCGAAGCGCGGAAGCTGCGGGTTGTCAGACGCTAGTGCTGCGCCTCAAAGCTTAGACGCATTTGAATGTTTGTTCCTCCTGCAGTGCATGACGAGCCGGCCGCAGTGTCGCAACTGAACACCTTTACGGATTGCCGTCAAAGTTCAGAGGAGAGAGGCTGAGCCCCGGCGCCATTGCCGGTCAGCGACATGCTGGTAGATTTCAAAGCGAATCTCGTCCCGATCGGAGCGTATAAGATCTCACACCACTCCCATCAGAGGTAAAGACCAAAGACACCAACACAAGTCGCGAACCAAGTGAACAGCTACACTCCGCCTCAACCATTGACAAGTGATTACCAAACTTGACAAAGTCTTGGTTGCCGAGAAGCCGAATTCACGTACCCGCTCTTTCTTTACGAAGCAATCAATCATGGCTTCATCATTCACCTTGGTCGACACCTTTCCCCTCCAGAACAAACAATCGGTCCCATCATTACATCGACAACCCAGCATGTTCGCCTCAATCAAGAACAAGCTCAAATCATCATCATCGTCCGCGGGCAACGGCAATATGAAGCAGTCATCAAATTCACAACCTCAGAACAGCAGCACACCATCAACAAGGCGGCCAGGTAAGCATTGCGACGCCCAAGTATCGAAAGAATCGCAGCTGACGCACATGATAGCACCTGTTCGGACAAGAGACATGGACGATGCGCCACCGCCTGCATACTCAGCAGCCGCAAATGAGACCGCGACATCACAACTCCCAAGCATGGCTGTCACACAAGTCGCCGACGATCCCTATGCCTTCCTCGGCAGTTTCGACACGATCTTCCTCGTCGACGACAGCGGCTCCATGGCCGGAAGTCGCTGGCACGAGACCGCCGAAGCCCTCGAAACCATCACCCCAATCTGCACCGCGCACGACGCCGACGGCATCGACATCTTCTTCCTCAACCACCCAGACTCCGCCTTCCACCACAACATCACGCAATCCTCCACCGTGCGCGAAATCTTCCAGACCGTTCGTCCCAGCGGCGGCACACCTACAGGACAGCGCCTCAACCAGATCCTGAAACCCTACCTCCGTCGCGTGCAAGCTAATCCCGACGCCACGAAACCCATCAACATCATCTGCATCACCGACGGCGAACCCTCCGACGACGTTGAGAGCCCGCTCATCGCGGCGGCGAAGAAGCTCGATAAGATCGACGCTCCGGCGTGGCAGGTGGGCGTGCAATTCTTCCAGGTCGGTAGGGACGAGACTGCGAAGAGGCACTTGCAGCAGTTGGACGATGAGTTGGCGGAGATTTCGGGCGACGATGAGTTGAGGGATATTGTGGATACGGTGCCGTTCATGGGGAGTGAGGGCGCCAGGTTGAGTGGGGAGGGGATTTTGAAGGTTGTGCTTGGGGCGGTGAATCGGAGGCTGGATCGCAAGAAGGCTAAGGGGCTTCATCGGTGAGCGGGAGCGGTGAGGAGAGAAGGATCATGAAGGCGGGAGGCTTGTTGGCGTTTGGAGTTGGATGTCGCCTTGGATTTTGTACCATCGGCTGGGTGGAACTCCTTGTTGAAGGCTATTCCTTGCTCGATATTGTCCTCGGGCAGGACATTTCCTAGAGCCTTAGTAGTATCTAGTGTAGTGTCTCTATATTCCAACACTCGAGTCAGTTCTTACCACATGGCCCCCAGTCTTCCCCAGATTCTGACCAAAAGCTTGTCAAAACCGAGTAGTCGGGTGTAGAGTCAGGATCCCTGCCTCCCATGCTTCGTGGACCCCTCTTTGGACGAGCACCACTCTCTTCTTCTTCTTCCACCGACATCACCTCTCGCATCAAGTCAGGTCTCACACCCAGACCGCTCATCAAAGAACAACAACCTGGCCAACAATGATCTCGATAGGTACTTGGCACGCTCTGACGATGGAACTGCGGGCCGCGATGATGTGCGTGGTGACGTCTGCATGTGCGAAGCTGTCGGTGTGTGCCCCGCGGTTGGCTGCGAGGCAGGTTTACAGACAAAGACCGAGCCTTGATTTGTGTTCTTTGTCGGATGTACATATGATACCCTTTTACCGCGAGAGCTTTTCTTCCTGATCCTGGACTACTCCCACAACCAGAACCAACACACACAAAACCGCAATCATGGACAAGCTCAAGAAGGTCTTGTAAGGAAGCTCGAGGTCAACACACCCCAATCACATTGACTGACACTACGTACCAGCTCGCCCGGTCACTCCAAGGACGACGAGGTCATGTACGGAGACTCGCAGACCAAAGCTCACGGAAGCACAACGCACCCGACATCGCAGCAAGAAACCTCCCAAATCGGCTCGGTGGGAGGAGTCGACAACAACAACACCGGCGGTGTGGTCAGCCAGATCACCAATCCTGATGGCAACAAGTACGACGAGCAGCGATTCGACGCCAGCCGTACCACCGGAAACACCTCCTCGACTGTTCCGTTGACCGGCGGCAACGTCGATCCCAACGCGAGGATGTACACGGAGCCAGATGCAAAGAAAGAGCACGGTATTCTCCGACAGATTCTCAACCCTGGCGGCGACAAGAGAGACGATGTTGCATACGGAAGCAATGCTGCGGTGGTAGGAGAGGGAGCTCATGCCGGACAAAGCAGCACCACCGGTGTTGCCGGAGCAGGTATGCCTGTTTCTCGAGTCGTGACGGATGACGCGGCGAGCGCGATGAGCGTGAAGTCGGGTGTTGAGGGTCCGTATGCGGGAGAGGAGGCTGATGCTGAGATCGCAGGCTCTACGCATGGATCTGCTTTGCCAGTCGCCTCGATGATGGGTGCTACTTCGACCCTGCCTGACCGAAGCGTGCCGGGGTGAGTACTCAAGCTTTCGGAAACGACTCAAGAGCATTACTGACGAATCCATAGCACGACTAGCGACGACCACAACGCCGCCGCTCTCGGCTCAGGCACAGCGCTTGGTGCCCAGCCGCAATTCAACGTCCTCGACCGTACTCACCCGCTCAGAGACGGAACAGGCGCTGGAGCTGATCACATCAACCCCGTCGGAGCACAAGGCATCTCCAGCACCCAAACTGCCGCCCCGCTCCAGCCTAACGTCGTGTCGACTTCCGGAGCCTCGAGCGGTGAAGGCGGCGTTGACAGCCACATCAACCCTGTTGGAGCTCCTTCCACGACTCACGTTCCCGGAGATGGATATTCGACCGCTGGCCGTGACGCTCCGGCTGTTGGCGGCGTAGACGGCGCAGGATTGGAAGGAAGCTCCGTCGCTCCCGCCTCGTCTGGCGTGGGGTCCCACAACGATGACTCCCACTTGCTCCGCAACACGGGAATTGTCGGCGCCGCCGGTCTTACCGGCGCGGGGGCTGGCACTGCTGCTCACTCGCATTCCCACGACCACAGCAGGCTTGGAGCTGGTGCACAGAGTCTTGGAGCTCCAGCTCCGGGATACATTCACCGAACGAGTGGTAAGTGATAAAGTGCACAAGGGCTGCGTGGTCAGAGTTTATCTCAAGCATCGAGCTTTTGCCCATTCCAGATTGTCCACAACATTAGCTGATTTCATCAAGGCCCTCACAGCACGGACATCGCCAATCAACTTGATGTAGGTTCCTCGCTGACTTGACTGTGTTTTGCTAACTCTTCGTTGCAGCCCGCCGTTGCTGCGGGTCCTCCTTTGAGCCCAATTAGTGGTCACTCGCCGCAATCTCACGGCGCCACCACTGGACACGACAGCCATCTTAGCCAAGACGCTGCTGTCGTCGGTGGTGCGGGCGCTGTTGGAGCTGGAGGAGCATACGCTGCTACTCGGGACCATGACACCACTTTACCACACAACACCGAAATTGCCAACACCTCTTCCACTGGTGCTACTCAAGTCCAGCAGCCTTATGGCTCGCAAACCGCTCATGACAGCCATAATGGCCGAGACGCAGCTCTCGTCGGTGGCGCTGGCGCAGTCGGCGCGGGAGGAGCATATGCTGCCACCAGGGATCATGACACCACCGTCCCACATAACACCGGAATTGCCAACCCCGGAATTGCCAACACCTCTTCCACTGCTGCTCCTCAAGTTCAGCAGCCTTACGACTCGCAGACCAGCCACGACAGCCATCACGGCCGAGACGCTGCTCTTCTTGGAGGAGCTGGTGCAGTGGGCGCGGGTGGAGCATACGCTGCGACCAGCGATCACAACACCACTCTCCCACGCGACTCCGGAATTGCCAACACCTCTTCCACTGGTGCTCCTCAAGTTCAGCAGCCTTATGACTCGCATGCTAGTCACGACAGCCACCTTGGTCGAGACGCTGCTCTCGTTGGGGGAGCTGGTGCAGTGGGCGCTGGAGGATACGCTGCGACCAGGGACCACAACACCGCTGCCACCGGCGCCTCGTACGGCGGCACCAATCCTGCAATCGACCCTTCGCACGGATCTGGGACAGGCCAAACTACCACGACGTACGGTGGTACTCACCCAGAGGTTGACAGCAAGTATGCCTCAGCGACTGACTCTCATAACACCTACGGTGGAACTGTCCCGGACCAGCGCAAGCACGAAACGGCTGCAGTCGGAGCCGGTGCTGCCGGCGTCGGCGCAGCTGGCGGAGCCGCCGCAGTCTACAGCGGCCATGACGGTCTTCGCGATGACAAGCATGATCGTAAGCTCGAGAAGGCGCGCGAAGAGGAAGCCAGACACGGCGGCGATCATGGCGAGGAGAAGAAGCCTAGTTTGATCCAGAAGATCTTGCATCCTGGCAGCAGCAAGGAGGATAAGCATGACAAGCACGACAAGCACGACAAGCACGGCAGCCATGACAAGCATGACAAGCACGACAGCCATGACAAGCATGATAAGCACGATAAGCACGACAGCCATGACAAACATGGCGGTGCACTCGCCACACACGACAAGCATGACAAGCAGGAACCACTTTACCGCGAAGACCTCGAGCACACTCCCGGCCTTCAGGACCGACACCACCATCAACATTTAGATTCCGAGGGCAAGCCCGTTCACGATTCCAGCCACGGGCCCAACGAAGCCCAGCGTAACCCACTGACCAGCGAGACCGGTCACGAGCACAGCGGTAGCCACCCCAAGACGACAGTCGACGAGAAGGGCCACACGAAGTTGCACAAGGAGCCGCCAGCGGGCCATCCCGCGGCTCAGGCTAACACTGCTGGTGTTGCGGGACCGGATTGGGATGCTGTCAACCGCTCGAATGCGGCGTCTGGAATTTGAGGACGGCATCGAGGAACGTTTGAGATGACATGGCGAAGATGTGGTGCTTGAATTCAACGGTTTCACGCGAATGATTCTGATGACTGACATACGACGAGGCGTACATACCCAGAATGTTTACTTTCCCATTTTGCAGTCGTATCGATTTGAAATGTCCAGTTCTCGTTCAATCGTCCTCACTTTCCTCCCCACTCATCCACCCATCCTCATATTCATCCGCCAGTGCCGCCAATCCATCACACAGCGCCTCCCTCTCCTCCAACCCGACCATCCGTCTCGCCACCCCTTCCACGCCTCGTATGTGCCCTCCAATCGCCGTCGATGTAGCCATGGAAGCTTGAACCGCCACTTTCGACGGTCTTGCGGCGAA
The DNA here is from genome assembly GCA_000223765.2 of Zymoseptoria ardabiliae STIR04_1.1.2. Lineage (NCBI taxonomy): Eukaryota > Fungi > Ascomycota > Dothideomycetes > Mycosphaerellales > Mycosphaerellaceae > Zymoseptoria > Zymoseptoria ardabiliae. The sequence goes on from AFIV01000200.1 coordinate 141,749, forward strand.
GTGGAAGATCTGCGGGTAAGAGGAGAGAATTGGGAAGAGCAGAGGCGACTGGTGGATACTTGTCCTCACATCGCTCGAGGAGGCGAAGCGGTCTCGGGCAATTTCATTTGCTTGTTGAATGGAAGATGGGGACTCCCAGGCGCCGCGGAGGGTGGTGATTTTGCTGAATGTATGAGGTCGTTGAGATCGCTGACCACGGGCAGAGGTTAGGGTATGTGGTAGAGTTGGGAATAGGTCAACGTCGAGACCTTTCTCCTTGGGTTCGAAGTCTTCGTCGTCGTCGTGGGAGTGGCCATTTGTCATGCGGACGTCAGATGTGCCGTTCATGGTAGGCTGCTCTTCGAGGACGGCAGCGTCGGTGATTGACAAAGAACAAGCTGCTATGCGGCGTTTACCGTCGCCATTGAGAGTTGCTTCTAGGCTGTCGAAGGATGCATAGGCGGATTGATTGCGGCGAAGGCGGGTGGGTAGGCTCAGAGACTCGATGCCCGCGGCTTGAAGGGCGGATGTGGACCATCGGCTGGCGTTGTCGAGGGTGAGATAGCCAGGCAGTGAGGACGGGAGGCTTCCGAGAGGAATATGCATGCTCGCCGACGGATCGATGCTGTGCAGGGATTGTGCGACGTTGGCGAGCTGGAGCGCATATCGATCTCGCGTTGTGCGTTGCGTGTCTTGGAGGCCGAAGACCCATCTGCTGCCTTTGCCTAGCTCATCGGCCACACGTTCGAGGTATTTAGATGCGAAACCACCCCAGGCGTCGTCGATGCCGGAGAGGACTTGTATACCTTGGAGCTGGTCGCATTCTTCAAGAAATGGTCTCAGATCTCGGTCTAGCAGGTCGTGCTCTCGGTCGAGGTTGGCGAATAGCTCTTCACCCTTGGACCACTGCTCGAATGGCATGAGATCACTGTTAAGCTCATATTCGTTCAATTGGACAATGCTTTTCGGATGGTAGAAGAGGTGGTTGTAATCCGACCAGAAGCGCACAGTCTCCATCGATAAGGTAGGAGGTGTAAGTCCTTGATCCAGAGCCTGCTGATATGAACTCGGCGCGATCGGAGGTAGATTCAGCGGAATCGTGTTGCCACCCCATTGACTCTGCTGGGCCGGGTTCTCCTGATGTTGAAGCTCATACAAGGCATTCTCGCGCCGGAGTGTGCCGAACGCGCCTTTGAGGTCGTATATCAAGGCCCTGGGCGTGAACGTTTCGGCGCCATCAGCGCCAATGCCAGGGCGGAATGAGATGTCATGGTCGACAGGCGATTCTTCTTCCGCGCCGTATGTGAAGTAGGATTCCTGAGTGATACATTTAGCAGTGCATTCGATGGGCTGAAGAGTCGCAGGCCGGGAAATTGATTGCACTCACCTACCTGAGTGTTCCAGTAGTGAGTGCCAATGTAGTTGGCCTGCTGGCCAAACTGGAGAGTCACGATCTCATGCATTTCACTCCATTTCTCTGCTTTGTTCAATCTGGTAGCGGAGATGTTGATCGGTCGGTACGTCGATATCTGCACCTCATCTCGCCCATTCTGAGCTTAGTCATCGACATTTGTACCCCTGCAGCCACGTTAGATTGGCACTTTCCTTCACTTGTTAATCGACATCACCTCGTTGCCTCTCCGCGACTTCCCAAAATGATGCTATTCCATTGGCATCGATGCCGACGTTTTGGCATGTAGAGCAGTCCATTTGTCACTTGAGAGCGCGGACATAATCTGGATTCACACAAGACATCACTACTGAATGCACACGCTTGCGAAGAACAGCATCTTGTACACGCTATTGTGTTTGGGTTTCCGACACGCAGCAAAAGGACGCACGGAATTCTCAAATACTCGGAAAAAGACATCATTTGCTGCGAAAGTACCGATAATAACAGTCCACAAACGCCGACTCTACGCCGTATAGCTAGCGCCACGACCAACCCGACGCACAGCTCCCTCGGAATTGGAAACGACCTGTGGGTTGTTTTCGTCGTCGCCGCCATGGACGACGCCATCGAAGCTCATTCCAGGGGACTGCATGGCGGCCATTGAGACTCGGGTTGTGTACGCGGGCCGCGGGCTCGTCGTTGCAGCGGTGTTGCGAGCAAAGTCTCCGTAGGAATGGTTCTCTGGCTGTGGCCCTCTACCAGCAAACCCCGTTGCGTTGCTATGACTGCTTGGGCGGAGCGTCTTCTCGTCCTCGGAGTGGTGCTCAATTGGCCTGCCATCGCCGTCCTGATCGGGGTTCGCAGTCTCGTACTCGAGAGCCTTGATGAACTTGTAGAACCCTGCGGCCAAGCAGGCGCCGAGCATGGGGCCCAGCCAATAGATCCAATGGTAGCCTGGAAAGCAAAGCGTATAGGGTCAGCGACTATCGTACACCATCTGGAATAGACAAAGGCCTCTTCCTACCATGAAAGTTCCGATTGACGAGAGCAGGACCGAAGCTGCGAGCTGGGTTCAGACTGCCGCCGGTGAAGTACACGCCCACCAGTTCCGCCACGAACAGAGAGAGTCCGATTCCGACAGGTGCAATGAAGGTCGACTTGTGCTTCTCCGCCGCAAGCATGAAGATGGTGAAGACGAGCTCGGCGGTCAAGAACATCTCAAGGAACAGCCCCTGTGCGACGGTGGTGCCCCCTCCTAATGTCGTCTGCACCGACAGCTCTCCCGGAAGCATCGCTGCGATCAACGCGGCTGCCGTCATGCCTCCCAGTATCTGGACCAAGAAGAGCAGCGCTCCTCTGAACCACGGCAAGGCACCGATCAGACACATGCCGAGCGTAACGGCAGGGTTGAACAGACCGCCGCTGATTCTGAAGAACACCCAGGCGTTCACCGCCAGGGAGAATCCAAAGCACAGCGCGATGTACTGAAGCTGTTGTGGATTACTTCCAGCCTCTGCTACAGTTCTACCAGCAGAGCTCGGAATGTTGTTTGCCACCTGTGTGCCTCCAAGTGCAAAGAAGAGGAAGAGTACTGTTCCGACATATTCTCCGCTCATTGCGACGAGATGATTGCGGAGATTGTTTGGAAGTCGGCGAGCAAAGGGGATTCGCATCGCTGCATCATCGTTGACGACGTCGCCTCGCTGATTGGGGTCGGCAGCTCGAGTGAAGGGGATGGCCACGGCCGCGCCGGGTAATGGATTCTAACGGATGCGATCAGCTCTGACCGGTTTTGCTTGGTTGTCGGCGGGATTGAGGGCTTACGTTGATGTTCATGTTTTCGAAGCCTGGGTGTGCAACTCAGACGCAATGCTTCCGTTGGGCAAGGGCTCGGGATGTCGATGTACAAAATGCCACGCGAACAAAAACTGCCCACGGCCACGACAATATACCCCGGCCTTAGCTCCGGCAGCAGATGGAACGTGCGACGTCACCATGAGATGCACACTACTATAGCCAGACTCTTCTGCTATACTCTGGCATCTTTGGACATTTTACTCGAGCATACCCACACGGCATCAAGGGCACGCGTCAAAAAGCCGTCATTCGACAAGCCCCATCAAGATTGAGTTTGGAGCATGTCAGTCGGTGAGCTTTCCCATTTGTTCCGCAGCTACAGATCTAGATTTGCGGCTCCGTCATACACCATGAATTGATGGCTCGTGGCTGATCTTGACCCGCTACGGTATTTTTGCACCTAACTTCTCACGTGGAACTTGCCACGCGGGCGATTTTCGCGCTTATTCCTACTGCGGAAATCGCTGGCCGTGCCCGCGCACGACGGTCTGGAACTTCGCCGCTTTCACATCGAATTCCATGACAGGATCTTGTCGTTGTCAAGACGAAGCGCAGCTGTCGACCTCTTTCACGGAGAGGTATCCTGGCTACGACAAGTCGATCAAGCAACATGGCGATACTCGCATGCCGAGTACTCCTGTGGAGCGATGTCTTCGCCATTCTCACATTAGCTTTGGGCTCGCTCGACCAAGCACAGGCAGGACTGCACTCATCAGACCCTTTCCTACCGATAGTCAGATGACTCTCATGACCTCTCGCTATACATTTGCAAATTCGACCACTCCGACATTGTGCCGCCCTGGAAAAGGAAGGACGAATTCTCGTTGCCTGCGGAGACTATACGGCCTCCGTTCGAAGCTTGGAATCCGGTGACCAGACGGCGGAAGAATGCAAGAGTGGAGCAGACGATGCCCATATCTACGCAGAACAATCAGGATTGATGGAGCATCACATATCTCTGCTGACGACCTACAGTTGACGGCGTGAAAGCCTTGAACATACGTCGAGACCAAGACGTGTCACAGCTCCCTCTTGGTCATCCAGATCTACCTCAGATCTGCTGTCGCAGTCTTGATGCTGGACCGGAGAGGTCAGCAGCTGAAGATGAAGCAAACAGGTCGTGCCCGAGAGGACGGTGATGGCAAAGACGGCAGTGCAGATTTTACCTCGCTCTGGCTGTGCCCTGATTCCAAATCGATTCGGCCTGCGATTTGATGAGGCACCAATCAATACTTGAAGCCGGGATATTGAATCACATGGCAGTCTACCCACCACACCACTGAAAGAAGTTTACGATTACCAAGGAAACGTCTCATTCGTAGGTATGATCTGGTATCTAAACTCCGCCGCTGGCTAAATGGGAGGCTGCAACTCGTTCCAGCCGAGTCTCATCGCTCTATTCTCTTCAATTGCAGCACCTCACATCTACTGAGGAGCCAGTCCCAAACGTGGAGAGCCGGTGCTGACATCGAAAACAGCAAAAACGGCCTTGAGGAAGACATCTCCGAAGATGGTGAGGCCGATGCCGGTGTTCCTCTGGATACCGCCGAAGCACGTGGTGCCAGAGCTGTTGATCGGTGCATATTTGATGTATGATCCCGGAATCGTGAAGGTCTGAGTTCCGATCTTCACATTGAAGTTGGGTGGCGTAGTTTTGCAAGGGAATGTGTAACCTGCGATTTCTAACTTAGCCACTGCTCGGACGGCCAGATATGATGACAGACTAAGACATGCTGCATAGCCTGAGAGACAGTCTCAGGCTGGGCTGCGGGTCTTTTGCCTTTCGGTCTTACCTCCTTGGTTACTGTCGTAGGCGGCGCCGGAGAGCTTGGAGTAGTATGCCGTGACCACGTTGGTTGGAAGGTATACAAGAGACGTGCCAGTGTCAGCGATGGCAGATCCGATGCTCCCAGACACGGCCGCCGACCCAGCAGAGTAGCCGCCAGCGTTGAAGGTCCAGAAACCTTGGCTGCTGTCGACGGAAACGTATGTGATGGTGCCGGTGTGCTTGCTGGCGTCGATGTAACTTTGGTACGGTCAGTCTTTGTGTCTGATCTCTGGTAGGAATGCTGTAGACTCACCCAAAGTCGTAGGTGCCAGCCCTGCCAGCCTTCAGGTCGCAAGTGAAGAGCTGCTTGGCGAGCGAGCTCTTGACAGTGTCGAAGAAAGTCCTCTGCTGAGTAGGAGAAACAGTGTTGATGCTGCTGAACGCCAGACCAAGGAGGCCATCGTTGTCAATGTCTTGAACGAACTCGTCCGAGACAGTCTGTGCAGCCTCAACAGCCTGGCCGGTGGCAGTGATGCCGCCAACGACCACCCTATCAGAGTACACGATTCCGGAAGCACCAGATCCATCGCCATAGCTGATCTTCCAGGTCTGGCCGGAGAGACGCTTGGCGGTCGAGCCCGGAGTGTACACTGAGTGTCCGGTCTGCTGGCTCGAGGGTTGAGAGTTGGAGTAGACCCAGCTGCTTGCAATTAGCATCATGCGAAGAAACACAGCCTATGGCTGAGTAACAACTCACAGATCGGCCGAACCGGTATCGAAGTCCAAGTTGAGCGTCTGTCCTCCAACAGTCACCGGGCAAAGATAGGATTGGTCGAACTGCTCAGGAGACGCCTTGACACTTCCGCTCTGAGTAGCAGCCGCGGCCGCTCGAGAAACGTCCGCTGGTGCCTTGGCTCCGTGCTTGGAGTACTTGCCGTACGTCTTGGCCATCTGGATGGGACCACTCTTGAGGACTTGGCCAGCTGGGACTTGAGCGACTTGGAAGGTTTTGGTGCCCGGGAGCCCAGCTGGTCCAGCCATGGACAGTGTGGCGGACGCCACAAGGGCTGAAGTGACGAGGATATTGTGCATCTTGAAAACGGTGTCTGATGGGTTGTGGAGAGGAAGTCGTCGGGGATGTGAGAGAGTTCTGTTGTCTGTCCATGGTGATAGGGAGAGCGAATTATATACCACGCGCTCAGCAAGTCTCGGTCAATGACCTCCTCGACACTAGAGCTCAATGCAGAAGGAGACATTCTACCTGCAATCAAATCATCAGTCCAGTCACATCGCCGTGGCCATCTGTCGCGGTGTTCGGCGACTTGGTACTATTTGGCGTTTTCATCGAGACACGCCGAAGCTACGGGATAGAGAGGGCAGGTGACACCTTCCGAGTTAGGGAATTATCGTCCTGATTCCTGCAGACAGTACGGAAAAGATCACGCACTATCGTAGCGCAATGCTCCAGGCCGTTAGAGGAAGGAGATATGGCGGTACAGACTCGGTCCACCTCGTGCTCCGATAATGGCATTCGTCTACCATGCAAATGAAGTCAGGCACGGGGACCTTTGCAGGAAATCTCACACGCCTATCGGGGTGGTCCGCGGCAGCATACCGGGTGAGTGTTTCACTCCATGACCGTGACATTCGATTGCACACGCTATGTGATTGGCGAGCCGTCAAGGTCGGCGGGGAGGCCAATGCCCCCTCTTCTGGAGGATCGACGCTGCCAAGCATTGACACGAGCTTGTGACAATCAAGGCCCAGAGGCAGAGCTTATTTGCGCCACGATGTCGGCTGTTGGCAGTTGCGCCTATCGACTGGACGCTGGTCCGCATTCGCTCTGTCGGAGTCGCCCGCATGCGGTCTTGTGTCCGCCAATGGCTGTGCGAAGGGAAGACCTCCGGCAGATGGGTTGTCCGAGTGGCTCTCTATTCGTTCAGATAACGTTTGCATGTCGTACTTTGTACGAACACTATAGAGGATCTCGCGAATGGCGGAAAATAAAATTGACAATGATCGCTTGGGAGAGCGGCTCCAGCAGAGCATCTGGCAGCGTGGGGCGAAGGGACATCCGTCTTGTATGAAACTCGAAAGTGCGTTGTGGCGCACCCACACAACGACAAGCCGGATCTTGTCGCTTCCAGCAACGGAAGATCCCTGTCGAGCCTCTCAGGAGTCTCGAGTTGGGGCAGCGAGGTTACGCTCTGTTCCTTGTGGTTGGTTTGGGGAGGGATCCTTCATCGTGTGGTTGGTTTCACATACAGTTCGCCTCGTGAAAAGACGAAAAGCAGCCGACCAACCATAGTCGCTTGTGAGTTCGCCATTGTCAACCACGAGCGCGGCTCCGTCCGAGACATGCCGTTTCGATTCTTCCGTCATTAGCGTGCAACTCGCGTGCCCACAATCAACCTCGTGCCTGTAAATCTCGAAGTGGCGCAACAACGTGGCAAACTTCTTGGCAAGTAGTACTTCCATTTCGTGCTCTCCACCGCACGAGTTGCCCCTGAGTGGCTTGGAATGTACACTTCGAGCAGGAGAACAGAGGTGTGCACGCTGATCATGGGTTTCCGGTAGGGTCACTGCTTCAACTCTCGAGAAGTGTCGTGATCGGCAGGCATCAACATCAGAACTTCCAATCTCCAGCCTGGTAGAAGAGAGTTCCTGGACCCCGGATGGCAGAAAGCTTGTACATTTCCCAGATCCCATCCGTCTCTCGTCGTCGCCAGTAGGCGGTGTGTACAGACTCACGATTGGTCAAGAAGTCCCCGGGAAGTCCGGAGCCGGGAGTTGTAAACCAGACCACTGCTCGTCGTTTGTCCTCAGACACCAAAGGCGAATAGTTGTACGACTTGACATTCAGCCCGGACGATGCCGCTCTAATCTCGTTCACCACGGCCAGATGAGCCTCCAGATTGGTTGTTGATGGGATGGGTTCCAGTAGTGCGTGGTGTACCTGAAGCCCGATATGACAGTGAGCCCGGATAACGTCGTATCCTTGGGGGTCTTTCGAAGTGTGCGCGTGGAGGATGGCTGTTGTGATGTTCGCCAGGCTTTCTTCGATGACTGAGGTCTCTTCGTCCTGCCGGGAGTAGTATGGTTGGAGATATGCTGATTCGCTGGCCATTCCGAGGAGATCTGATCAGTCAGGCGTGTGGTGCTTGCTCGCGTTTGTGAAAGAGATGCGAAGACTCATGCCTTGGAAGCCCGGCCGCTGCCTAGAACAAGCGAGGGCTCCGCATGGCTGCCGAAGCCGATGTCCTTATGTCCTTCCGGCGTGCTGCATGAGTGAGTGCATCCATTCGTGCTTTCGACTCCGATCAGCCGCTTCCCAAGCATGAGTGTCATGCCTATCTGATCTTTCATTGGTGTCTGGGCGGCGTTCGATCCTTCGCTGATTCCATTCACAAGGGTGACGCTCTTGACAACCCCAGTCAAGTCTTGCAAGGATGCGCCAAAACGACCCGACACCGCGGCTGATGATCAGCTGAGATCGCGTCAACGCACGGCATATCTCCAAGAGCAATGAAGCGCGCCGCGCCACCTCCGAAGCAACGGGTCGCCAAAGCCGCGCGGAAAACGACCTCTTCGGCAGTCTATATGGTCATGCAGAAGACATCCGGAAAGCATCAAGAAACTGAGCTTGAAGTGATGGGAGTCTACAGCTGCTTAGCAACAGCCAACGACAGGGCCAGAGATCTTCTGGACTATGGTAAAATCCTGCCCTCATGCAGTCGTGATTGTTCGATTGACAATGCCAGACGAGGAATGCGGCTATAGCGAGCCAAGCGGCACATTCGTTCCTGGCCGTCCTTTCGCGCACGAGTACCAGGAAGACAGATACACAACAACTGCAATCTGGTTGGAGGTTCAAAAGGTCGACGACACTGTTGAGGCGGACAAACCCTGACGAGAGAAGCAAGGAGGAAAGTGCTTGAGAGCGAGAGCCGCGGTACCTGTGCTTGGATGGTGGCATTGTCGCTGATTGCTGGCAAGACGGGTGGTGGAGAGATCTTCTCGATTTTCCGCTTTTGCGGATAGGAAAACCTGCAATCATGGCGACCGACGTGTATTGCAAAGCCTCCGGCATAGCACGCCTTCTTGTCGCTATCTCAAGTCGCCCATTAGTGAGACATGTTAAAATACACCATGCCTGAGGCATCAAACTTTGTTTGTTAACTCCCCGGCTCACATCACCTGCGTGCCGACATTCACATTCACACGCGAGCTCTTTGCTGCTTCAAGCGACCGCAATCAGTGACCACCATCGCCTAGGTGGTAGCAGTCACAGGATGCATGGCGCAACCGTCTGCCGCCATGTCCTTCAGCCGGGCTGAGCGACCATGGCTTTTTCCCTACAATCACAAGCTTCGGAACCTACTCTCGATATCGCTGCGTAATCTATCGCTGGACCCGAAACTCGCCACACGCTCTCAGGGCAAGACGATAGACGATGACGCCCTGCCTCAGACACTCAACTCGCCCGCGAAGCTGGTTGCCTTGCGAGAACAGCAGACGATAGGCCACTCGCGAAGCTCGACCGACCTGCGCGCGGATAGCGCCCACGCGTCGCCGGAGGGATCCGAGGTTTTCGAGAAGGCAGAACACAATGCCAGCATATCGGGTGCTAGGCAGAAGCTCAGGCCAAAAAGCATGGCGGCGACATCACCAACCAAGAGACCAGAGCTCGGCAGGACGAAACGAAGGAGCACAATGGAGTGGGCCACCGCCACGCCACAAAAGAGACAACAGAGGCTGGAGGCTGTCACGAGAGGCCGAATGGCCGATGTGTTCTTCAGCTTGCATGTTGATGGCATTGCAGGTCGGTAGGCATTGAAAGACTGTATAGTGCGGATGGACATGCTGACTGAGTTCAGTAGAACCTGTCTACGTCTCAGAGACAGTCGAGAAGACCATGAATCCCACGTTCAGATCAATTGATTGGTCTCTGTGCGGACCTGTCATTACAAGGTCAGATCGATTTGTCCTCCGTCTCTGGGTGAAGGGCAGCAAAGCCCATGACTGGCTGCAGCTTGTGCAATTGGCGATCGAGCTAGGAGGGCTCCAGTTCCTCGGAAAGAATGTGTGTAGTTCACGACGACGCTTTGCAGCAACGACGGGAGTATTGACATCTCGCAGCTTGATCATGTCGACCGGTCGCTACCTCGAAACTCGTTCATTTTCCATCTGACCGATGGCGTCTACACGACAAAAGGTGCCTCCCTTTCAGACTTCATTCCAGCGACCGCTCATTTCAAGCTGGCGCAAGCTTCCACGCAGCGCCCGATTTTGAGCTCTTCGTTCGATGCCTTGCTCCGTCTATCCAAACTGGACGATAGTATCCAGGATTCGCTGGCCGCGCGGGACCAGCTTGCAAGAGACGTGGAAGAAATCCTCCGATCCAATAAGGCCGCCCTGACGGAGCGAGATCAAGTCGCTGAGGCCGAAGACCGCTTGAAGACAATCGACTTTGCAAAGAGGACCGTCCAGAAGCAGCTTGAGAAGGCTCGCAAACAGTCAGAAGAGAGACGAGCTTCTCTAGAGACCAGACGGTCCTTGATGACGTCTGACGTTGCTACACGGCAGTACAAATGGCAGGATGTCAATGAAGCCAACTCTGAGCTCCCGGCGTGGAAGGAACACAATCGTGCGATGGAAAGTACAATCCAAAGTCAAAGGCGCCGCATTTGTGAGGATCTGCAGAAATGTTATCCCATACAGCCTCTACCAGGCAAGACCCTTGCATTCTCAATTCGAGAACTACATCTCCCGAATAGCGAGCAACTGGATTCGGAACCGCCGGAAGTCGTTTCGGCAGCTCTCGGCCACATTGCTCACACCCTCCAACTTATGGCTTTCTACCTCTCACATTCGTTGCCGTATCCGGTCATGCCTCGCGGCAGTACCAGTACAGTCTACGATCCAGTCAGCATTTTGAAGTCCAACACGACCTCCAACTCTCGAGCCGCCGAAGACAAACTTCGATTATATCCGCTCTTCAGCAAAGGCGTGCCTCGATTTCGATACGAATACGGAGTTTTCCTGCTGAATGAGAACATCCGGGTACTACTGGAGAATACTTTTGGCTTGAAGGTGCTTGATATCCGGCAGACCCTGCCGAACTTGAAATATTTGCTCTACGTGGCAACAGCCGGAGAAGGAGAGCTGCCTGGGAGAAAGATGGGTGGTATCAGAGGGTTGACGCGGCCATCAGTGCACGAGCGGGTCGGTAGTCATGATTCTGCGAGCAGTGTTCTGTCGGGGTTGCCTCTACTTGGGAATGGCAAGGCGAAGGGCGCAGTTGACAGACTCAGGGAGATCAGCAGTGGTGGGCCAGGGCGAAAGAAATTCCGACAGAGAGAACGGCGCCTAAAGAACGAGCTTTAGCGAAGTTCGACGGCGTCGTGAACGAAAATAAGATTTCCAACCTACAACAAAGTGAACGGCGTGTTCGAAGGTGAAGCTTTAGCGAGCCTAAGACCGTCGTAAACGTAATGAATGAAATGTGTGACTTATACTATAAGGGCGAGGATCGAAGAACTAGACGACGTCTATATATGCGACAAGATCGATTTATTCTAATCACCGAGTTAAGAGCTATCTAATTGCCTTAAACTTTAAGAACTTTTGCGGAGTTGGCCGTCGTCGTCGCATCTACTAAGCCCAAATTCTAATCGTAGGTAGAACTACTTACTAACTTTACTCTTCTTTCTAATACGCCTCGCTATTAGATTTATTATCCTTATCTATCTCTATCTCTATCTCCCCCGTACTCTTAATTACCTTAAATCCGCTATTAGAAGAAGCCGTATCGCTCTTATCCGTAGGTTCCTCGGCTTCGCTATACCCTATATCCCGAACCGTCTATATATTATTAAGTACCTCTCGTATTCGACGCGTCTTACGCTCCTTCGCCGCCTAAATCCGTATAGCCTCGGCGGTCGCCTTATCCTTATCGCTTAATATAACGCCTTCTCTAACGTTACTCTCCTCGCTTTCTTCGTTACTACTTTCGCCGTCGCTATATACGGCGGTAGTATAGTACCTAGTAATAGTATTAGTACCCTTAGAGACGGCTATATTAGCTAATATTATAGGGAGGATTAACCGGACAGAGGTTTAGATTTCGCGGGAAGAGATAATCGACTATTTATCGAGTACGGTAAGGTTACGGGCCTCGCTAGTAATCCGGCCGAATATATCGTTAAGCTACATCTTTATTACGGACATAGCGCCCTTAGAGATACCTATTTTAGGATAAATTTGTTTAAGGACTAGAAGATTAGATTTATTAGTAAAATAAGCTATACTTAGGTAATACGACGTAGAGATTATACGTAGCGCGCTAGATAAACATACTACTAGAGATAGACGCGCCGTAGGTCTCCTAGACGTCGTCTATCTACTCCCCGTCTTCTTTACTACTAGTATCCTCCGCTTCTTTAGAATTTAGTATAAACTACTATTACTCTAGGTCCTCTATCGCCTAGTACCGCCTAGTCTTACGCCCGCGACCGTTACGGACCTAGATTCTATTATAGAATGTCTCGCTATATAATTAGCGCTCCTCGTTATACTATTTGTCCGTCTATACGATATCGTTATCTTTAAAGTCTAAGCCCGGGTCCTCTAGTCCGCCGTCTACTTTATTAGCCCCTTCGTCCTCGCCTTCGTCCTCGGCTATCTCGTTATCTTAGACTACTCGTTCTACTTAAACGCCGGGTTCTTAGATATAGCCCGAGTATCTCCGTCCTTTAAGAGTATAAACATATAATCCTAATCTTCGTCTTTAGCTATAGTCTTACCTAAGGCCTTCTATTATTATATATCTATTAGTAATGTCGGTATCGGAGCGTAATTTATTAATTCCTTACTAAGTACGTTGCTACTTTATTCTAGAACGATAATTGCTAGTAGAAAATATATTAGCCTAGTATTAATATACTCTAGACGTCGTCTAGAAACCTCTAGTATTTCTACTTACGTATCGCGCGAACTTACTCCGTACCTCTCTAGCTCTAGTACTATTAAACATAAGCGGTATACCGCTAGCGTCGATTAGATAGTCGACGAAGTCGAGCCTATCTAGAAGCTCTAGCGCTACGCGGCGGCGCTTAGGTAGGCCGTTAGAAGACGACTTTTTAGAGGACGGGTTATTAGGAGATAGGTCGTTCGACGCCGGTTTATCTATAGACGGGACGCTAGGGACGATATTAGAGGATATGTCGTTAGTCTTACGATCGAGTTAATAATAAGTATTATTAAAGTTAGAAGGCGGTAAGGGTTTAGTTAGAAGAGAAGGTCGAAGCCTTTTAATAGGTAATATTTTATCTCCGCGATATAGGCTTACGCGCTCGATTAGAAGATAGACTTTAGTATACGCTAGTAAGATCGTAAGGCCTTTAATCGATAATAGACGGCGTCCGGGATACGGCTTAGTTATAAAGTTTAAGATATATATAGGAGTTTTAGCGTAGTCGTAGACGAAGAAGAAAAATGCCCGTTCGTCGGTTATACTTACTTTATAGGAGGTAGTATAAGTAAAGCGTAGGTTTAGTATATAACCGGATCGTTACCGCGCCTACGCTTAGCTATAGTTAGGCTACCCTACCCCCCGGCGGCCCCTCTTTTATATTCGCGTAGTAATATATATATAGTCCTCGTTATCTAATATTAATACTATCGACGCTTAATTAAATATTATACCGCTATATCTTATACTACGAATTCTACTATAGTAATAGCTACTCTAATCCGCGACCCCCTTACCGCTACCTTAACCGCGCTCGAGCTTAAGGCTATTTACGCCGCCCTCGACTTATCTAACGCGGTCGATATTAATCGCTTTACCTCTCTCCTCGGCTTTAAAAATGCTAATACGGCCTCTATTACCTAGTACTTACTAAAGAAGAAGCTCGATAACCTCGCCGATAATATCTTAATTAGTATAACTATTCTAGTACGCGGAGTCGCTTAGAGGAAGATATACGCTAATATCGTATCCTAGGTAAAGCTTAAGAGTCGGAATAGCTTACCTTCTTATACGATAAGTTCTTAGATAATAGCCTCGTTACCGGCCGAGATAAAGCTCTCGCTAAGTAGCTCGAGTAGATCGTTACCGACGAGGAAGAGGCTAAGTATAGACGTATCGCTAGCGAGGGAGAGGAGATCGGGTATAAGTAGTATAGGGGAGAAGGAATCGTAGACGACGTCTATAACGGAGGATAAGGTTAAGCTAGCGTAGACGGGTAGCCTTAGCGGCGCTAGATATTCGTTCGTAGTAAGCTCGTTATCTAGCCTCTATACGAGGCCGCCGAATAATATATATAGCGACTAGGTAGTAGGACGTAGGTTTCTAGCTTTAGTATATAAAAGGCGGGTCGCTTTAGCTCGTATAGTACGTATAGCTTAGGTTTATTTACTTTTTACTTCTTTACTTTAGGAAACTAGGTTTTTCTTAAAGCTTTAGTACGTATACTATATATATCTTAACTTTATTTACTTTTTACTTCGTATTACTTTCCTCCTCCCGTTCGCCTCCGTACTTACGGTTTCTCTACTACCTTATACGTAATAGTATTAGTACTCTCTTACTCTTCCGTTACTATTACTTCTTATATAACTTATCTACTCTTCCTTTATACTACTACTACTATATTTAACTACGCGCGTACGTATAGATTAACCTAATCTCTTTAATAATAGCTAAGCGCGCCTATATCCGTATACTAGCTACTTCGTATCCTACTATAGTATCGAGCCTATAAGCGCCCTAATTATAATCCGAAGAAGTCTCCTATAGGGTTCGCGTTCTTAGCGAGGCCTTCCGGCGTCGTCCTAAGCTAGACGTCGTCTAGTATATAAGTCTCTTTCCTACTACTACTACTATTATAAGCTTCCTAGAAAAGGGAGAATGTCTAGTTAACTCGCGTCCGCTAGTACGAGAAGACGACGATAACGAAGCCGAGCTAGCTAAATTAGAGCCCGACGACAAAGCCGAGCTAGCTAAACTAGAGCCCGACGACGATGCTTCGTTAGACTACGTCGGCGAGGATACTAAACCTAAAGATAAAAAGCTAATAATAGAAGATAAGCTAGTCGAGTCTTTACGGAGCTTTAACGTATATATCGTACGTTTCGTCCGAGTTAGACGCCGTCTACGAACTAGACTAATATAAATACTTTTTATTTAGGTTTAAAAGTATAACGTACCGCCGCTTCCCGTTCCTAATAGAATATTAATATAACCGTATCCGAAGTAGCTTCGTTTTATAGGTATCTTAAAGTTCGTAGTATTAGGGCCCTTTAAGGGAGTACTCCTTACGGACAATATAGGAGGTAGTAAGACTATATCGCTACTTCTCGGCATTAAGGCTATTATAGAGTAAGGTAGTAGTCCTTCCGTCTATGTTACTATAGCCGCTTATACTAGCTAAGTTATAAGGTAGATTAAATCCTTCTTCGGGCTAGTACGTAACCGATAAGCGCTCTTCCTCGAGCGGGCATTTATACTAACATCTTCGGTAGTCTATAAAGGCTCTACTCCTTAATAAGCGCTCTATTCTACTATAGCGAATTTTCGACTACGACGTAGTCGTTATATTATACTAATTCCTCGTTATAGAATATTAGGCGGACTAGAGATTCCTTCTTTAAATAGTAAAACTTAACGATAGGTACGAAGATTTAGATCGTAAGCTCCTTAAGCTATCTATAAACGACGTCTAGGAGAGATAAGAGATACTTAGAAAGAAGAGAGATCCGACGGCTTACCCTCGGCGTCTATATACTTATCTTCTATCGGAGATATTTATATAGCCTAGTATTAGAAAGCTCGGGCCGAAGCTCGTCTTAGACGAGATATAGAACATTAAGAACCCGTATAGTACTACGTTCCGGGCCTATAAGGAGCTCGCTAAGCAATTCTACGCCGTAGATATAGCTAGTAGGACGCCGATAGACAATTCGTAGTTAGACTCCTTTATAATCTTTACTATCCTTAGAGGATTAAAGATCTCCTCGTAGTATATAATAAGGATCTACTTTATAGTATTTAAGAGCGCTAGTTAGACCGAGACGCCTAAGTATAAATTCTATCCCCGCTCCTAGAAATATATTAACCGTCTCTAGTAGTCTATAGACGCTATATATATACGACGACCGGATATAAACTTAGGCCTTTAAGTAACTAAGACAACGCTAGAGTAGACGCCGTCTAAGGAGGATCTACTTATTTCGAACGAGCACTTCTAGACATATAAGAAGGCTGTCTATATAGGAAAAGAATCGTCGGGTACTAAGCCTAAGGCTATCGGTAAACTAAAATACCGGTATAAGGCTACGGTCTTAGGTACCGACTCTAATATATAGAAGTCCCTCTAGTAAGTAGGATAGACTCTTTATTATAAAAGACTACTAGAGATATATTATCTAGTAGTAAACGCGTAGACTAAGTAGCGTAAGGGCCTAGGAGAAAAGGCTAACGAGCTTAATAATAGCGAGGCTATAAAAGAGCTCGAGGAGTTCCTCGCGTCGATAGAGGTCGGTAAAGAGTATAGATCTAGAAAGGTCGACTATATCCTAACTCGCCTCCGTCGCTTTCGCGACTAATTTCCGGACGATATAATACTACTCTTCGACGACAATATCTACTTTCTAGACATCCTTACGATCGTATTTAAGAAGTAGAAGACGCCTATTATATTCGAGTTCTATATAGGCCGAATCGGAGCTATTTAGCGCGATTAGAACCTTATAAAGTTCTCTAAGGTAAAAGGCTTTCGCGTACTTCTTTATACCCCCGGCGCCGCTAGCGTCGGACTTAACTTATAGTAGGCAAATTACGTCTTTCGTACGGGACCGTAGTAGAAGCGTACTTACGAGAAGGCGCTTAGGCGTATCCTTCGGGATAGTTAGAAGAAACTAACGTACGAGTAGGAAATAGAGGTAGTAGGTAGCGAGGTAGAGGCTTATAGGATAAAGGTACGTAAGTAGAAGAACGGTATTATTAAGAAAATCTTACCTACGATTAAGAGGAGAGATAGCGATTAGCTTTCGGATAGGTAGATTATCCGCGATATACGTTAAGGGATAGAGTAAGTAATAAAGGCTAGACGTCGTCTACGGCGGATTACTTTCGAATAGCGATATTATATTATAGAACGTCGATTACTTTTAGTCTATAAGTCGCCTACTCCGCTTAGACGGTAGTACTTTACGGTAAGATAGATAGTACTAAAATAGAGATAGAAAATCGGTTAAATACCTTCGTCCTCTAAGTTAAGAAAATATTACCGAGCTATACTTAAGTATATAGCCCTTTAGGCTTATAATAGTACGACGAGAACTCCGGAATTAGAATTTCTTTTCTAGGGGAGACCCCTAGGACCCCCTTTACCTACCGGCGGCTTTATAGATAACGACTTGTTCTATAGCGACTTTATTTCTAGGGGGAGACCCCCTAGAACCCCTCTTTACCTACCGGCGGCGGTATCGATACTCCCGTCGATAGAAAGGGCGGAATTACGTACGATCTAGGTTACGTAGCTAGGCTTTTTTTTAACTTTAGCTTATAGCTAATTAAATCTTTAGGGGCTAAAACCTAGTCGACTATTATAGGCCCTTCGGGCTAATAAGTAAATCCGCCTAAATATTACTATAGGATACGATCCTAGGTCGGACTCGACTCCGATCGTAGCCTATAGTAATATTTAGGCGGATTTATTAATTTTAAAAAACCTCGTTTATCGATGTTAGCGCTTACTAAGCGCTCGTAAAGTCTACCTCTCTTACTCGCAACCGTTCTTCTTTATTAAATACTACCCTTACTACCCTTACTATCCTTACTATCGCCCTTACCCTTACTATTACTCTTACCCTTACTCTTACTATCTACTATACTATATCCTTATATTAATATTAATTACCTTTAAGAAGAAATTAAGCTCCTTCTTAGAGTTTCTAAGTAGACGTAGACGCCGTAATCTAATAGCTAAAGAATAAGAAGGACGTACTAATTAGGCTATAAACCTTCTATAAGAAGCTCTAGGTAGACTCCGTACTAGGTCGGGTAAAACCCGCTAGGT
>AFIV01000198.1:0-164342 GCA_000223765.2 Zymoseptoria ardabiliae STIR04_1.1.2
ATAGAAACCGATACTATATATATAATATATACTTTTTAATACCTTATATCTAATATCTTTTATCTATAGATAGGTAAGAACTATATATAGGCAGTATAGTGTAGTGCAGTATAGTATAGTACAGTGTCGAATTGTCGAATTGTCCGAAATCTTAAAAATTACGAATTCTGGCGAGGTGCTAACTTTGCGCCTGCGTACCTAGCAAGGTGAGTTTTGTTCGCCAAGACACCAATGTCAATTCGACGAACAATTCTCCTCCGCTTCAAGACACCACTATGTCTCCTACCTTCCTCATCGGGACTATTGCCGCAGTCGACGCAGGACAGCGACGTGCCATAGCACGGCATGGAGAAGTCTGATGGTATAAGTCCGACAGGTAGCGGCGGTCGAATCTCACATTCACTCCGCACCACACTTTCGTCTCCCAGAACGCAATCATGCATCTCATATCCTTCCTTCTTACCACGTTACTCACAGCCGTTGACATGGCCTCTTCCTCCTGCATCAGTCCCTCAAACACAACAGTCGGCCCTCCAAACGGCCACCTCGTGATTGTCGGCGGCAATCTCCAATCCGATTCAATCTGGGAGAAAATCATCTCACTCGCCGGCGGACCATCGGCTCCAATCGTCGTCATCCCCACCGCCGGCGGCGAGGAGACATACAACGATACTTACGCTCCCGTTACAACTTTCCGACGTCTTGGTGCCACGAATGTTACGCTTTTGCATACCTACGACCCGGCGGAAGCGGACACCGACGCCTTTATCGCTCCTCTGCGAGAAGCGAAAGGTATTTACTTCGGTGGCGGCCGACAATGGCGGCTCGTTGACGCGTATGCTGGAACGAAGTCTGAAGCCGCTTTCCAATCAGTCCTTAACCGAGGCGGTGTCATCTCCGGGAGCAGTGCGGGAGCCAGTATCCAGGGATCCTTCCTCGCTCGCGGAGACACGGCGAACAATCAGATCATGATCGGCGACCATGCCGCTGGATTCGGGTACCTACGCAATGCGGCGATTGATCAACATGTTCTTGTACGGAATCGGCATTTCGACATGTTTGATATCTTAAAGAAGTATCCGGAATTGCTTGGTATCGCGATGGACGAAGATACGGCGTTGATCGTGCAGGGGAATGAGGCAGAGGTGTTTGGCAGGACGTATGCCTTGATTCTCGACGGGAGCTTCTACTCCGATGAAGGCATTGAGTTGAAGACTGTGCCTCCAAGGGACGTCAGGTTTTACTTTCTGAGGAATGGGCAGAAGTATGATTTGGCGAAGAGGGCGGTGATCGAGGATCCGGCGCTGGAGGCGCAGGGGAGGGATGAGTTGTGATGGAGGTGCTGCCTGCCCGGACTCCCTGCAAATCTATTTGCCGAGTTGTACGCTCGAGCAGTTCTCGGGAGACCAGGAGGATTTCGACGTGGTCTCCCGGATCCGTATACCACATCGTGGAAGCTGGACCGTCGTCAC
This sequence comes from Zymoseptoria ardabiliae STIR04_1.1.2, assembly GCA_000223765.2. NCBI lineage: Eukaryota > Fungi > Ascomycota > Dothideomycetes > Mycosphaerellales > Mycosphaerellaceae > Zymoseptoria > Zymoseptoria ardabiliae. Next base: position 1,473 of record AFIV01000198.1, read on the forward strand.
TCAGTCCGCGGTGCAGCAAGGAATCCGGCATTCTCCATCGAAGTCAAAAGGTTTTCGCCGGATCTAGGACAGCCTCTCCAACGAAAAATGCGTTCACAGACCTATGACTACGCACTAATCAGCATGGTTTATAGCTGAACGACAGACCGCGGGTGCACGAAGAAGGGAAGAATTGTGAGCTACGGCGATACCATCTATCCACTCAGAATATGATCAGAACACATATCGAAAGTTCGGGTTCTCCTTGTCCGTCAAATCCTCAAACGCATGCACCATCTTTTCATCCTGAGCCTCCGGAACTCCCGCCGCAGCGATGACATCTCGCTTCTTGTTCTGCGAGCGAAGATGCCAGCGCAGCACGAAGAGCGTCAATATGAGGAGGGTGTAGCAGCCGATGTGCGTGGAGAAGGCGATGAAATATCGTGGTGCGTCCCAGGAAAGGAAAACCTGCGGGCCTGAGATCATGTCAGTAAGACCAACTGCCGGCGGCAGCGACGATCGGGATGTCGTGATGGACCTACCAATTGCATTGCCTGTCGCCCAGGCTACGAAGTTCATGGAGACAGCAACCGACTTCTTGGTTTGACCGGCGACGTTACGGGAGAGCATGCTCATGCCGAGACTTTGGGCTGCCCAGAAGGAGAGAATGATGTAGTATGAGCTGATGATGAGGGTCAGTGAAGGCCTAGGCATTCTTGGTTTGAACAGCCATGAACCTACAACAGGAGTCCAGCTGCGGCGCCTGTGTCGGTCTTCTCGACGGTCATAAGTACGATGGTACCTGCGAACGACCTACGAAATGCGGGATCAGCTTGGTCGGAGAGATTCTGGTGCAACAACTTACGGCAAACAGAAACACGCCATCACAATGATGTTCTGGTGCGTCTTCTTGGCCAGCCATGACGAGCTGAACAAGGTGATGATGATAAAGGCCCCAAGTACCATGGCCAGTAATTGCGTCTCGAGAACGGTGAACCCGAAGCCAGTGATGATGATCTGCCCACAAAATCAGTACGGCACGAACAATTACCTCTCGGAGAAACTTACATTCGCAAAAGCTCCAAGACCGCCCGTCGGCAGCGTCGTGCAAAATGCAATCAAGCAATAGCACCAACACTGGAGGTCAAGGAATGCCTCTTTCATCTGCTCGACCCGAAACTTCTTGTTCTGGAGACCAGTCTGGTTAGACCGCACCCTTTCCACCATGAGGTACTTGTCTTCCTCCGAGAAGCATTTTGCCCGCATTGGGCTATCGGGCAGCCAGTAGATGACAAAGACGCCCCAGAGGACCGAGACCACACCATAGGTGATGAAAATGGCTTGCCAGGACTCCAGTGCTCCGCTGCGAGGTATCAGTGAGAAGCAGTACGCCAGGAGACCGCCGACAATCTGTTGCCTGGAGGACATTCAGCTCTCGAAGTGCCGAAGGACATACAACCGATCGACTCACGCTCCATTCATACAGTACCAAAACGCCACGATCATCGCCTGCTCTTCCCTTCGATACCACATCGACGACAAGATCAAGAAAGTCGGCTGACAAACTGCCTCGAAGATTCCCAGCAGCGTCCTCAGTGCACAGATCCCCGCAAAATCCGTCGCCGCAGCATGGAAAGCCAACACGCTGCCCCAAATCACAATACAAGCCCCAAGAAACTTCGCAATCGGCAGACGCTGGATGAGCCAATTGATGGGATATTCGACGATCAGAATAGCGATGTATATGCAGGTCGTCAACCAGCTGTACTGCTGTTTTTGGAGGTTGAGGTCTTCAGGAAGTTTCATGATGGAGGTGAAGGAGAGGGTTCCTTTGTCGAGGGCTTGCAAAAAGTACGTTAAGACCATGATCGTGAGGACTCGTTTGTTGATTAGCTTGCGCAAGCGAAGGTTTTCGGTAGGAGAGATCTCGATGCGGGCGGTGTCGGTGTATCTGGCGACTTCGGCCTACGATGAGATGTCAGCGGTTAGGCTGAGTAGATTGCGCAACCCGCTGCCACAATACTAACGTCGATACGGTTGTAGTCTTGGGCATCTTTCTGAATGTCGTCGGGCGTCATCACTCGCTCGATCGCGGATGACGCAAGACCTTTGGACGTAACATGCTGGTTCTCTTCGGCATGCTCGATGGGAAAAGTGCTGGTGAGGGGAGCCATCTTCGCGTCCGCCAGTCTGAAGATTCCTGGGACGAGCAGGCCAGGTCAGACCAGGCAGATCATTTATATGCATCCACGGAATGGTATGACAACTTCTGCCGAGAGAGCTTCGGGGTAGGGCTTCTCGTACTGAAGCATTGCTGGATCCGGCGTACCATTGGCGGATGAACTCACAGCGGAGAGACGAAGGAGCCGTAACTTGTGCTTTTACGATCCTTCGTGTCATTTATCCCGGCCAAACATGCATCGAATGCGGAGAAGCTGGGGAAGAGGATGAGTGGAGCCAGCAGGACTCATGCACTTCGGCATGAGATGTAGCGAGGCGATGCATGTTCTTGGACTTGCATACATGCCGCTCTTGGCTCCGAGAGTGTTCCTTCCCGTTTGAGAGACATTGAGACACATCTGAACAGCAGATATGCCACAGCAGCCGATTCGAATCCAAGGCCTGTCCGCCAGCGACGTCCGAATCAACATCGAAAGACTCATAGACAACCTTGTCTCGATCAAAGATGAGACGGGTCAATTCCTACTTCGTCTTCCGGATGGCAGAGTCATCGACACCAAAGGCTGGAACGACTGGGAATGGACGTCAGTTTCAACCATGCATCGATCTACGACTCCTTCTAATCAATTTCCAGGCATGGCATTGGCCTATATGGCCTCTGGCAATACCATACCCTGACCGACTCCCCGAAAGCTCTTCAAATAATCAAAGACTGGTACACTGCCCAGCTCGCAATCGGAACAACAAAGAACATCAATACCATGTCAGTCATGCTCACTCTGGCTTGTCTGTACGAGAAAACACAAGACCAAACGTACCTCCCGTGGCTCGACTCCTGGGCCGAATGGGCAATGTACGACCTTCCACGGACCCGCTTTGGCGGTATGCAACATATCACGTATCTCGATGCCAACAAGCAGGAACTATGGGACGACACGTTGATGATGACCGTTCTGCCTTTGGCGAAGATCGGAAAGGTACTCAATCGGCCGCAATACATCGAGGAGGCGAAACTGCAATTCTTGTTGCACATCAGATACCTCTGTGATCCTTCCACGGGACTCTTCTTTCACGGCTGGAAATTCGATTCGTCCGGTGCAGGTTGTGTCGGGCATAACTTCGTCAGAGCAAGGTGGGCAAGAGGAAATGCGTGGCTGACGATTGCGATACCGGAGTTCATTGAAATGCTGGATCTAGCTCCCGGCGATGCCTTGAGAGAACATCTGTTGGCAACCTTAGTCTCTCAATGCGAAGCGTTACGAGCGCTGCAAGATCCCTCTGGCTGTTGGAGGACACTACTGGATGTGAGCGAGACCGAGGGGAGTTATGTTGAAGCTTCCGCAACGGCTGGCATTGCATATGGTATGTTGAAAGCGGCTAGGAAGAGGTACATCGGCAAAGAATTCGAAGCAGTCGCTTGGGCGGCCGTGCATGCGGTTTTAGAGAGGATTGATGTTGATGGAGAGCTGAAGGACGTCAGCTTTGGCACAGCCATGGGGCATGATTTGCAGCACTACAAGGACATCCCGGTGACGAGCATGCCGTATGGACAGGCGATGGCTATCATGACGCTACTTGAGGTGCTGAGGCAATTCCGTTAGGACTCTGCTAATGGATCTCAAGACGAGCTACTACCCAACTCATCGTTCAAGAAGCGAAATGAAGTCTAGACCATAACATCATGAAGGTCAGACATATTGCGCATTCCGGGGATTGTGCGAAATCGTATGTAAGTCTGCGTAAGGTATATTTCGTAAGCTCTGGGTCTCTGAACGATTCCTTGATCCAACCTCACCTCGATAAAATGGACTGTTCCGCTTACGATCGGAAACTCACTCGAAGCCCTGTTGTGGCAGTGATCGAAGACTTTGCGAGCGAGCTGACATGTTTCGGACAGATCGGTGACCAGGTCCACGGACTGGCCACTGAGCGGAAAGATGCGTGGAGGGCGCTTCAGTGTATGGTGTGCTTTGCCAAGGAGTACTGAATGAACGAATTGGTGGTACGATCTCACTTCCATCATGCATGTTGACCGTGTACTTCTCATATACGCTTCAACATTGTGCTTCGAACAGATCCTCATGGCCTCGAGGTGAACGGCACCGTCGTAAGTGTCGTTGATGGAATTGCCTGCTTAACTTCCGCTGTAGGCTCAATGCACTACTAGCGGTAGGCGTGCGGCCCGCTCACGTCCCGAGTTTAGCGTCCACTGAAGTGAATATGCCGCACAGCAAAAGGAACACTATCACCGTCCACCGAATCTACTCAACCGCTCTTGTTCCTCGCTCTGCGTCTCTTCAAACACAATCGTGTACACGTCTAGCGCGACATCCCTTCCAGCCTTTTCCAAGCGACGATTTAGACGATCCCGTATGACCCAGCATTTCTTCTGCAAGCGTCGACGAATCGGCGCTACAAGCGCCCGCCTACTGCCTGCACTGTACCGATTACCGGTGTCATCGATATGATGATGATCAAGCATCAGAATCAGGCTCGAATTTACCGAGATCTCGACGTTGAGGCTGACCAAGCTTGACATCTTGACAGGCATGCTGATAGTAGGTATCCTGGAACCGAAAATCCTCAGTCGACAATAAACTTCGTAGGCAGATAAGATCACTCGAACATGCTTGACATTCGCGGTGTACTCTTTGTCTTTCGCGGTGAACCAATGACATGCCATAGAGGCTTCCAGCGCGGTGATGGCCAGTTTTCTGATGTATGATATAGCATATGAGGGCGGCCGAGGACCGATTCCATGGTGAGATCTGGTGCATAACTCACAGATACGACGTCCCATATTGTGCTTTTTCGTGACCACTTTTGGCGCATTCCAGGCTAAGTCCAGTCCCACGGCTCGGCATTCGTGCATTCGTAGCTCGGTGTTGCTGGCCAGAGTCGGCATTGCTTCGTTGAAGACGTGCTTGTTGACACGCAAGAGTGCGGTTCTGTTAGCGAGGTGAGGGATGTTGCTCGGAGCTGGAAGAGCGTCCTCGGGGAAGGTTTCTGTCTTCGAGAAGAAAGTGTCTGTACGAGAGAGTGGTTTTGTCCACAGGTATTCGTAGATGTACAGACGCAGTTCTGCCGAGAGACCCATAAGAGTTGCTTGCGAAGAGGCTTCACTCGACGCTTTCACTGCCGTGGCCCGGGACCGGGTCCAATATCGCGGTTCTGCGGCTGTTGTTATGTTGGTCATGCTCGATACATCGGGTTGTGCCATTTGTGTAAGTATGTCAGTGGGGAATGGAAACGGCTGAGAAGTTTCGAAGTCGGGCGAAGACCAAAGTAGGAGATGATATGCTTGCGAAAGAAATGAAGGGCTTCTGGACGAGTAGACAAAGAACAGGCCAGATGCTTTGGTAACTTGCTGTGGGGAAAGTCATTGTGCTGTCAATGTTTGCTGCGCTCGGCAGGGCGTTCATCTTGTGAATGATAAAGTGAAGTGGAGTCGGTGCGATCTTGCACACAGTTCTTCCGCTCAATGTGTACTGCACGCCTTGTACCTCAATGGTATGGAGTGCGCAATTCGACCAGGAGGGCAGAGGCACGCACGGGCTTCAGATGCAGTCGAGATTGTCACCATTGATCAAGCAGCCATCGGTGCTATGTGAACTGCTCGAATCCCGATCCCGAAGTCCTTGAATTAGTGGTTGCTCTGCCTTATATCTGGTCCATGCCGACCGACATATTCCTGATAACGCTGTCTCGCGTTCGCTTGCCAGCTACCACAACCCATTGATCGAGCCGTCGCCGTATGTATACTAGTGCCTTTGAAGAGCAGTCTAACACGAGGGGTTGGGGCCCTGCCACGAAAAGCACGGAGGTCAGCTTTGCTCAAACGAGAGAGCGTGAATGCGGCTTCGAGACCGAACGCAGGATGGGGGATGTCTCCATCCACGCCGCAGGCCTTTTGGTGTTCGGAGCACTTACACGCTCGCAGTCACATGTCGCCCACCCAGTAGTTATGTCCGGTGTGCAAACCGCCTTTGGCTTGATGCATCCGTGACCCTGTAAGCGTTTATCAGGTTATGTTGCGAAGGGAGCCTGTCTTTGAGGAAGCATCATCACTCACATCGCGGCATGGGTACATGTACCGAGACTTCGGGTCGGTGAAATCGACGCAACAGCCATGGGTTGTGTCGCGGCCTTCGCAATAGTTGCTTTGAGTGTGGCGGCCCGCCCACACCGAGGTCGCGTCGGTCAATGCTCCAAAAGGAAATTTGTCTCTCTGGTAGATGCATTTCTGGCGCAACGTCCATCAGTATCCAGCATTAATACATGCAAAAATCCTGGCAGATATGTCTTACATAGGCGCAAGAGCTGCCAATCCATAGAGACATGATGAAAGCTGCACGCATGGTGACGGTGGAGATCCTGCGCCGTTGGGATCCTGTTCTGAGGGAAGGATCGTGTGGTAAGTGGTGATATACTGCGAGGCGTTGGTGAACCAAGGGGTTGCAGCTCCGGAGAAGAAGTGGTGACGAGGGACTTTATGTGCCCGTCCGACACTTGCGCTCCTTTTCGCTCCGAGCAAGCCTTCGGAACTGGATGAAAGTAGCCTAGGTGACTCAAGGTATGATCCTGGGAGAGTTACCGGCGCTTCCGGATCAATACAGTTGCGAGGAAATGTTGATGTTTGCGCAGAAGAAAGATGTAGCTATCAAGTGGTTGGTAGCGAGGACAGTCCCTGTAGATCATTGGTTATTTGGCCTTCACAGCGAGAGGGCTTGGTCCAGCGAGAAGAACTATGATCATCTCTGAGGCAGACAGTTCCGACCCGAGCTTGTTGTTCCGATCCAACCCAATGTTGAGGATCTGTTGATCCGAAGGAGGCAGCCACCTTGACCGAAAGCAAGAAGTAGTGCATAGCCCCTTGAGCATGTCACCGGCCCTTCCGCGCCAATGCGATCTCTCAATCAACTGCCGAAATCTGCTCAAGCAGGGTAGGTAGACTTTGTCAGCCGTTCGCGCTGTTCCTGTATGCAGGATACAGGTTGTAGTCAGCACTTGGACAGGATCCTCCCTGGAGATGAGGAGCGAGTTCTGCAGATGGCCGCATCGGATCCGCGTAAAGCGTTGAAGTCCGTTCCGAGTTCGACGTCCAAGACTTGTCTACAACACAAGGATGTGACCTGTCGGGCGCCGAAAAACGACCGCGTTTTCCAGATCGAGTGTGTTATTTTGAGATTTCGCTCTGCGTACGCCTCACTTTTCACGCTGATAACGCTTTTGTGCGCAAAGCCACCCCACACGCCATTTCTCCAGCAGATCGTGACTGTAACATGGTTATCCCTCGAACAGTCGGTCCGTAAGAGTCGATGCTGCCGATGCAGTCCGCTCCTCCGGCTGTGCTGATCGATTCGTGAGCAGGAATTTCCATCGGGACATTCCTTGCTGCGTGGTTTTCCTCAACATGACGAGTGTCAACCATGCACCTCGAATTCTCAATTTGAATCTGGATCCGGTGCTTCACCATGGTACCCCTTCCAAAGTACCTCAACAGCAACACCCTCGCGCCTATCTCCAAGCGCGCGCTCCAACTCTCCACACATATCATCGCACCGCCTCTCCCATCCACTCTGCTTGAGAACACTACTAAACTCCCCCGGCCCGATCAAACACGAAGTGTTGAAATACACAGCGCCATGTTAACAACTCGTCATCTCAACCGCAACTCTCCTGAACGCCGAGTTTGTCGAGAACATATTCAGCAGCCGGGTTGCAAAGACGACCGTTTTGTTCCACTCCCTTCCGAAAGAGTTGAACCCGAAGAAGAGCTGCAATACTTCCAGCCGAGGGTGATCGTCCTCGCTAAATAGGAAGAAGGTCTCTTCGGGTATGTCCTACCCTAATCGGGCGCGGACACTTGTGCTACTAAGATATAGTTTCGCTCTAGCTGGAAACCGGGCGTACTTCTATAGAATCTCGTCTTTAGGCTAATCTAATAGATATAGTTGTTACTTTTCGTACATCTAGTCTAGATCTAAGTACGACTAGAGTATAGTCTTCGCCTCCCGGTAGACCTACTTACTAACGTACAAAAGCGTAGTACGGGTCTTAACGAACTTCCGGCCGATAGTATCTAGATCCTTAGTCTTACGCTAGGATAGACGACTCCCGGGAATGTCGGTGTAAATGGTCAATTTCGCGCTCAGTCGCCCAGAGAGCTCCGTAGATATGCAGCCGTAGCTTAGCTGGCAGACCCAGAAGAGTAGCACGCAGAGATGAAGTTGCTATTTTCGAGTTTCGAGTCTGAGGTGGGTTGCCCTTGGCAGGCGGAGCACGGCGAGCTCTCTTGCGAGAACCAAAAGCGCGGTGAGCAACCATCTCTAAATTGAGACGTGGGGCAATGCGATCCGTGACAGGGATTTGAGGTGAAGTGAAACCTAAAAGGCTTGCTGCCTGTTCAAGATCCTCCCCGTGCAAGTTCCTCCTTCAGCTCAGTACGGTGTGGTGCCTTGACTCCAAAGCACTTCGACTGCAACGCTCTTCCTCATGAGTCTGAAGTCCGCCTCCAACTCCTTCTGAACCTTGTCACAGGCTTGCTCGGCGGAAACCCGATCCTGATCAGCGTCGTCGTGGATTGCAATGAACTTTCGGTTGACGACAAGCTCAATCGTGACTGTTTTGAGTCTTGCGTTCGTTGAGCACTTCCCGACGAGCTCGCAGATGGCGGCCTCCTCGGGGCTCGGGTCATTCCACGATCTGCCGTCATGTTTGATGACCAGCTGAAGCTTCTCCATGTTCGGATAACCCTGAGGTGCGAATGCAATGGAGTAGTACGGTCGCAGGACCACTTGCAGTGTAACGCTCGTGATGTGAGCGCTGGCACTGGAGGTCGGGAACTTGTAGAGCACGGGCCATACAGCTCCTGCATCGCCTCGCATTCTTCCGTACATGCACCACAGACCCAGCTCCGAGTTGCTGTGCATGGTGATAACTGCCTCCTTGTAGATCTGCTTGTCCACGCAAAGAAGCGCGGTACGATTGCGGTCGATATCGCTGAGCGGTCGCTTCGTCTGGCGCTGTGAAACTCTGCGCTCAGGATCGTCGGTGTGGATGGTGTACTTCCGGTCCTTAGGCATCCACAAGGCCTCGTAAATGCTGTTTCGAAGTTCGGGAGCGATGCCTTTGAAGTTGGCTTGTGGGTTGTGGTAGATGGAGATAGTGTTGGACTCGTCGGTGATGCTCAGCGAAGACAGCGGAGGAGGTTCGGCGATCTCCTGCGAGAGACCATGCTGCAGCAGATGTCAGTAATCGAGCAGCTTGCGCCGTGAACAGACCATCGTGACTCACAGTGCGCGGCGCGACGAAAGTAGTGTTCTCGTTATCCATCCTAGCAGACTGGCAACCCGGGTCTGCGGCCGGAAGCCGACTTGTTGATGACATCGCAGGTTCTTGCTGCGCGGTGGCGATGTGGTGGTGCAAATGGAGAACTTGGAGTCTGAGAATGAACTAGAAAAGCTGACAGTGCGAGCAAACGGAGCACTGGGCATATCAGTAAGCGGAAAGCGGGCCGCTGCCGGGCGTCCGCACTTCCCTGGAATTTTAGCATGTGACATGAAGTGAAGTGAATGCTTTTGTCCAGCTACTTCATCTCCGCCAACAGAGATCCGGATCTCGTGAACGATCCGATCCGACGAATGTCTATTCATCCAGCATGCCTCGATTGCAACGTCTTTGCGCCTTGTGCCAAATGGCTGGTCGCGTATTACCTTTGTTTTCGCATCATCGTAAAGCTTATCGAGCAGTGGCGTGCACGAGAGCTCGATTCCGATGTTCTTGAGCCTAGTGCTTTTCGAGAACTCTAGAACGGACTCAACAACCATCATGGCCCTCTCAACCCAGTCCATCACTGCGCCGAAGTGGACAAATATCTGCAGCTTCTCCACGTCTGGATAGAGGTCGTGCGAAAAGAGGGTCGCCCGCGCGTGTGCCGAATTGACATGCCGGAGGTAGCCCTCTTGCACGTGCGCACGTATGCTCGTGACATGGGCTTGCGTTTCGAGCGTGACGCTCGATTCCCACGGCGGCCGCCCTAGCGTCTCTCCATCGGTTTCCATGGTCAAGTCTGAGGTATTCCGAAGAATGGGCGTCGCCTCCTGAGATATTTGCTTGTTTACACGCAAGAGTGCTGTGCGAGTCTTATTCTTGTCCTCCGCCAGTCGCTTGGTCACACGATCCGATAGCCCGTCGTCAGGACTGTCTGAATGGACGGTATACTTTCGCTTCGTCCGAGTCCACAAAGCCTCGTAGATCAACAAGCGCAGCTCAGGCGACAATCCCAGTTGGAAGTGGTCGTGGTTGTGGATGTCGAAGGTCAAGAGTCTGCGAGGTCAGCAACGGAGAAAAAGGTAAAAGCTGCGGCATTTAGCGCGATACAACCACGGCCCGCAGCGAGCGTCTGAATATCCTTATTTTCAGCATGTGAAGTGAATGCTCGCATGTGAAGATTGTCGCATCGCCATCGGCAATCCCGGCTGAAGAGCAGCGGGCTCTGTGCAGGTAGAATGTGACGTTGAAGGTATCATGTGACAGTAACACTCACATCAAATCTCGCATTCAGCAAAACCTACCATTCAACATGTGATCATCTTGTTCGAAGTCGGTTCGTTTTTGGGAAGTGGTACCTAGCGTGCCTGCAGTGATTCACTTACTAGGCTTTCAAACTCATGCCGATGGGTGCGCCGGGCTGATGGCCGACGGTCGCGTCTTTCAAATAGTCCTGAGCGAAAGAATGCTTTGCCAGACACGGCACCGGTGATGCGACAGTCCTGAAGGCTTCCCCTCTTCGTCCCTCATCTCCCAGCCTTGTGCGCTCATTCTCCATCCTCCAATCCAGGCGGACCCGATTTACCCATTTGTCTCGCCTTGAGCATCTCATCACAAAGTAGCAAATTCGACGCAATGCCCGTTGAGCTGGCGATCGAATTCCTCAGCACGCGGAAACTGTCGTAGACACCCTGTTGTACGGGATCCATAGGCTCGCCGAGTGTGAGGTCGAGGCCAGCGATGTGTCCTTCAGCGTGCTCGTCTTGGAGGGTTGCGACTGGTATCAATGTTAGCAACGCCGTGCTCCAGCCATGTGGAATGAGATAAACTTACTGCAATCCTGAATATCATGCCCACTGTTCGCTGCCAACGTCTTGGGAATAATCAACAACGCATCCGCAAACGCCGAAACACCCCACTTCGCCTTGCCCTTGACCTGCTTCCTGAACTCGTCCGAATTGAGATGTCTCGCGCAGGCAATCTGAAACGCTCCACCACCGGGCACCACGCTGCCGTCGACAATCATGTTGTACACTGATCTTAAGCCATCGCGGACTGCATCCTTGATCTGAGTAATGGTGTGTGCGTTGGGACCCTTGATAAGGATGGTGACGGACTTGGGATCCTTGACCTCCTCGATGAATGTGTACTTCTCCTCTCCCAGCTGGTGCTCGTAGACGTGGCCGGCCCAGCCGAGGACGTCGGGTGAGAGGTCGTCTGCGGAGTTTTGTGCGGTGCCGCCGCAGATGAGTTGCAGACGTTCCATGTTTCGGCGCTTGGCGCGGCGGAGGGCGAAGATGCCGTTCTTAACGAGTACGTCGAGGGACAGCGGGTCAATGCCCTTCTGGTTGACTACCACGAAGCCCTTCGATGGGTCGTCTCCGCAGACTTCCTTCTTCAATTCGACAATCTTGCGCAGCTTGTCGTCCACGAACCGACGTTCGCTCTCGACTAGTTTGTCCCGCTGTTCCGCGCTGGAGTAGTAGAATCCACTGTTGATCTCGCTCTTTTCATATTCCAAGCTGACGTTGAGAGTGAGGACGAAGGCGTTCTTCACATCTTTGGGCATATCGGGATGGCGAGCGCCGTGATCTAGTGCGAGACCACGGATGAGCTGGGTGTCTGCTGCTGTGCGGTGTTGCATGGTCATGATCTCGATCATGTGCAGGTCGGGCTTTGCGGGCGCTTCGTAGATGGCGAGAACGGCGTCGACAATGTCAGGGGTGAGTTGTTCGGCGAGGGTCGAGTTGATCTTGGTGGAGAGCGATGTGCGGGCAACGGAGAGGAGGAGTTCGCGGTCGACTTCTTTCGGGAGTTTGAAGGAGTCGAGAAATCGTAGTGTCTCGTTCTTGGCCACCTCGTACCCGTCTGTGATGACTCTTGGATGCAGTCCCTCGCTGATGTATCGATCTGCCTGCTTCAAAAGCTCTCCCACCAGCATCACCACACTCGTTGTCCCATCTCCACAGATCTCATCTTGTGCAGTCGCCGCGCGGGCGATCATAACAGCTGTGGGGTTCTGAATTTGCATCTCCTTCAACAGCACGCTGCCGTCCTTTGTGAGCTTGATGCCTCCTGCGCCATCGACCAGCATTTTGAGGGTTCCCGTTGGACCCAAGTTGGAGGAGAGAACATCTTTGAGACCTTCACCAGCGTTGATGTTGACTCGGAGAGCCTCACCGCGGCGTCGCGACTCCGCCTTGGGGTTGAGTAGTTGTGCAGCTGACATTGTGTGTGGTGGTAGAGTGTTGATGGGTCGAGAGGAAACGGGTGGTGGAAATCAGCTTTGGGAAGCTCGCGTGTTTCCGCGTCTGCAAAAAATCGGCGGAGTCAAGTCCGGCCAGCTGTGTCTGGTATACCTCTCCGTAGCTCTGCTCCATTGACACCGCACGACTTCTTCCTTGCTGATTTAAGATGTGCAGCCAGAGCAGAGATACCAGAGAGTCTCAGAGAGAGACGAGCAACTATTCGCGGTGCAAGTCAGACCGTGCAAACCAGGCCATGAAGTCCAAGCTTCGTGGTGCATTTTGACTCTTGAGCATGAGAACAAAGATATAGCCCACCGTATTCGAGATATATTTTCTGGACTGCACTGCGTCGACCACACTCTCTCACCAACATTGACTACCGACTATACCAACATGGATTCCGAGGAGAGGCCCACCAAGATGCGCAAGCTGGAGAACAGCGAGCCGGAATATGATATATCTTCAGCCAATGCTCCGTCACAAGCCGATATCACTACCACAGCACCATCAGCACCAGCTCAAAAAGAACAAGACTTCTCCCACGAAGAAACCAACACCGCACCCTCAAAAGCCACCGACACCTCCCTCCCAGACCCCACCACCACCGCTCCCCTCCCCGCCTCAACTCCATCCCAAAACGACCCACCCCTCTCCAAATCCCAACAAAAAAAGCTCAAAAAACGTCTCGAATGGGAATCCAACGCCGCCTCCCGCAAAGCCTTCCGCAAAGAAAAACAAGTCGCCAAACGCGAACGCCTCCGCGCGCAAAAAGCCTCCCTCCCCCAGGCTCCTCCCAAACCCCAACCCCCTCGAGCCATCCAACTCCCCATCACAATCCTCATTGACTGCAACTTCGACGACCTCATGCATGAAGGTGAACGCACGAGTTTGAGTTCCCAGATCACGAGGTGTTACTCGGATAATAAGAATTCAGCATTCAGGGCGCATTTGGCGATTTGTAGTTTTGGGGGGAAATTGAAGGAGAGGTTCGATGAGGTGCTGAAGGGGACGTATTTGAGTTGGAAGGGGGTGAGGACGTTTTCTGAGGGGTTTGTGGAGGTGGCGGAAAAGGCGAAGGAGTGGATGGGGGCTGAGGGCGGTGGGAAATTGAAAGGCGTGTTCGATCGTGCTGAGGACCGCACTGAGGAGGAGATTGAAAAGTTGAAAGCGCAGGGCGAAGTCGTCTACCTCACCTCCGAAGCAAGCGAAGACCTCACCGAGTTGAAACCCTACAGCACCTACATCATCGGTGGCCTAGTCGACAAAAACCGCGCGAAAGGAATCTGCTTCAAGCGCGCGACCGAGGCGGGGATCAAAACGGCGAGACTACCGATTGGAGAGTTCATGGAGATGCAGAGTCGGAAAGTGCTGGCGACGAATCACGTGAATGAGATTATGGTGAAGTGGTTGGAGTGTGGGGATTGGGCAGCGGCGTTTATGAAGGCGATTCCGAAGAGGAAGGGGGGAAAGTTGAAGGGTGAGGGTGGGGATGAGGAGGATGATCAAGGTGGAGAGGGCGAGGGGAGTAAGGATGGTGGGGATGATGAGGGAGAGGGAAGCAAGAATGGTGGTGACGATGAGGCCGATGGTGGAGCTCCTGATGGTGGCGATGACAACGAGGATGGCGATGTGGCTCTACCCGTGGATGAGGAGAGCAACGACCAGCCGCAGCCCTTGTTGGTTGCAGATGCGAGCGTCAAGAACGAAGTTGTCGGAGGGAGTGAGCTGGAAGTCGACATGGTCAAGACAGAGAGGCGCTGAGCAAAGCCAAGGAGACCCGACTCACGCATAGGACGGGGAGAACGATTTCTGGTAGTTCAGCGACTACCGCTGCCGCGCCCCAGTAGAAAAGCCAGAGCCATTCTACGATCTGGTATAAAAAAAGGCTGATGGTGGATGCAAGCACTGAGATGTCTCCCAAAAAATAAGAGAATTATTCAAAGTCTTCAATCGAATCACATCCTGTCCCGTGTATGTCCTACTTCCACCCTCAATCAATCTAATCCACCGACCGGTTGCCCCCGCTACTCATACTCCTCTTCTCTCCATCCAACCCATCGTCCCTCCCCACATAAATCTCATACTCGCCATCTCCTTCGTCCCGCCTTTGCTCCCACCTCGCGCCGTCCTCGCCCTCATCCTCCCCATCATCCCCATCCCACCTCTCCCTTTCCTCATGCCCATCAACCACACTCCCACCCCGACTCCCCGCCATCTCCCTCTCCAACCGCCGTCTCAACTCCTCGTTCTCCACCCTCCCTTCTTCCAACCTCTTTCTCGCCCCCTTCCGATCCAACAACCTCGCCTCCCTCTCTGCCTTCAACCGTCTCTCCAATTCCTTCAGGCGATGCACCCACCTCTGATCGCTCGCCTGGCTTCCCAATCGATCGTCGGCGAGAACAATCGGTTGCGGAGCTTGCGCGTGGTTCCAGAGGACTTCGCCGCCGCCCGTGCCCGCGCCGGTGTGATGGGACGTGCTGGGTCGGGGAGGAGCTTGGATGGTGGACGCCGTGGAAGGGCGGGAGCGGTGGGCGGCGGAGTAGTGCTGTTCGTATTCCGTGGAGGTTTTTTGGGTCGTGGAGTTGGTGCGGAGGAGGTTGGCGACGAAGTTGCGGGCGGGACTGTCTTTGGATTTTAGGGAGGAGTCGCCCGAGGAGGATTCGCGGCGCATGAAGGGGAGGTTGTTGTTCTTGCCGCCATCTGTCCACTCGCCGTTCAGGTGGTGGACTGAAGAGGCGGAGGCAGAGGCTTGTTGGTATGCTTGTTGCATCATTTGCAAGGCCTGTTGGCTGGGATTCTTGCGGTGTATCTTCAATTCCGTCGTCAAGATTTTGACTTCGTGTTTGAGGCGAGTAACTTCTTCTACGCTCTTTTTGCTGGTGCTGCCGGATCCACTGCGGGATTCGAGAGCTGCACGCTCGATGGCGAAACGTTTTGCGGCCTCCTCGGCGAATGCTTGCTGCGCTTGTTGGACTGCGACTTCAAGGGCGTCTTGGCGTTTGATGCGCAGGGAGAGGTTGTGCTCGAGAGTCTGGTAGTCACGCCAGAGCTCCTTTTCGATCGAGCGGATGCGACCCTTGAAGCCGCCCAGTAGTGCCTCAATCGTCTTGACGGCATTGAGGATGTTGTCGTGGAAGGGGTGAAGCTGTTTGCGGGCAATGACTTCGATGGTCGTGTTCTCGCCGTGGACCATGCCGTTGGTCTGTGTCCAGTCTGCGCCACACAGAGTGGACAGACGATTCCACAATGCGAATAGCAAGGTGTTGCGGTCGCTGAGCTGGTCGCGGAACTGCGATTCGAGCAGCGCCATCTTGCGTTTGTCTTGACTGTACGCCGTCTCGAGCTCGAGCACACGAGATTCCTGCTGTGCAATGGTGCGCATGTGGGTGGCCTGGCCGCGAGACGCCTTCTCGAACTGCTCGAGATCGTGCTTGCGGGAAGAGCGCTCCTTCTCGAGGAGGTCAGAGAGACGGCGACTCTCAAGACTGGTGCTCTCGAGAAGTCCGTCGCGGTGACGAAGCAATCGATCTTTGTCCGAGAGATCCATCTTCGCACGATCGAGCTGGCCAGCGGTCGTCTCCAGATCGCGCTGCAGCTTCTCAATCTCCGCCAGCAGACTCTGCTTAGTACCATCAGGATCGCCCAGAATGGATCGAAGGTTCTGCTCGAGCTCGTCCAACTTCTGCTTCCAGCTACCGGACTCGACTTCCTTCGTGGCGAGACTACGACGCAGACGACGGACTTCATCCTTCGACTTGGCGTTCTCGCTGTTGAGATCATCCAGCACTTTCTGCACATCTTCTTTCGACTTGTTCTCCAGGACGTCCCGCTGCTGCCTCTCCTCAACGATACCCTCCTCGACCTCACGTAGTTTCTCTTGCTCGTCTGAGATTTGATGCTGCGCCGCGTTGAGCGCATCCTCCAACTCCCCAATCTTGATCTTGTCGCCTTCCTGTTCCTCACGCAGGAACGTGATCTCCGAGTGCAAGCTCTCCGACGTAATCTCCAGCTTGCGATTCTTCTCCTCCACCTCGCTGCATTTCTGCTCCCACTTCGATATCTCCTCCTCCATTTCCGAGATCTGCGACTCCAGATTTTGAATCGTCTTCATGTTCGCCTGCTTCTCGTCTTCTAGATTCATCACGCTCTGAGTGATTTCGCGCAACTCGCCTTGCAGACCTCTGTAGCCGTCCGTGGTCGTCTGCAGCTTGTTCAGCGTCTTCTGGAGCCGGTTCTCGGCGTTGGTCAAGTCCTGCTCGAGCGCCTTCTTCTCCTCGTCCAGAGCAGAGATCTCGGTCAGGGCTTCCTCCTTGAGTTGGGCATACTCTTGCTCCTTCTCCTCGTATGCTTGCAGCGTGTCATCGCGCTCAGTCTGGAGTTTGAGTAAGTCATCTTGGCACTCGCCTAGCTCTTGCTCCATTTCCTGGAAGTCGCCTTCAAGCACGGCAACGTATTGGAGATGGGTGTTGTGGCTCCTTTCCAGCTCTTGGTACTTGATCCTCAACTCGGCGTTCTGGTCTCGTAGCTGACCCTCTTTCCGATCCCACTCCTCTCTCTCGACCTCGTTCAAGATTGGAAGTTCGCTGCCGGCTCGGGACTGACTGCGCTGATGATGCGCTCGGGAGATCGATCGATCAAAGATGCTCTCTCCAGCAACAGACCTTGCATCACCTTTGCGTTGCAGTAACTTGAGATCCTCAATTTCCTGCTGCAGCCTTTCACGCTCACGATTGCGAGATGTGAGCATGCTGGTCTGCGCACCAAGATCTCTTCTCAGCTCGGAGTTCTCATGCTTCAATTGTTCAATAGCAGCGTTGGACTCTGCTAGTTCCTCATCCTTGGAATCATTGCCCTCGTCAGCATAATGACCATTCCTGGTCCGGCTCGCCACGGGAGACTGCCGTTCCACGCGAAGTGCATTGAGTTCTTTCCGCAATTTGGTGAGATCCTCCTCGGCCTGCTCACGGCGACCAGTCTCGGCGTTCAACAAATCTTGCCACATGTCCATGTTCTCCTTCATACCAGAAGTGTCTCCTCCACGCTTGCCAGCCATACCGCGCATGTGTTCGGCCATTTTACGTTTCTCGAACTCTTTTGTCATGACTTCGTCGCGGAGAGTGGTGACTGTGTTCTCGGAGTGGTCGAGTTGTTGTCGGAGATAGAGAATCTCCTCGTGCATCTCTGCTTGCAGGACCGGGTCATCATCGTCGTCCCTCTCAGTGTGCTTCTGCTGCCTGGCCTCTTTCAGAGCGTCTTCCTGCTCCTTCATTCTCTTCTCCATCTCCTTCATCTTCTTTCGGAGACTCTGCGCCTCTTTCCTTTCATTGGCAAGGTCTGTCTGAAACTGAACGTTCTTCTCAATCAACTCCCTAACGCCGTCATCAGAACGATTCTGCAGCGCCTGGTCCAAGAAGTGGATTTTCAGCTTCAGATCGAAGTTCTCCTTGGTCAGCTTGTCAATCTTGCTGTTCTGCTCCTTCAACGTTAATGTTCGTCGCGGGCCCTGCACCGAACTCGTGCCGAAGCCGCCTGACGAGGCAGGACGTTTCTCCGGCGAAGCTGATCGATTGCGAAGACGGAAATTCCTAGCTACCGTCTCCGGGACCTGAATGCTCTGAACATGCTTTGCGATGACGGTATCGGTCGGTGCATGGAAGTTGGAAGTCGTTGCGCGCGGTGTTTCAAGTCCTGCCATGCTACGCGTTCCATCGAATCTGCTTCCTGCTCGAGACGCAAGTAGGGAAGCGTTGCTGACGTCTCTTGGGAACGACGACTCGCCTGCGGACATGAATGATCCAACGCTGGCTATGCTTGGTACTCGAGGAACTGCGCGTTTCGGTCGGGACGTGGCTTTGGTCGTCCGGTCGCCGGTTGCACCGCCTGTCTGTAACGCAAAGTCGGTATTATACACCGCCTCGCTTCCAGACAAGTCCGATGTACCAGTGACGCTGGACAGCATTGATGTGGTGCTCGCTTGTCGAGCGTTGCGGATACTTGCGCGAGGATTGAGCTGAGTAGGTTTGTCGCCGTTCGGACTTGACAAGAACGATGATTCCGAAGGTGCTATACTGAGCTTTGCCGGATGTGGAGAGGAAGAGTGGCGGATCGTTGAGCCAGCAGACGGCGGTCGCACTCCACGTATTGAAGGCGAAGGACTGCTGCGACTGTTCGTCTCGTTGGTAATGGACGCAGTTTGCGTCCGTGTGAGCTTCGCAGAGCTCGCAGTCCGCGCATGTGTCCTCTCCGCCGCCGCAGCCGCCGGCGACGAAGGATGCTCTCCTGTGACATCTCCATCCTGCCCATCATCGAATCGCTGGGCCGCAGCAGTCTGGTATCCTCCTGCTGGGGTGTCCGCTTGACTGCTTTCCTCGCGCTCCTCTTCATCTTCTGCTCCGCTTTGCACGCTCGGCGGTTGCGCCAATTTCAAGTACGTGTCATCCGCTCCTGGAGGCTCCTCCTCCTCCTCCACCGCTGGCGCCGCTGTTGTCTCCGGTAGGAAGCTCGACTCGACGTCCTGGAAATGGCGGTTCATGGCCCGCTCGTCAAAGCTGTGATCATTTCCTTGCTCTTCTCCAGGTTTGAGAAAACTCGGCCCACCATCCTCCTGTAGATAGCTGTGCTCTCCGGTAGGTAGATCGGTTAGCTCGCTGTCGCGGCGCGCAAAAGGTCCCGAGCGTGGATTCGCGGTATGCGCTTCGTTGTCGCTGTGGTCGACACTTCCGCCCTCGCTGTCGGCCATTCCAGAGATCGTCTTCAAAGGCTGGCGACAGCTCTATCCAGGTTGTTGATCTCGTTTTCGTAAGATGACGCTCGTTCAGACGTATAGTTTCCAGCTAACTGGTCGTGTTGACGCGCCGAGCCGTTGGAGGTGTTTGTTGTGCTGTACTGACGCTCAGACAATTTCAGGATGCATGCAACAAGCTTGTTACAGAGACCTCGTCGCTGAACATTCCCCGTGGAGTTGGGCAAGGAGGGCCGCGAAACATTTTATCTCCCGATGTTCGAGGCAGGAGTTCCTCGACTCTCCGTGTCCAACCCAACTCTAAATCCTAGCTCGTTGCTAGCGTGGCTATTTTGTGTCTCAGGAGCTCTTTTCAACTTTTGGGCTGT
This sequence comes from Zymoseptoria ardabiliae STIR04_1.1.2, assembly GCA_000223765.2. Lineage (NCBI taxonomy): Eukaryota > Fungi > Ascomycota > Dothideomycetes > Mycosphaerellales > Mycosphaerellaceae > Zymoseptoria > Zymoseptoria ardabiliae. The sequence goes on from AFIV01000198.1 coordinate 21,263, forward strand.
TGCGAACTCAAAAAGTTTCCTTGACACGGTGACACCTCGATTCGACCGTGAAACGATTCAACCAAGACAGCGGTCTCGGTGTGAGTGTGAAGATAGAGGTACAGCAGTGTCGTTGTCGAGTGAAGGGAGCATGACAGTGTCCAGCAGTGAGTAGAACTATGCTCCCAGCTCTGCGAAAGCACAGGCGAGATGAGAAGAACGGCCTGATCGACGTGATCCCAGCGAATCATGGATGATAGTAAAAGGGGCAACTCGACACCACCGATAGCACAGACGTGTGATCTCGTGCATCGCTACCTTAAGGTACTTATGCGTGAACAAAATGCACAACTCTCACCCGTCGAGCAATGCCCGTGAAATGTGAAAACGACTCCATTCGTTCATGTGAAAGGCCGGGATGGAGACCCCTCATTTCGTCGACGACATCGGATTCGGCGGGGTGAACATGGAAGTCTAAGCATTTCCAATCATCATCGCATCTGCTCTTGGGACAACCTCATCCTCGACAACAAACCCTCCAAATCACTCTCCATCATGCCCATCACAGAAGGCGCTCCCGTCCACGGCGCTCCAGCGAATCTACTCCCACCAACCTTCAAAACCTCCATCACAGCCTGGCTCGCCGAAGATACACCTTCGTTCGACTATGGTGGTTTCGTCGTCGGCAGCACACCCGTCACCGCCCATCTCCTCGCCAAGTCACAAGGAGTTTTAGCCGGCGTTCCGTTCTTCGATGAAGTCTTCTCCCAACTCGGATGCACAGTAAAGTGGAATGTCAAAGAGGGAGAGTTCGTCGGCGTGAAGGAGAAGAAGGAACATGTCGCGACTGTTACAGGCCCAGCAAGATGTGTACTCCTGGGCGAAAGAGTGGCACTGAATTTGCTCGCACGGTGTTCAGGCGTTGCATCAGCAAGTGAAAGACTACTGAGACTGCTGCGAGAAGCGGGATACAAGAACAGTCTGGCGGGCACGAGGAAGACCACGCCGGGATTTCGGTTGGTGGAGAAGTACGGTATGATTGTGGGAGGTTGTGATCCTCACCGACAAGATCTGAGTACTATGACAATGTTGAAGGATAATCACGTCTGGGCTTGCGGAGGGAGCATCACAACGGCTGTACACGCGGCGAAGGCTGCGGCTGGGTTCGCGATCAAAGTGGAGGTGGAGTGTCAGAGTGAAGAGGAGGCGGAGACAGCGGTCAAGGCAGGCGCGGATGTGGTGATGTTGGACAACTTCACGCCGGATGGGGTCAGAGTCGCGGCAGGGAATCTGAAGGATCGGTGGGGAAGAGGACGAGAGGCGAGGGTGCTTGTGGAGGTCAGTGGTGGGTTGACGGAGGAGAATGTGAGGGACTATGTGTGTGATGATGTGGACATCATCAGTTCGAGTAGTATCCACCAGGGCGTGAAGCATGTGGATTTCTCGTTAAAGGTCGTGCCGGTGGAGAAGGCGAAGGAGGTTTCCGGGAATGGGGAATCGGCGGAGGTCTGAGATGATCTAGATGTATATAACACAACACTACTGCAAGACCTACTTCCGTCGACCAGCAACAGGGCTGCGGCTGTGTCCGAGGCCGATATCAGTGCGGTCTCCAGTCTCCTGGAGCATATGCTCGACCCTGACCATTTCAATTCCGGCCTAAGGTAGGAGAGCAGGACATGAATGGACATGCAGCTCGTCGGGACATTTCTTGAGATGCAGCGGCAGTGGATCGCATCTCTCACGTTCTTCGTCATGCAACATGCATATACTCATTCTTTCTCATGACAACCAATGCATCCCCACACGCTTGAGAACTTCCTTGAATTTATCCACTCCACGTCATTCTGTAATGCAGACCCCTGATTACATTATGCGCATTATTCGCCTTCCGTCTACCAAATCTCCGCAACCACGTCCTGCCGAACCAAAACATTGACCAGTTGAAGCCACACTTCGACAACCACCAACTCCTTTAGACACAATTCCGTCGACAACGAGATCATACACACGAGTCGCCACCGAATTCCCGCATCCACCACATCCACCGTCGCCAACATGGCTGCCGCTCCTCATCTCGAGACCGATCCCAAATACGACGACTACGACTTTCCCACCACCGCTCCAACACCGCAATCTGGACATCCAGGCCACACCACGAAAGAGCAAGATGCCGCTGTGTTCCAACTCCGTAGTATGCTCGAGCAGGAGGGCTACACTAAGCGCTTGGACACCTTGACACTGCTTCGCTACCTCCGAGCACGGAAGTTTGACGTGAATCTCTCGAAGCAAATGTACGGCCAGCATGCTTACATCCAACAAAAAGGACAAATGACTAACGCGTGAATGCAACAGGTGGATCGACAGCGAGAAGTGGCGCTCAGAGTTTGGAGGCGGTGTTGACGAGCTGGTCAAGACATTCGACTACCAAGAGAAGCCCCAGGTCTTTGCCTACTACCCACAATACTACCACAAGACCGACAAGGACGGACGACCCGTGTACATCGAACAACTCGGCAAAGTCGACCTCGAGAAGCTCCGAACAATCACCACCGACGACCGTATGCTGCAGAACCTCGTTGTCGAATACGAGAAGCTCGCCGACCCACGTCTTCCCGCCTGCTCTCGCAAGTCCGGACAGCTCTTGGAGACGTGCTGCTCCATCTTCGACTTGAAGGGTGTCGGTTTGAGCAAGGCTTCGCAGGTTTACGGGTACGTCCAGCGCGCCTCGGCTATCAGCCAAAACCACTACCCGGAGCGCTTGGGCAAGTTCTACATCATCAACGCGCCGTGGGGTTTCAGCGGTGTGTTCAGCATGGTCAAGCGCTTCCTCGACCCGGTCACCGTGGCCAAGATCCACGTTCTTGGAAGTGGATTCCAGAAGGAGTTGCTTGCGCAAGTGCCAAAGGAGAACCTCCCCAGCGAGTTTGGCGGAGATTGCAAGTGCCCGGGTGGATGCATGCTGAGCGATATGGGTCCTTGTAAGTGGAAGTGGATTCCAAGTGGCTAAATATGATACTAATATGGTGACACAGGGCAAGACAAGGAATGGGCGCGACCAGCCAAGTGGGAGAAGGAGAAGGCTGCCGCTAGTGGTAACGCCATTCCAGCTATTGAGCCTGCTGTTGGCGAGGGCCTGCCCGCCGGATCTGCTGTGCAACCTGCTGCCGCTGCTCAAGGTGTCGTTGCCGGACAGCCAGCACCTGCACCGCAGTAGATCCGATCGGAAGAACGGTTGACACGGTCAGAAGACCCGGTCCAGAGAAATTGTCCTTGCATTGCATTGCCATCGTTTGTTCGACGCTCTCAGGACGTGCGGGATGCAGTCGCACAGGTAACAGCTAAAGACGCCCAGCGAGACAGAAGAGTTTGATGGCATGGAGAACGATTTTGAGCGGTGCTTTCTGTATACCCATACGCTACAATAATCCTCGAAAAATAGATCGCGACAGTTCAACACCGATGTGCGAGATATGGAACGCACCTATGAAATATTCAGACAAGCATACAGGGCAAGTGTAACTCACTCGTGTTCATTCCGCTAACTGGCAGGTACAACTAGCCGAGTGCGGCTTCCACCTACCTTCGCCTGGCATCTCACGACTTCCTCAAGACATCAGTTCAAGATTGCAAGCGCCGCGAACGACTGAGATTGCCCCGGGCAGGCTCCGATGGCACGTCTCACCTTTCCGCTCAAGCTGCAACTTCATCACAACATCCACTGCAGTCTTGTTCCATCATCCAAGCACCAACATTACTCGCTCGACCACTGTGGTCTCGCTGCTCATTTGGATAGCACATCTTGGTCCGTCGTTCGCTCAATCGATCCCATTCACTCTTGGCCTCACCCACAGTCACTCGTTCAATCACAAGCTCCACAGAGGCGGCACAATGCCTTTCGCGGATACGGTTTCGATCGTCAGCGGACGCAACAGTCGAGCCAGCAACGTTTCCGGAGCCACAGGCGCCTCACGCTCTCATCGCGCTCCGTCCGCCTTCAACGACACGATGGCCAATGCTGGCGTGCTCAGCATGTTAAAGACAACAACAGATACAGGTGACATCGGCGCCCTCTCCTTCAACACATCCCGCCTGCCTTCAGTGCCGAGGGCGACTCATGCAAAGAGAGGACACCGCACCAGATCTTCAATCAACGGACCGCATCATATTCCAGGCGTCTCTTCCAATCATAGCTATGCACCATCTCAGACTTCCCGTGTGAGCTCGCAGTGGGATGCCTCCTCCACGCATCGCCGAGGCTCTCTCACGAGTATGCAAAGCATGCCGCCATCTCTTCCTCCAGTGCACCTCAGCGGCAAGCCATCGCTCGGGACGATGCCGCCCACGCCTGACAATCCACGAGACAGCCGCTCCTACTCGATGACCTCTGCCCCATCCGGCCAGCCATTGTCCAGACAGCGTTCGGCAAGCAGTTTGAAGAGCCAGGGACATGAGCCACTCGGACATCGTATGCCTCCTGGACCTGTTCCTCCCATGCCTGAGAATCGTGGACCGTTCGTCTACCCGACCAGACTCAAGCGCCCTGGCTACCGATCACCATCGCCCGCGCTGAGTGACACCTATGCTGGCCATGCACCGCCACCCGGAGCGTATCCTATAGGACGAGGGCCTGGTATACCCCGCGGGCCACCACCACAAGCTGCGTACAACGGCTACAACACGGGATACCCCATGGAGTATGTCCAAGATCCTCGTCACCTCAACGTCCGACCTCCACCTCGAACTGCGAACAGTTCGCCCGGTAACATGGGCTCCATGCCGAATCCGTTCGACTATCGGCAGGCTGCACCAAGACCAATGCCGCTTATGCCGATGCCGATGCGGCATCAGATGCCGCAGCCGTCGATGTACGCTACTCAGCAGCCACTACCGCGGAATGCCCATCCAGCACCTCCGCTCGGTCCATACGGTGCTCAATACCCAACAAGAATGGGATACATGCCGCATCCTCACATGCAGTATCAAGGCTCACGCGCACCTCCGCCACCGGCGAACCCCAACATTGCCCCGATGGCCCACCACATGTTCCACAACGCTGCTAGGATGGCTCGCAATGCGCCATATCGCACTGACACTCCGATGACCGCTGGTGATAGTCCGCCGAGTTCCGACCCTCAGTCCTCGAGCTCGGCGCCGACATCATCGAACCCACCTACGCCCAAGGACCACACCACGATCCGAGTGGCTGTGGATCCAGCATTCATTGACCCTGCGCTCATGGATCTGCCCGACTCGTCTAGCGAGCCAGTACTGCCCGCCAAATACTTCGAGTATGCCGACGGCCCGCTTGAAGATCATGATATGGAGGTGCCGCATTCGTCGGTGCCGCCAACTGGATTCGTACAGCGTGTCAAAGCGATGCTTGAGTCAAAGGCGATCAACGATGCAGCCGTGGCTCAGATCGAGAGCGATGAGAAGACTCATCAGCAGCAGATGATCATGCGTGAGCAATACATGCAGGAGTACGCGAACGAGCATGAACAAGAGGAGGTCTCAGATTTGGTCGAGTTTCACGAGCTTGCTGCTAATGAGACTCCGCGCTTCACTATCATCGAGGAATTTGAGGCACCGGTCGAGCTGCCCGCCTCGCCTGTGAAGGTTCCTGAACTCGATGCTATCGAGACAACGGTCGCATTGTCGACACAGCGCATCACGAGAGAGATGATCCGAGCTGAGCTGGGTCCCTCCAGCCCTGACAACACGAGCCAGCAAGTCAAGAACCAAGACGGGTCTACCGATCGCATGGTGATGGGAATCGAGCTGCGGACGCCTCACCACCCACATCAAGTCGAGACCAGAGCCGAGGACCTTGACAATCAAATCGACACTGATGCTGTCAATCTGCATTTGCAGTCACATCCTCCGAACGATACAGCGCCAGAGAACGCCACGACGGCCACAATGGCCACAATCGAGGCTTCAATCCCAACTGGCATGGACTACGCACTGCGCTTCACTGCACCCATCGATACTACCATCATTTCCACCGACGAGACACAGTCAGGCAACCCTTTTGCTCTCGATGCCGACACTATCACTTTCCAACAGCAACAGAGCAAGGATGGCACCACGAGACCCGAATCTCACCAGGAGCTGCAAAATTCGGACTCGCCTGAACAGGTGCGGACGACGCGAGAGCGAGCGCAAACGGTCTCCTCCGGCCCAATCAGTCCTCTTCGCTCTGATGACATCGTCAAGCGATCTTCAGCTGTGAGTCCATTGCACACTCAGACTCTCGGGATCGAGGAGACACTTCACATGGCTTCTCTCAGCGGCATGACGGGCTCGGAGGAGCAGACCGATTCAGACCTTTACGCTGAGGACACAATGCCGCCGCCCACTCCACGTACGCCCAAGACATATTCCAAGTCGGTTCAGCTTCAGCCGCGAGCACACATCGAGAGTGCTAGCACAGGTACCAATACCAATCGATATTCTCTTCCTGGCGACATGAGCACCATCGGCGACATGACCAGTTGCAGTGCCTCGGACATGGTGACCGATGTTGCTGTGCGGTTCTCACTCCCAGGAACCACCATCACCATTGGTAAACCACACATCGTTGACATCTCGGCTGGCTCCACGCCGGACAAACCAAAGTTCGACTTTGGACTACCACAGCAGACTCCTCAGCGTGCACTCGAGAAGACCGCCCGACGCACGTCGTCTGTCACATTTGCCGATGAGGTGGCACCACTCAACATCTTCAAGAAGTCCGAGCCACATCGTCCACTTTCGAACATCAATGAGACATCAGCTTTCCCCAAAACCAAGTCCATCATTCGGAAGCAATCGCCGCGTGAGGACTACACCATGGACTCGGGCAATGGTTCTCGTGAAAGCACGACGGATCTGCGATATTCTGCCATGAATCAATTGAACGGCATCACCAAAGGCTTTGAAAGCACGTACCTTCCTGGCCTGAAGGAGGAATCGATTGAAGATATGAGCATCTCGGATCGCAAGCGTTCTACGGACCTCGGACAATTTCCTCTGCCAGCTCGGATCGCAGCTGTCAAAGCCATGCAAGAACGTCGCCTGCAAGAGTCGGCCGACAAGGCAAAGGCCCGTCGCCAGGCTCGTCAGCACAATCGATCAATTGCAGAGACGAGAGATCTGCCTTCGCTCAACTTCAGCCGCATGGATCTGATCGACAAGCTCAACGAAGCCTTGGAGGTACGTCCGGCGAAGTCACTCGAAACAATACGCCGCCGCGACTTTTCTGGCATCCATTGTCCCTCTCCACAGCGTCCTCTCAGCACTGAGCCTCTGAGAGATCGCTACACGAGCTTTTTCAATAAGCCGGAAGACTTCAGCTTCTTCGACAACTCCAACGACAGTAACGACGAGGATGAAGATCATCTTCAACCCACAGCTGACAATGCTCTGGTACCGACCGTCCAGATCCAAGAGCAGACCGAGATTGAAGAGGTCGAGCGTGATAAGGAGCGACCGCTGTCTCCGGAAGACTTCCTCAGTGTCGCAACACAGGTCAATCGCCTATCCATTCCTTCAGTCAACGGCCTCTCTGAGCGACTGTCGGAGTTGATCCCTGGTCTGAAGAACTTGCAGAACCTCCAGCTTGATGGTCTCTTGGCCTCTGAGTACGACGACTCGACTCGTGGAAAAGAACTGTCTCGTCGACCTGACACAGCTTTCTCCAACCGAACCTCCGCAGGGTTCCGCACTCTTGCCGAGAGAGCTGAGGAAATCGTCAAGAATGGAACACACGACTCGATTGTTGCAGCCATCAGAGCGCTGAGCTTGAACAAGGAGCTACCGGCTCTTCCAGTGTCCACTTCAGTCGACCAATTGGCAGGTACCACATCGTCCGAGACACAGCAGCCATACCTCAGTGGATCCGTCTCGGCTCCGGTCGACTTGTGCAGTCCTGTCCGTCCCATGTCGGCGCTTCTGCGCCACAAGGCTCCGACCACTGAAGATGAAGTTCGTCAGCTGCTTCCAATCGAGATGAACCCCATTGCTCGCAACGCCCGTCGCTCAATGGTCCTCTCTCAGCCCAGCAGTCGTCCATGGAACCTCGATGAGAATTATCCTTGGTCTGGGAACAAAGTCGAGATTGATCTCTCGGTTCCTGATCAAGCGCACACCCGCGAGTCTTTCACGAGCGAGCTCCAGCGACAGCGTGGTACCAAGTCCTTGGACCTTACTAGTCCAAAGGACACCACCGACACTCGTGGCATCGACATTGGCTCCATCTATGATACTCGTCTCGACTCATCCGCTTCGCTGACCGCCGAACAGCTGACTGGCGTCAGCAGCCCTCCTCAGCATGCCCGCAAACATTCGAAACGCTCAATCATTGGCTCGATCTCCAAGAAGTTTGGTCTATCCCGTGCTGCCGGTCCATCGAACACCGCAAACAACACCACCACTATCACCGACCTGGAAGATACCACAACGAAGTCAACTCTCTCACCTCGGTCGCCCATTCCCGATCGCATCTCTTCCACGGACCACCCATCTCACCGCGCCGGCGACCGCTACCCCACGTCGGCTCTCACTCCACCCGCGAACTTCAACCTCGATGAAGTTCGCTCCTTCTTCTCCGACAACTCCTCCGAGCGGGAGCGCACTGCTTCCTTCCGCAAGCGACTCACGTACTTCAAATCTCACGCCTCCTATAACCGCGAGAACGGGAGCAAGTCCAAGGCCGGCACTCGTAGCGGCACGGCGAACAGGAACCACTCCCTTGACCACGACGGCGCCGCTGGAGTGGGCAACTCGACGCTGTACGATGCTGGATCGATGGTCAGCCGGACTCCGCATGCGGGAGGAGGAGCTACGAGCAGCGCCAATCACTACGAGGGCGTCGTGGGCATGAGCAAGACGGAATTTCACCTCAAGCGCTTCGGCGAGAAATTGAGGTTATTCTTCGCCAAGAGTGGGGAGTTGGTGAGGGGTTGGAGTGTGAGGGATGGGATTGGACGGAGGGGAGTAAGAGGTGGACATCCGGTCGAGGGGGAGGATGATCATCGGGAGTGGTTGGCGGATTCGTTGTATTCTGGTGTGTGATCACTTTTCTTCCTTGGGTTGTGAGTGCTTCGTGGGAGATTGTGTGTGGGTGAGAGAGATTTGCTGACTTCTTTATGGTAGGGAGTTTGCCGCCGGTTTATGTTTGAGGGTGGGATGTCTGGGGACGAGACGGCTGAAGGGGTTTCGGTGCTTCGGCGTTGGGACATGGTTATTACATGCATGGGATACGTTGCAGTGTTAGATATGGAGGGCTAGGATATGTCGAGTATGTGTTTGATAGATGTATCATACCTTTTGAGTCTTTTCATCCTTTGCTTCAAGTCTTCACTGCTTTCCTGTTATCTCGTCTCCTTTTGAGCCGGAGGACACATCTGTACCATACAGCATATTCAGCACCTCACGAGTGACGATGGAACGTGGTCGGGCCTACCTCTCTACGCTGCCTGTTGTGTACCAACGCTCTGCAAGGTCACTTGACTGATTCCAGCGATCAGATGACGGCGCTCTGCTCTCATTTCGTGCTGACGGTCTCTGTCGTATGAGATTCAATTCTGGTACCGATTCTTGACGTTGTCTTAGAAGTGGTCTTGGTAAGAGTACCGACTCGTTCTAGGAGAGGGAGACGGACGCCGTCACTTGATACTTACTTTCACCTGAGATGGTTCACTTCACTTGCGATCCACCTTCGTGGCTGACCTACGGGGCGACCTGCTGGTGACCGAGATGGAGTTGAAGGTCTGCGACATGGCCCTCTTCAAGAGCGTGAAGTCTCGTTTCAAAGACTCTGCTCTTGACCATACCAATGGGCACGCACTCGTAGTATTCGCCATGGCTCTCGGTGTTGGGAGACGGAAGCTGGGCTCCAGGAGTGCTGAAATCATCGGTCCCAAAGACTTCAGTTCTTGACCGTGCCGATAAACAGGAAGTCGGCGTACTCGGAAGATGTCGCAAAGTGGAGGGATGGAAGCTGGATAATCCAGGAGGGACGGTGCGGTTTCGAAAATCTTCCTTTTGACCACACCAATGGGCATGAACTCGAAGTAGCCGCCTCGGACCACAATGCGGAGAGAGAGCAGGTGAGCTTCTCGATGGAACGGATTGTAGTCTCGACGTGAACTTCCCTCGACTATGCCATTTGAGAATTGAGGTCCAGCTCTCTGTCCAACATGACCACGACCAGGCCGAGAGAAGTCGTAAGTCAAGGCTCTTGTCCAGGACCGGCGTCGAGCTTCGGCAGGTGAGGTTTGTACAGGTGGGTTTGTACAGGTGAGGTTGGCAAAGACGTGAGCCAGGTAGTTCTCGGGGAGTAGCGGAGCGTGCCGTTCCGCCGAAGCTCGGTTCCTTGACGAAATCATTCTCTTGGGATCGCATTGTTACTTCCTTTGGTCACGACAATAACATCCAGGTATCAGTTCTACACTGGCTTTCTGCGTATCGAGCTCCCGGCGGACTGCCAGGAACCGCTCTTGGCAAACGGCAAGACTCGGTATGCTAACGAAGCTTACTGTACGCGAATCGGAACGTCTGGAGCGTTCTAAGTTCCACGGCGATTCTCCGATCGATCTCAGCCTTCGCCAAGAGCATCCTACTCGCTGCCCGCGGGTTTTCAACCTCACCCGTTGCGGCAACAAGAATCCGTCAACCTGGACATCACGAGCAATGCCGACATACACTGGTCCTGGTTGATAGAGGCTCGCGATAAATTGGTACTCTTTCCAGGACTGCCTACGTGTGGCCGTGGAACGTGGAGAAGGAAACACGACGCCGCTGAATGAACCATGCGGTGCATCTCAGCCGCTCCTTATAGCTGGGTCTTCCGGTGCGAATATCAGGTGAACGCAAATAGCCGCTGCTCTTATAGCGTGGGTCGAGCTTTGCGAACCTGAGAGGGCTGCGGACCGTCAGGCTCTCCGCCATGCGTCTTTCATTGCGGCAACAATTGGCTTTCTTGCTGGTCATCTCCGGAGGCATTGGATTGGCCGTGCTGGCCATTGCTACATGGGTCCTGAACCACGACTTCGTCCTCGACGTTGCAGCTTCTCGGCTAGAGATCACCGCTTCTCTCAAAGCCGCGCAAGTGGCGTTCAATCTGGAGTTGATGCAGACCGCGGCTACTTTTCTCAGTAATCGCGTCACCATTCAGGAAGCTCTGGCGCGCTACAACAATGGAACCGACTTGACGGCTGGTAATTTCAATCTGGCAGAGACGAGTCTGGCATCGGCGTTGGGCAACATTGGTCCGCTTCGCAATGGGTTGGTACTTCAAGCTCAGATCTATGCCGGCAACGGCTCCGGGCCCGCTGGAACTTCGAGTGTGATGAGAGCAACCGGCATACCCCATCAAATCATCAGACTGCCTTACCTCAATTCGAACGGACAGCAAGCATATCTTGGAGACGATGACCTCGGATACCCTCCTGCGCTGTACCCAAATCTGACCGTGTCACAAGATAGCACAAGCGCCTCGTCCAATCCGAGGGCGTCTTTCAACGGCGAGGTTCTCGGGATACGGTCTACTTTGGTGTTGGGCCCACGGATGATCAACTCAAGCTTCTCTCTAATATCCTTCACGCTCCCGATTGTCAACAACACAGAAACGGATAGCATTCTTGGCTGGGCGACGGTGGTCACGGATGCCAGACTGATTCTGGAAGTAGTGAGAGACTCCAGTGAGCTTGGAGAAACAGGCCAGACCTTACTCGTTGGTCCTATCGATGCCACCAACAAATTCCCACCCGGGATTTCAGGAAACTCGGGCTCAGCCAGCAACGCCGAAGTCGAGTTACTCTTTCCTCTGCCAGCTTCTGCTGTCGGAAGACACCCGAAACATGTGGTTGGAACTCCGAATCCATGGTTCTTGGCTAGCACATATCCTGCCGTTGAAAGAGCCATTAACGAAGATCTACGCGGCATTGACGACGTCGGAAGTCTGATGCGAACACACAACGAGGACGGCAAGCACGTTTCTGTGGGATACTCGTCGCCGCCAACCGATTTGGTCGACTGGATTGTCGTGGTGGAACAAGCTCGGAGTGAAGTGTGGCAGCCCATCAACCACCTTCGGACGATTATTCTCGCATGCCTGTTCGGAGTGATTGGTTTCATGTGTGTCGTGTCCTTTCCGCTAGCACACTGGGCCGTCCTACCCATCATGAAACTACGAGCGGCCACCGAGCAGACCATAGCACCACCTGGGAGAAGCTATTCCGACAGCAAGCCATCTTCCTACTCAAGCAAAGATCTCAGCGCCAGCCGAGCAGAGAAGGGTCGTTATCACCCGACCTCCAAATGGACTGGAGGGGTTTCCGCTGCGTTCTCGCGCAACTTCTCGACGAAGAAGCAAGCCGCACGCAGTATACAGCCACGAGATGAAGATCATCCCCGCATTCCGGGAAAGGTGCCGCAGCGCAACAGCTGGATCACGGATGAAATGTCGGATCTGATCACGACGTTCAATGATATGTCAGACGAATTACTGGCGCAATACACCAAACTTGAGGACCGCGTACGGCAGAGGACCATCGAGCTTGAGTACAGCAAGAAAGCTGCAGAAGCGGCCAACGAGAGCAAAACACGTTTCGTGGCAAACGTGAGCCATGAACTGCGAACACCGTTGAATGGCATCTTGGGTCTGGCCGCTGTTTGCATGGCGGAAGACGATCCGAATAGGGTGAAGGGCTCACTGATGATCATTGAGAAGAGTGGAAACTTACTGTTACGGACATTGAATGATCTTCTGACTTTCAGCACGAATCAGTTGGGCCAACAAGTCCTGACGCTGGACGAGAAGGACTTTGCGATCCGAGACATCGAAACACAGACTTTGGCAATCTTCGGCCAACAGTCAAAGGAACGCCATGTTCATCTACGGGTCATCTTTGAAGAAACGCCTGGCGACGTCTATGGAACTGGCAAGCTTCGCGATCTACGGCTACACGGCGACGTTCATCGCATTCTACAGATTGTCATCAATTTGGTCGGTAACAGTCTCAAGTTCACGCCTGAAGAAGGCTCTGTCACACTAAGAGTCAGATGCTTAAGGGAAAGGCCCGCCATCCAACGTGTGACGCCAGCGACCCGCCAGCCAACGCTAGCCAGCCCTGGACCCGGAACGGCATGCTTCATAAACCCGCGCGAAGTCGAGCCGGGACATGGTCTCGCACACGAGGATGGACGGTCTCTTCCAGCAGGCACAGATGTCTTCATCGAGCTGGAGGTCGAGGATACTGGACCGGGCATCGAGCCAGAGATGCAGGCTCGGATCTTCGAACCATTTGTGCAGGCCGACGCAGGGCTTGATCGAAGGCATAACGGGACTGGCCTTGGACTTTCGATCAGTACACAGCTGGTCAGTTTGATGGACGGGACGATTCGTTTGAGCAGTACGCTTGGCAAAGGTAGTATATTCACCGTGAAGCTGCCGCTGCGAATCGTTTTCGGCACGAGCGGCAATACGCCACGAAGTTCAATGGATCTGAGCCGGACAGTCACCGGAATGTTCTCGCCTGGCACATCCTCTCCGGCTATTCCGAGCAGTCCCGAGGACGTCCACGCAGATGCCGTTCCAGGAGCCAAATCTTCTACTGCGAAGACGAACCCATCATCTCCCGCGACTAAGCCACCCCTTGCTGATCCCTCCAGCCAATTCGCGGCCAGTCATCGACCTGTCATAACATCCCCTGCACCATCATCCTCCTCCAACTCCTCGTCCCCTCAACCACCAGACTTCACTCAACTCCGCATCCTCGTCGCCGAAGACAACAAAGTCAACCAAGAAGTCATCCAACGCATGCTCCGCCTCGAGAAGATCCAGCACATCACCATCGCCTCCGACGGTCGCATCGCTCTGGACCACATTATGTCCTCTCACGCCACACCCGATCACCCACCCTTCGACCTCATTCTTATGGACATACAAATGCCCAACATGGACGGCCTACAGGCTACCCGGAAGATTCGTGCGGAAGGCTTCAAGAATCCGATTGTAGCGCTCACGGCCTTTGCGGAGCAGAGTAATGTTGAAGAGTGTTTTGCTGCGGGGATGGATTTCTTTCTGGCCAAGCCGGTGAAGAGGGCGAAGTTGAGGGAGGTTTTGGTGCAGTGTTGTTCGAAGAAGAGGACGGATGAGTTGGTGGAAGAGGAGGATGTGGGAATGAAAGTGGAGGATTGTACTAACAGGGAGCTGTCATGATTTTTTCTTCTTCCGCTACGGTCCTTGGAGATATCCAGGCGAGATTCTGGGTGTTTGGATAAGAGAGGTCGGATTTCAGGGTTTGTTGGTCGTTTGAGCGCGGCGTTTGGGAAAAGGAAAACTATACGCGGCGCACAGGACGTTGATGCGGCGACATACCGGACATGACGATGATGTGATGACGTACAGGTGATTTGGAGCATTTCGTATGAGATTGTGCAGGATCTAGCAGCTTAGAGACACAATCTCAATAAAGCTACCACAGGCCCCTCGGGCGCGGGCCTCATTGCAGCAGGAAGCTTACGACCTTGTGGAAATGACAGCCACATTGTAGGAACACTGTGCCCTCGGAGTGCGGATGCATGAGTAGCTGTGAATGACTCCAGCACGAAGAGCAACATCGTGAGAACACAGGCGGAAGCATGTGCATAGTCTGGAATATGCGTCCATTGCTCGTATCTTCCGGTCCAAGACAATTCTGTCCGGGGGCCCGTCTTTTTGGAGGCAACCCTTCCCAACATCGTGCCCCAGAGGTCATATTATACACATATAGCCTATCGTCATCCATTCCAACGCCTCGGATCAGTACCTCTTTTGCCACACGTCGCTCTTGAAAGAACAATATCAAATATCCACCGACAAGGCCACAAGGCCGCTAAGACCGAGCGACCGACATCGAGCTGGAAGCAGAATCATCACAGTCACTTGTTAGTTTACAGCTCCTCCTTACCTCCAACCTTCCCGTCTTGTACCGGCCCATGTAGTCCCTTCTTGGAACAACATGGCACCAAAATCTCCTTCAACTTCGCCCTCCTCTCACGATTGCGAATCATGTGTAAAGCTCGACATCTAGGCGGTGTTTCATTTCCCGTCCACGAGAGCTAGTCTTCCTGTCCTCCGGTGTTGATCCCCATTCTGCGTCGCCGCGACGACACTCGGTCCTCACGCTCAGCGCAGGTCCTTCCCGAACAATAGTACAGCCTTGCATATTCGGAGTCGTATTTGCCTGACCCACACATTAGCTTCACCTCGCATTGAATGATTGACGCAGCTCACCCAGTCGGTCCAGTCAGCTCCCGTATTGCACGAATCATCTTGATACAGGAAAAGTCTGCATTGTCCAAACTCCTCGAGGTGCTCGGTATGAAATATGTGGTTCATCCAATTGTACTCGAAACTGTTGAATGGCGTCATATCGGCCCAGAAGAAGCAGTCGGAAGTTGCAATCCCATCGTGGAAGTCGTTGATTTCCAGTTCGACTCCGCGAGAGTCATCGGGGTTGTGTCTATCCAATGACTTGCGTCCGCATTCGAAGTCGTCGTATCGATTGAAAATGATGGAAAAGTGCCTCATTATCCTACGTTTGGCAGGCCGTGAGGGAGTGTTGACGCTCGTAGTTCCATTTTGGGACAGGTTTCGCTCGATATTGGCTGTGTTCGATGATCCGAGACCAGAAGCGAGGGATGGGACTACCACTTCTGGTATGATGTCGACATGTGCATCCGGGGGGATGGGAGCACCAATGCCCACTGCAATGAGAAGTGCGAGGGAGAGGAGGAGTCGTTGGAAGCCAATCATGATTGTTGCGAGAATGTGGAAGGTGTTGTTGAGAGTGCGGACAGGAAGAGCGTAGGAATGTCCAAGCTCTTGTATCGTTTTGATGCCATCTTTTTCGGACGTCGCCGTATTCAGCTGGGAGCGATGCTCAAATCGTGGTTCAGCGCTTTGCAAGTCTAAATTTCGACCGTCCGTTGGTCGGGTAAAGCGCTACGGCCGATTCGACGAGTCGGTGGCTCAATGCCCTCATCTTGAAAAGCTCCTAGGACGTTGAATGCCCCGTGGCATGACTGTGGCATGACTGAGCGCTCGAGTCACGAATCCTTCGTATTATGACGCGGCATGCTTCTTGTCGTTGTCATTGCCGACCGTGGGTCCAAGCAGAGAGATGACAGCAGCGTCGGCCATGCCCCTTCTGTTGCAATGTAGAACCTGCTGCTCAATGAGATGCTCTTCAGCACCGCGGTGATTTCTGCTTCAGTCTCTTCAACCCAATGGCTCCGCGTTTCTGCACGGCTGTTCCCAGCAGTTACGTGGACACGCTGGCAGGCGGTGATGACATCAAGACATGGAATCTTTGCTCGAAGTGCGCCGTCTTCGCTCGGACTCCAGCTGCTATCGCATAAAGCGTTTCTGATTGAAGCGGTGCCTCATGTGATTCTCTGCGGGACTTCGGACGTGGGACTAGGAGCAGCGCTCGATCCACGGAGTAAGGATGCGATAGCGATTGTGTGTGATCTCCGCGATCGGTTCTGGGGCCGTATTCGTTGGCCTTGCTGCATCGGCAGAAGATCTGTCGATGATCCTCGGAGCCCGATTACAGTTGCCACTCATGCACGTGGTTATCCAACCCGTATGCTCCATCGTCGGTAGCCACAGCACCCGATCACCACTTCATTCCACCCCTGTCATCAGTAACATTGCCGAACATGTTCCCTCGTTGAACTCTGTTGCCGACCACCCCAAGCCAAGAGAGATGCTCTGGTCGCCCACTCTTTCAAGCTGTGCTGCAATGCGAAAGCATCGATTGATGATCTGCCGCAGAGTTGTGTTGCGCAGAGTCCAGACCATGCCACAGAGCTTCATGGTTCATTGATTGTGCCGGAATGGTCTCCAATGGGATTTTGCTTGCCCAAGAGGGCGATGTAGCGGCCGGAAGAGCATTTAGGCCTTCAGTCACGGACCTGGCCCGTCTGTACAATGCGAAACCTTGTTCTGTGCGTACGTCAGGGGACCAAAGCGAGTTGCCCGCTGATCGCACGCCGCCACGGTAGAGGTAGACGCAAGCGTACGTGGCCGAGTGAAACTTGGGAGCCATGACGGCGCAGAGGGTGGCAAATATCGTTGTAGTAGAAGGAGGTGTATGCCTGACGACACCAGAAGATGCCACGGGCATTATGGCCCCGTTGCAAAATGGCCGGAGGTGTGGTTGATGAGCTCGAGGCGAGCATCAGGTCGGTCGATGTCTTGTTCGGACTACTGGTCATGTGTGCGTGTGGACATTCGAAGAGTCGGGAGCGAGATCACAACCGGTATAAGGGCGGACTTGCCACGTGTTGACGGCGGAACTTTGGGTGGCTTGGCTCGGTGACCTGAAAAAGGCAGTTGACGTTCCAGGCCTCAAGATTGATATCGCGATGATGCTGCGATCTCCATGCTTGGAAGGTGCTTTCAGATCTACTGCAGAGGTGATCAAAGTCGGATTATGGAATCGTTGGAAGGGAGCAGGATTGTGTTGCCGGCAATCCGCGATTCTGATGCGTCTGAGAGCTGGCTGATTCGGAGCCGCAGCGTGGCACATTCCTCTCATTCTGGTGGGAGCTCGCAGTCCAGTCTCTTTGAGAGGTTTTTTCTTCGATCGATGCAACTGGTCGGCTGAAGTAGTGTAGGTCGTGCTTACATTATCGGCGTGTTGTCGCAGTGAGAGCTCATTGACGAAAGATCACTGAAGGGTGGATTCGGCATTGCACTAAACAGGACGCGATTGATGAACGTCTGACTGTCGTAACTTTGCGGGGCGTGCAAGCCTGGTCTTGTTTTCGCTTCGCTGTCGCAGACGGATCGAGTTCTCGGAGATGATGTTGGCTTTGTCTCTTGAACTCCGAGCATTGATCGATGGCTTGTGTGATCGCTCGTTGGCTTGGTTGGATCGTTGTTTTGTTGACGTCTGCGGAGCTACTGTACTCCTGCGCCGCGTTAAGGTACAAAACCGTAGCGGAGTCCACGCGAGAAGTACCCCTACTTCTCGGGGGCCGGTGGTGGACCTTGGCATGGCTTGCCCATCCAACCGGTCTTTTTGTGTACGGACACCGATGCCTTTCTGTCCGGCCCCAACCTTGGGGTCTTCAATCCACCTTCTTCTTCCGCCAGAAGAACTGGAGAGGCTCAGGCTCCTCAATCCAGCGCAGACGACGGCGATACCAGCGACGGGCCGGGGGCCCAAAGCGAGGCGATCGCGCCGAAGATTTTGAGCAAGTAGCTCAAATCCACCTTCGCCGCCGCCATGACGATCGCCGGATCGCAAAACCCGGCCCAGAACTCGAAAACGGCATGCCAGATTGCGAGACCCACGAACACCAGCCAGATGAACAGGTGGAAATATGGCGGCATAGCCTGGAGATATTTCCTAGAGGGTGGCCAGCCCTCCAGAACGCAAACAAGCATCACCGCGGTGAAGACAATGGTCTCCAGACTGGCGATTTCGCGGTACTTTTCACCGCATTCCTTCTCCGTCGGTCCAGTCCAGATCGAAGATCGGTGCTCCTGCTCGTGGGTAGGGTGGTTTGAGGTCGCTGGGAAGCCCATTTTCGCGGGTTTGTTGTGATGGATCCAAGCGAAGCGACTTCGCGCGAAGAAGTGGGAGTTTGTTTACCTGGAGGTACCTACCTGTCGAGTGTCGCTCGTTGCTACCAACAAGTACACAAAATTGTGGAAGCCTCGAAAAGAAAGGGCTGCCGCACCCCAGCATCACCTTCCGCCGCGACTTCCGGAATTGAGATTAGTGCTACCTAGTATGGTCAATTGATCAATATTTGTGGTCGTCCGCTGTCGATTATCGTTCGACTCGATTCGACGACATTGCGAGTTGTGCACATGCCCAATCTTCTGATCGTTTCCGAATTCCTCTCCGTCTGTGGCTTTGCTATCGACGATGCTCGCATCAACGCCATTGATTATCCGGGGATAGGTTCCATTTTCTCGCATGTCACACGTGTGCAACTTCTCCGAACTTGGTAATGCTTTCGAAGCTGTGCATCTAAGCGCACATTGCTCGCAAGAGATCTTGGTCGCATATGCTTCTGGGCCTGCGCTCCGCGCACTCCGGCTATGCCTTCAATACGTGTACGAACGACCTTTGCCAACGAAGCCTGCAAAGCAACGATTAAGCCTCGCTTCCCGATCGCCACTTGCAACAACGTTCTTCACATGCTCGTAGAATCATGTATGGCGTGCAGGTGGCGAAAGTTGTGATGAGGCTTTGTCCGGCATGCCGCTGAAGTTTTGATCAAGAAAGCTTGCGATCGGCAACGATGCGACCGCGGGTCTGGAATTGCACAGATTATGGACAGTGTTCAGTAGCGGGTGCATTCTGAATGTCCTACTTCATAGCACTTGCCATGGGCGGATGCCTCATTCTCCACACACTCCCTTCAACGCCCACCAGCTCTCTCTTCGTGACCCAGGGCCTCTCTTTCCAACCATCACCTCCATCGTGGTGTATATCTTCCAAGTATGCCCACTCAGGAGCATCAAAGCGCCCTCTGACGAGTACAACCTGCCTGCCATCTTCCTCTAGCTCTGCGATATCTTTGTCCGAGAGCTGAGCGATCAGATGCAAAGACTTGGTTGCGTGATCGATGCCTCGTACCAAGGCGGTGCCGATGCAGTGACTTTGCTGCGGATCTAGTGCATGCGAAGTACCGGCGGAGGATTCTGGGAGGTAAGGTAGGTCCTCTTCTTGCGTTTGAAGAATCAAGTTTGTGTTGACAATTGGATGTGTGGAGTCGGACACGACAATGGCGACGATCGATCCGTTGAGCACTTCCGAGAGCATGTCTGGATGCGGTGCCTGGCCATATGAGGTAATCGCAGTAATGCTGCTGTATTCGCCGGCGTAGCTGACTACCCATGGTCGGTTGGTGCTGATGGGCTTTGTGTTCCATGGAGCAGTCGCAGATGAAGGTCTTGGCTTGTGATGAAGGAAAGCCATAGTCTGCATAGATCTCAACTCCGCAGGACTCCGTGCGGACGGCCGAGACAATCGTTTCGGGATGCTATGCAATGTGCTCGATTTACTTAAAGTCTGCGCCAGATCACTTGTCTCTGGTTCCCCAAGAAGTACGACAGTGTCGATGTACAGGCTCCTCGATAGCGCTGCCAGGACAGTCCCGCCCAGTCCAGAAGTCCAGCCGCATGAGTTGACGACTAGGGGGGCACCCCCGGCGTAGTCGAAGAGATCCGCAGCGCAAGCCAAGTAGTGCGCTGAGTCTTCTCGAAACGAAGTCGCTGCGATAGTATGGGATCGAATGAGTCGGTAGCTATCGGACGTAGAAGTGGCAGGATGGGTATATGAAGGACCCAGCAGAGGAGCTTTGACTTCGACGAGTGAGATTTGTCCAGGCGTGCCGAACTCAGGTTGGCCAGGATCCAAGTCCAAATACATGCATTTTCCCTTCCCAGGTCTGCTGGTAATCATGTTGCAGACGAGGCGGTTGAAAGTGGACTTACCGGACGACTTCGGTCCCACCGCCATGATTTTCGCTGCTGATCCTGAGCCCTGATTGTCGAGGTTCGCATTGATCCGAGACAGTACTCTTCTCGTTGGCTCGTCGATCTCGAGAGGCACAAGAGGCCGTTCCAACGGGTCATCGCCTGATGTTAAAAGGAGCATGAAGGATCGGTTCTTGGGCTCGCCGCTTGCACCAATGTTGCGGAATAATGGAGAAAGCTTCGCCAGCTTCGGGATACCAGACTTGATCGAGGTCACACGGAAAGCCGAGTCGTCCTTTCTTGCCATGATCGATGGCAATGCTTGAGTACTAAAAGCGTACACTCTCTGCGGACCCAGCTCTGGATAAATCATAGCTCCATAGATCGTGACCACGCCTCGCAAAACCTCGAGCTCGTATTCGCCGACAAAGGTGACACTCTGTTCCGCTTTGAGTACGAGCACGAGCTTCTGGGCGTCATCTGTGAGAACCTTCTTGGCATTGGCTCCAGAGGACGAAAGGACGACTTTGGCGGGGATCTGTTGCGGCGGTTCTAAAGGTTCCGGATCATCTTCCAGTGAGGAAATATCGCTCTGATGGCCATCGTATGGATCTTCGGCAATGGAGGCGGTGATTTCGTCGACAGCGTCTGCATCAAGTTCTTCCGGATTTGCATGCGACCTTGATGTTTGCGCCAATCGAGCAGCCGCAACAGCACTGAGTTGAGCTGGAACTCCTTTGATCGTGCCGAACGCCTCCTTTGCCTTTCTTTTCTGCGCCATCGGAAGAGATCTCGTCACAACGACTGTGACCTCAGCATCGCTGCATGGCCAAAAGTCGAGTGACGGAGGAAAAGGGCGAGTGTCTTCTTCCGAAAACAGTCGTCGATTTAAGCTTTGAGCTAAAATCAGCCCTACCGATAAATTTTGTGGACTCTGCCGGCACAACTTCTCGTGCGATTGAGCTTTAGCTTTGTGGTATAACTTTTCGACGACTTTTGTGAACGACGCCAGCGATTGGCAGGACCGAGAGGATGGCAAAGGCAGCGAAAGAGGAGTCGAAGAAGTTGTCAAAGAAGGCCTCGAAAGCATCCATTAAGCCCTCGAAGTACGGCTTGAGCCAGGACAAAGTCGTGGATTCAGACAGCGAGACCGAAGTCGCAGCTGTCAAATCGGCCAAGAAAGCAGCAACAGCAGAGACCAAGCCAAAGAAGTCCAAAACGCCCACGAAACCTCAACCAAAAGCACCATCGCCGACTGAAAGCTCCGAGGGAGACAGCGAGGAATCTACAGACAGTGAAGAGGAGGATGAAGAGACCAAGAAGCTAGTCACGAAGATAGTCTCGGCGTCGGCGAAGACAAATGGTGTGAAACGAAAGGCGGAGGAGCAGAAGAGCGGCAGCAGCAGCAGCGAGGATACATCTTCAGATAGCGGTGATAGCGAGTCGGACGAACAACCCCAGGCAAAGAAGGCCAAGACAGCGTCAAGTTCCGAAGCATCGGATGATCAAGAGGTCGAGCAGCCGAAGGACAAGAAGAATAAATCAAGGTGAGAGTCTCATGCTTGATCCGATTGCGGGCACGCGACTAACGCTATACAGGGCCTCCGCTGCATCACCCGTACCAGCAAAAGCACCCGCCGCGCCGATCTCGACTCCCAGTATACCGGCAAAGCCCTTTAAAGCTCCGCAGAACTTCACCGACTTGCCCACAGCATCCGCGAAATCTCTCCTCCCAAGCACGGAACGCCTTGCCGGAAAGCAGATCTGGCACATCAGCGCGCCTTCCAACGTCCCTATTAGCTCTATCAGCGAGGTAGCACTATCTGCACTAGCTTCTGGTGCTACGGTCCTCACCCACAAAGGCCATGAGTATACTCTTACGCAAGTCAAGACAACGCTCGCGCAGGGTGACAATGTTCTGGTACCATCCGACGACGGCTACGAACTCCTGGAGCAGCCGATCCATATGACACTCATTCTTCAGCAGAAGATAGAGCTACCGAATCTTACACAAAAGCAAGCCGATGTGAACACTGGTAGCGCTGCGGCCGCAAACGTTGGCCGAGCAGCCTTCAGTACGGCAAGACCACAGCCAAAGGGCATGCGAATGCGGTACAAACCTCCAGGGTTTGGGCAAGGAGCGCCAGGACTCGGCAGTGGAAGCGAAGACGAGGGCGAGGAGAATGTGAAGGCGAGCGAATTTCAGTTCCCGAAGACCAAGGGTATCAGCACGACGGATCCCGAGAAGAAGAAAAAGAAGAAGCGGACGGCCAGTGGTGAAGAAGAGCTCAGCAAGGAGGAGCGAAAGAAGTTGAAGAAGGAGGCAAAAGCGAAGTCAAAGGCTGGATGAGAACAGACGGCACGATGGTACTGATTCCGTTTAAGCGTTGAGCACTTCACCAGAAAGATGTACAGACGAGCCTTTCACAAATCTCACCTGTGCCTTGCATTGTTTTCACGCCGGGTTCGATGGCTTCCAATGGACTGTCTTCTCTCATCAGTTGCTACATAGGGCCACAATTCTTCGCTGGTTTCGTTACCATACTTTGCGCGATACGCCACTGAAAAGAGACGGACAGCCATTCATCGCCGTCGGCCGCAGCTACTCGCTCACCATTGGAAGCAGCTCCGGTCCATGGCGCTGTTGGTCTTGAAAGCCGGAGAAGCTCGCCCCATGGTTCGGAAAAGGTCTACACCAGTGGTAGCGTCAGGTACACTGCGCTAGAGTTTGAGGATTGAAGCTCACATTCCCAGTTCCGGAGGGAAGTCTAGAGGTCCGCGCCGTCGTTGAAAGATGGTGGTCGTGAAAAATTGGCACACCTGGGTATATATTCCCGCCGCTCCACGCCTAGACGCGGCACCTCCTGACCATCTCACACAACCCCAATTTCAACCAGACCCAACAGCAACATCAACATGAAGCTCTCCACCTACCTCACCGCTCTCGCGCTCGCGCTCGCCGGTACTGGCACCGCCGAAGAATTCAAAGTCACATTCCGCCCCTTCAAGAATGGAGGATGCACCGACGACCTGACGGACGACAAACACCCCGTCAACGGCCCGGGCATTGAGTTAGTCGAGGGCGAATGTCGAAGCGTGAATAAAGACAGGACGTTTGACAGTGAGTAGACCGCGACCTGCATCCTTTTCCCGACTTGCCCTTCCGCTGACACCACGTCCAGGCTACCTATTCAAATACGCGGGCGAGAAGCGTCCCATGAAAGGCCGAGTGTGCGATCTCATCCTCTTCGGCAATGAAGAGTGTGAAAAGGACTCTGCGCTGCAAATGGTCGAAGAGGTGAATAACCGTCATCCGGCGACTCATTGGGTTCGAGTGTTGTTGCTGAGTATGCTAAAACTCTTTTTCAGATTGACAGTCTGAAGAAAGACGATGTGTGTCAGAACGAGGATACTGGCTTCAAGGGAAGGGGAATGTCGGTCCAGATCTGGTGTAATGATCATAAGTGATTGGAGGAGGGCGGTCTTGAAAGAGGCCACGAGACCTCTGTCCACTACTGTTCAGGTGACATGACAGAAATAGATGCTAGTGCGTACTATTGAAATGGTGCCATTCGTCCTCGGCTTGGTTCTCACTACGTCCGCGCCAAGGATAGCGCTTTCACATCAGCGGTAGCCAGCACAAAATCAAGGCAGGACACCAAGAGCCCACGATATAGTAGATATCCGCAAGACTCGTGACACATTGGTTTCGAACGGAGCCAGCCAGCCTACTCTGCCTCTGCGATAAGAAGCCTCCTCATGCCCACCTTCCTCCATCTTCCTTTCCTCAACATTCCCTCCCTTCCCAACCCCAAGAAGACCACCGCAATGTTGCTCACCTCCCTCCTCTCCGCCCTCGTAGTCGCCCTCAGCACCCCCCACGTCGCCGCCGACACGGGCGCTCACTTCAAAATGTACGCCCCTCCCCTCCCTCCCTCCCCCATCACCACTAACCCTCCCTCCCTCCCAGCCTGATCGAACGCTACGAAGGCAGCGGCTGCACCGAAGACAACGGCGAAAAATACCGCCGCGAAGAAGTCCGCTCGGGCCAGTGCCTCCACGGGCACCACCGCCAGCCGTTCGACAGCTACAAATTCCACTGGGACAAGCACCGCTGGGAAGACCGTCCGGACAACAAGGACTGCAGCCTGATCATCTACTCCGATCATCGGTGCAAGGGGGATGTTGTGGAGACGTTGTCGAGCGTGAGTATTCCTATCCTTGCCGACCTTGCCGACCTTGCGGGCCTCGGAGAGTTGGAGAATTGGAAGCTGACGACTGTGCCCCTTAGATGCAAACGGGCGACAACGACAACGTGTGCCACGACGTGTCGCCTTCGGGTATGTCGGCGACCATCGAGTGCGACTTTATCAATTTTTATTAGATGCCCCAACTTGGGACTCGAGGATGAAGCCTGATGGTTGATGGATTCAAACTGAGATTTCGCGGCGGAAAGCTTGGCCTTCTTCGATGAAGGATAGCTAGCAATTGTGTCAGTGGAAAATGGCGGTCATTGGTGAAAAAAGGGAAGAGAGTAGTTTTACCTCTCAAGTATGAATCGATTGCCGTGTCTTGTTCACTCTCCGCATGTCAATCTTCCCAACTCACTTGTACCTATGATCTTAGAGGCGGTCAAGTTATCCTGCGTTTAGGGATGATGGAGGTTAGAAGGACCGCGCGCATGTTGATACAATCCAGTCGCTCGCGGCCGCAGCGTGACAGCAACTTGATCGTGATATGGGATTGGATGGAAAATCTGCTACTGCAATGCCTTAGCCATAGCATTTTGAACGGAGAATCGACTGCAAAGAAAACGACTCTCATGCAAACCATGCTCATCCCGCCCAGGAATCCCATGCGTCTCATGGCACAGTACTCGTCCCTCGATATTGCGCCCAGACGCCATGCTAAATCTTCAAATCATGCCAGACAGAGATACTGCTCTGCCACCCAGCCCGTTCCCATCCGACAACGTGTGCACAAGCCATCACAGCCCGGAGAGCATTAGTACTGCATCCCACCACTGCCGTAGCCCTGACCCACATTATCGTCCAGGGATCGATAGCCACCTCTGCCTCTGCCGCGACCACCTCCGCGATCGTTACCGCCGCCTCTACCACCTCTTCCGCGACCACCTCCTCCTCCTCCGCCGCCACCTCTCGCACCTCGGCCACCACCTCCACCATTGGCTCCGTTTGCGCCACCTCGCTGCATGCCGCCTCCACCACCTCTGGGACTGTTGAAAGCATTCCCGTTGCCACGAGCTGCACCACGGTTGGTATTTTGTTGATATCCACCTCTTCCTGTTTGTGGCGCTTGTCTAGGTTGATGATCCCTCGCATCATCTGCTTCGCGCGGATGTTTCTTTGCGTTCTTGGCGGTCGGAAAGCTCGCTTCATAGTCGTCTTCGAATCGCTGCTCCTGCTCGATGCGCAGGAGGACTTTCTCGCCGACGATGGTCTCGAAGGTGAATGCTTGGTCGTCCGGTACAGGCTGCCAATTCTGGATGCGATTGGCTTCGATCGGTTTGGCTTGACGGCGAGTTGCCAGCACGACACAAGGTGTGGAGTTTTCGGTGTAATAGCGGACGCCAGGATTCGCTGGCTCCACGCGCGCAGCCCAGACTCGGTTCTCGTGCACGGCCAGCCCGGTCACCTTCCATGTCATCTTCGCACCGATGCCTCCGACCTTGTCAAGGATGGATCTCGGTGCTGGACGTGGAGTGATGAGTATGTTGTTAGCAAGTGGGCGGATCTCGTGCTCGGGGCAGTTCGAGGGTAGGCGGATGAGCGACCTCAGCTTCTCCATGTCCGCTGTTGAGATGATGTAGCCAGTGTAGAACACCGAGCGCTTGATCTTGTATGGGACAGTATTGCGAGGTGCAGTGCCGTTGCGGACAGCCGCGTTGTTGACGTTGATCATCTTTTGCACTTCAGCGATCTCCACTTCCGGCGACATGGAGTTCTCCTGCTCTCGAACGTGGACGATTTCGGCGATGATCGGGGCGCGGGGCACTGGGTTCTCCTGCAGATTCTGGTTGATGTCGTAGAAGAAATCTTGGAAGCCCTTGACGTGCTTGATGCGGTCCTCGTAGATCCTGATCTCCTTCTGCGAAAGTGTTAGACGGGTCGATTTGGCCATGCGCCTGACATGACCTACCGCTTGGGTGTATGTGAAGACGATGTCCTTCAACAATGCCTGCTTGAACAGCATCGTACTGCTCCATGTATCCCCACTCGGCCCGACCGCCGGCTTCAAACACACCATATCAAACACGAGACCTTTCGAAGCCAGCATCTTGCCAATCAGCTCTGAGAACCCATCCTCTTTCCTGCCCGTCAGCAGCACGGTCAGAGTATTGCTATCCGCCATTGACAGCTCCACCAGCTGCACAATCAACTCGTTCCAGCTTCCCTGCCACCCGCGCATCTCCTCTTGTTCCGCACCCAAGCCGGTCGCGGCGAGAATGCTTGGGTTATGCCACCATCCTCCCGTGGTCATGAACTCTTGCGCCTGCAGCTGACCGCATGTTCCCGTATTCCAGATATTTCTGTTCGGTAAGGGCGAGGAGAAGAGGGTGTTGTCGAAGTCGTAGATGTGGATGTGCTCGATCTGGCCGACTGGAGGCATCTGCTTGGTTTGGCAGCTCCATCGGCTGAGCGCAGTCGGTGTGTTGGCGGACATGGTCGCGGGAATGAACGTCTTGGTGCTGTGAGTAGTTATGTCAGTTCCATCTTCCAGCGTTGAGCACACACAAGCGGTCGTCGGCAGGCAGTGGTCGATGTTTCCGGCAAAAGTTGAAGTCGCGATGATGTCGATCTCGAAGAAGTCACGGAGTCAGGTCCGATGCATGCCCGGAATAGGGCGGAGGTCTGTGCATTCGGGAAAGGATCCATCTTCGACTTCATCTTCGACTTCATCCTCTTCTCATCGTCTCATCGTCGACACTCCGAAGAACGCCCAATGGATCGTGGAAGACATTAATAACGGAACGCGACCAAGCTGTTGCATTGTCCGGTCAAACGGACAAGTTTCTCAATATCAGGACTATGAGATGACACGGTTTCAATGAAGCACGTATTTACATTTTCCAGGCCTGAACACCTATCGAGACATCAAGACAATGTCGCGGCGTCTAAGACCAAGCGACGAAAATGAGAGTATTCCAGCAACATCATCAACACCTCAAAAGACCGCGTGCCCAGATCGACCATTGTCGAAGCCCAAGACTTGACGAGCATCAGCCTGGAGGCCGCATGTCTACGCCCCGTCGCCGTCGGCCTGCGACAAATGGACCCACCAATTCGCCGGTCCGGTGATGTCCTGCGGCTGCTGCATCCACTCGCCCCTCGCCACAGTCGTTCTGCGACACTCCACACGGAGCGCGACCGATTGCTTCCCGGGAACGCGGGTGTTCTTATGGCACCTGGCCTGTGCACCGGGGTGATTCGCCTATATTTCCCGAATGTGTCAGTCAGGAACTCCCCTCTGCATCCGCAAAAGCACAAGAGAATCAACTCACCCAGTCGAGCGTGTAAATGGGCTTCCCAGCACAAGAACTGTCGTCGAACACAAAGATGCGGCACTGTCCGAAGTCGTCGAGCGAAGTGTAGTGCTCCTGCCACTGCCACGCGAGGCTTTGAAACGCTTGGTCGCTGAAGCACATCGAATCGGCGCGGTCTTGGTCCCAGTCGTGGGTCATGACGTAAATTCCCTGCACGCCGTGGTGCTCGGAGGTTTCCATGGAGGGGCCGCATGAAGGCCCAGCGTAGCGGTTGAGCTGGATGAGGAAGTCGTCATCCCAGCGCTTGGCCATGGTATGGGTGGAGCTGGAGTTGAGGTGGTGTGTAGACGTGGGGATGATTCCCGAGGTCTTGCTTGGTGGATGGCCGCGCGCGACGGCAGCGGTGGAGACCGATGCGTGGTGAACGGAAGTGATAGGCTTCCCTGGTCCGTCGGCGGCCACCCCGTCGCAAGGGCCGTCTCGACAGATTCCTGGGGGAAGCAGGAGCGCAGCACCGAAGCCCAGGCTGGGCATGGCCGCGAGGTAGGCCAGGTAGGCGAGGATCGCTCGAGCAGAGACCATGTTGTCTTGACGATGGGTTGGAGGATTTCGATGAAGGTGAGGAAGAAGTGAATCGATGGAGAAGAAGAAGTAACGGGCACTGAAGCTTTTCTATACACCGACCGCCATTTTTACCGGACATCCGGAAGCTGTTACAAAACAGCTCACATCCGTGGGCGTGATGTGGTGAGCGATTTGACTTTTGGTCATCCGCTGGCTCGCCCGGAGGTTCCACAACAATTCGACAGCAGTCCCGATGGCTCAAAGACAGGAAAAAATCATGACGTTACCAAATAATCGCGACGTCCTGGTTCGAGCTGCGCTGGACCCGTATCGTCGGACTGTCCACAGAAGATGCGCGAATTGTGGGCGGTGCTGCTCAGCCTGCTCTTTGGACTTGAGATCGTTCGCGGTGCTTGACGATCGAGCAAATGCCCCCAATGCTCAGCGTACCTACGATCGAGACGTCGTCGGATTGCGGATGTCAGCGAAAAAGGGGATCGGAGCATCTGCAGGACCGTAAATACAATGCGTCCGGGATATAAGTTTCAATGGCGGTACATGTTCTATGCTCGTAGGATCTGAGACGATATTTTCATGAGTATGCAACTTGTGCTGCTAAGTACATGGCCGAGTATCCATCGCTGCCGCCACCAAATCTTCCCGACTTGACTTCATTCCGCAATACCACAAACCACCGTGCGATGTCCATCTCTCACTCTGCACACTTGGTCATTCGATATTGACTCCGCATGAACATTACCTACAGTCCGTGCCGTCCGCATCTCCCAATCCCCAAGCTACCAGCTCGCATCGCCACGTCGACATTCCAAGCGAAGGGCAACTACCTCCTTGCCATCTTTCGCCCGGAGAGGATAGCACTTCTGCAGGTTGTGCACTGCGTTGGCCTGCGTGCGAGGAACAGATCAGCTTCGAAGAGCGTCGAACATGACCAAGATGAAGCTTACCCAGTCCATGATGTGGAGTGCATCTTCGCATCCCGTGTCCGCATAAGCGAAGAGCCGGCACTGTCCGAACATATCGAGTTCTTCAGAGCCGAACATGTGAGCTTCCCAATTGAATATCACGCTGTGGAAGGGTTTGCCACTATCCAGGGACGAGCATTTGGATTGAGCTGCTCCGCCGTGGAAGTCTCCAATTTTGACATCGGCACCAATCGAATCATGATACTCGTTGTCTTCCAACGACTTGTGCTCGCAATGGAAGTCTGGGAATCGATTGACCAAGATCTCGTAGTGGTAATCGTGACGTTTGATCATCAGGCCCGAGGTCGTCGTAGAGGTCGTCGTTCCGGGAGGTGGCTGAATGAGGGTAGTGTGCTTCGAGCGGAGGACAGCACCTGCATTCAGTTCGATCAAGGCCGACAGGGCGAGGAGAAGTCCTTGAGCACCAACCATGACTGCTGTGACAATGTGTGAGAAGCTGGACGAAAGACGAAACTATGGAAGTCGTGGACCTTTTAATTGTCTCTGCTGCCATTTTTGGGTGACGGAATTTTGCATTTCCAGTTCGCCAGCCAAGTCGCAAGAGTTCTGGTAGAGGTCGGTGACTGACTTTTGATTCCCATGGAACGAAGGCCTACAAGCGTGAGTGGAATGGTAGCGGTCGTGTGGTGTGATCTTGTGGTCTCATCCCAAAGACATCGGGCGCACGACTGCGGTCTGAGTTCCAAGCTCTGCAAAGGCAATGAAGAGCAGGCGCTTGTTCATCCGCCCTTACTTGATCTCTGGCGATACGGCCGCGTTGTGTACCTGGTTGCGACCATGAGCGGATATCGCTTTTCCGACTGTCGTTCGCTCGCCACATTCGCCCACAACCAATATGCGCGACCCCGCACTGCAGCGTATATCTATACGCAT
Organism: Zymoseptoria ardabiliae STIR04_1.1.2; assembly: GCA_000223765.2. Classification (NCBI taxonomy): domain Eukaryota; kingdom Fungi; phylum Ascomycota; class Dothideomycetes; order Mycosphaerellales; family Mycosphaerellaceae; genus Zymoseptoria; species Zymoseptoria ardabiliae. The sequence goes on from AFIV01000198.1 coordinate 51,663, forward strand.
TAGTTCCAGTGGCCGGATCAATCTCTCTGTCGTGTGACCGAGCTCCCATGGCGAACGTCACTGCTGATATCTTCCCACTTGAGCACCAACACCGGTCAATGGCAATTCGGTGACCGTCAAGCTTGAAGTCGCTTCGCAGTCTGTGAACTTTGTCAAATGTGATCTCATACTTGATCCCAAGCGGAATGTGGCCGCAGTGTCAGGATCTGCGAAAGGCTTCGTAATGTAAGATGCCGCTTTCCTGAGCTATCACTCGTGATTCTGGCCCTCACCGGAAGACTCGGCTCCAGGCCGAAGGGACCATCCAGGGACAGCACGGCAGTACCCTGGTCCTGATAATATCGCCCTGCAATGAGTGGCAGCTATTACTTGCGTCGAAGAGGTGCGACAGGATGTGGGTACATTTCGAGATATTTTGTCGGCATCGGGCTGGACGGAGTGTGTCTGAAAGAGCATGCGCGGTCGTTTTGTGGCCTGCTCGGGTTCTCCGAGTGCAAGGCGTAAGCCAGAGATTCCCGGTTGAAAGGAAGTGCTCGATGAACCGTACTTGTTGATTTGAATCGCAGGCTGCTGGAGGAGGGTAGTATGCCACCATCACGGGCAAAGCAGCCCAATAGATGAGCAACGAAAAGCTTGTTGGCCCGCGGGAGCTCGATGTCGACATCCATCGCTCTTGTCCGTAGTGTGGCTGACTCGAAGAGACTATCAAAGTGGCATTATCAACGTCGACGGCAGCATGGTCCATCGAGCTGCTTGAGTGCTTCATAAGTTTCAAGATCGACTTCCTGTAGATTTGTCGGGCCCAGTGACGGCAGCTGGAACGAAGGTGATGCCAGAGTAAGGTCACAGCTAGTCTTATTGTATGCGTCTGTTCCTGCTTGACGTTCGTACGGTGATGGAGGCTTCAGTCAGGCCATGAGTGGTGTGGAAGACTCGTGGCCCAGTCTCGGATGCGGTCCCAGATTAGAGCAGCGCCGTTGAACACGAGCAAGATAGCTCGGAACACCGACGGCTCAATTGTATTGCGACAGTGCATGAAAACTGCACTCGAATTGCGGCTAGCTGGGAGAGTCTTGGCCCGGTCTCTTTTTCTGGCTTTGCGTTGTTGCCGGCTGTTCCCTGTAAAGAGCAGAAGCATACGAGGCTGGCTGGAAGACTTTTGACGCAGTTCAATTGGTTCTGGTCATCGTTTGTCGCTGGATTTCGCAGCCTGGACGTTTGTGTAGTGTTGCAAGAGACTCTTGGCCCAGTCTCGGTTGGTTGTATAGTCGTGGATCATCGCTGGAGTTTGCAGCATGAACGTTTGCGTGGTATCGCAAGAGACTCTTGGCCCAGTCTCGGTTGGTTGTAGTCGTGGATCACCGCTGTAATTTGCAGCATGAACGTTTGCGTGGTATCGCAAGAGACTCTTGGCCCAGTCTCGGTTGGTTTTGGTCGATGATCGCTGAAGTCCGCAGCGTGGACATTTGCATGGTGGTGTCGCGAGAGACTCTTGGCCCAGTCTCGGTTGGTTGTAGTCGTGGATCACCGCTGTAATTTGCAGCATGAACGTTTGCGTGGTATCGCAAGAGACTCTTGGCCCAGTCTCGGTTGGTTGTAGTCGTGGATCATCGCTGTAATTTGCAGCATGAACGTTTGCGTGGTATCGCAAGAGACTCTTGGCCCAGTCTCGGTTGGGTTTGGTCGATGATCGCTCAAGTCCGCAGCGTGGACACTTGCGTGGTGGTTTCGCGAAAGACTCTTGGCCCAGTCTCGGTCGCTTTTGGTCGTCGCTCATCGATGGAACAGCGGAGATCTTTGCGTGGTGTCGCGAGAGACTGTTGCGATCTCCTGATCGATGGGATAGTTGATGGACGGTATCGAAGACGATGTCCTTGGTCATTGTTGTCGCAGTGAGAGCTCATTGAAGGAAGTTCACTGAAGGGTGTTCGGCCTGCACTAATCAGGACGCGATTGATGAACGTCTGACTGTCGTAAGTTTGTGGGCGTGCAGGACCAGGTTTTGTTTGGCTTTCCAGCGCAGACGGATCGAATTGGTGAGGTGATTTTGATTGACTTTGATCAATTCGATGTTTGTTGACGTCTGCGAAGGTACTGGACTCCTGCACCGCGTTGAGGTACAAAACCATGGAGGAGGGCCCAAGCAGTTGCCCCCAACTACTTGGGTGCCTTGTGCGGACTTTCTCAGCTCCTGGTGATGATGGCCATCTCGATTGAAGAATCCGGAACTGTGGGCTCAGCTCGGACCAAAAGAGCACGGAACATCTTCCACCATTTGGAGATCACGTTCTGTGGACCCTCCGCCGTCTCGCCTGTAGAATCCGGAATTGTGGGCTCAATCCAGACCAGACGAGCACGGTAGGTGGTGTCCAAGATGTATTCAAGCACGGATCGGTCGCGCTCGGGCTCGAGTCTCATCTCGTCCAGCAGGTAATGTTGGGCCATAACACACCCGTAGAAAGCGGCGGCCAAGGCGAAGATGCAATTCGGCAAGGAGGGAGATTTCCTCTCCATGCAGGCGACCAACCAGAGATCCACAAAGAAACCCGCGATTGCCAGCGCCCAGGTGGCATATGGTACTACCAAGGCCAACCTCGGTGGCATGGATCGAAGAAATTTCTTCGAGTCCGGCAGGGCCTCCGTAATCAGCACGCACGCCGCCATCGCGAAAGCAAACTTCACCCAGCCCAAATTCACGCGATCTTTCACGCCGCACTCCGCCCAATCGGGACCTGACCAAGTCGCGTTGGAGGGATCGTGTTCGATAAAATCGGCCATTTCGTTCGAGTCGCGCGTTGTGAGTGGTGTGTGTGGTGTGATGTTTGTTTACTCCAAGTGAACCAGCCTCACGCGACGTGGAAGTATGCCCGCAAAACAACGCATTAGTGCCTACCTCATCTCGTCGCTGCCCGAGTCTCTTGTTACTACAGCTGCAACCCGGCTGGCACGGAAGGAGGGCAACTCCTGGTCGACGTCCGGCAGCGACCATTGTGTGTGACGGAAGGAGTTGCCAAACCTCGAGACTGGGACAAGAAATCTCGAGAGTACCTCCATGGCTTCGCACAAACCGCACCACGACACTTGGACTCCGGTGGCTCAGATGGTACAGTGTGTGTCGGAGAGACTGCAAATCGGTCATCGCTGCTCTAATTTCGCGCAAACACATACCTCTTTGGATCACATTTCCGGACTCTTAAGGTAGGCAGACTGCACACTCCAAGCTACCTGAGTCGAACGATTGCGCTGCAATTTGAGCGGACTCATGGAGGGAGCATTCTTCCACGCCTGTGAAAAGCGAGCGTCGACTTTAGCAGCCATGCTAGAACTATCGTGTCACCGGGTGTTCGCAGCCGCTCTACATCTCTTCAGCGGCACTGCTTATCTCGACAGCTCTGCTCACCATCTGAGCTCAGTCAAGAGTTCGCGATACCATCCAGGATGTTGCTCGAATTCTCTCCAATTAGGTATGGACGTCAGGCAAAGATCACGTACAGTGTGACTGACTTCGGCTGTGTTGTTCAAGTCATCGCTGGTCAGAAGGCTCGGAAATTCTCCTCATGTCGACGAGGTTTTTGAGTTTGACACTGGCTTGGCAATTTCCGGACCCCTGTATATACCTATATGCCATGAATCGGACGAGTCATGGCAGCTCGAGCGTCACACTCATGACACCTTCTGCCGCTTCTGTTTGACTCGACCTGCGTTCATGCGCCAGATGTGAACAACGATCCAACACGGCCGAGCAGCTGCCAAGGAAAGAGGGGCGAGAATGCACGATGCTGCGTGCAATATACAGCAACTCGTGGCAATGGAACCACTCTACTTCGTAGAGAACTGGCGTGACGAAGCGTCCGCTCCCAGACCGCGGCACTGCACCTTTCTTTGTCAGTGTGTCCTCACACCATCATGGACAGGCTGAAGCTGTGGTCATGTTGCTTGCGGCTGACGCCAGCCGTGTTTGCAGCAGTGGCTGTCTCCTAGTGCGGTCCTGACATGAACACTGTAGCACTTGATTGGAGTCGAACGGAGTGCCACTCCGCGAAGAACGATGCGTTACTTTTGGCCCGAAAGAAAAGAACTACTGCGATCTGTCAGGGATCCAAAGGCAGATCTGACGCTCGACAGTCTTTTACTTAAGCGCATAGCGTTCCTTGCGCAACCCGAGACAGCTTCGACCCTCGCCTTTCGTCGCTACGATTTTGCTGATCAGCCACCATGAGGTCCTCCCTCTTTGCCCTCGCCATCGGAGCCATGGCCGCCATCTTGCCGGCGCGCGCAGAACTCAACTGGACCGCCGTCGCAGAACTTCCCGAGTGCATTGTGAAATGCGGATTGTCGGTTACCACAAGTCTCAACTGCACGCTTGGAGCTCCCTGTTATTGTGACATGGATGGTCCCGTGAACAAAGCCCTCGCAGCTTGTGTCACAGATATTCATGGTGGCTGCAAGTCATGGGTCGATGCCCTCAAAGGTCTCCACTTCCAGGCAGACAGCTGCAACTGGCCGACAGACCGCAATGCACAGTCTGCGGCGACGAACACTACAATCGCGCTCTTCATCTTGTCGACGCTGTTCGTCGTCGCTCGCTTGACTTCGCGATGGCCGCGATGGGGCGGTGCAGGCTTTGGTCGGGATGATGGTAGGTCGAGCTTGAAAGTATCAAGCATTCTTCGGGGATAGCGGCCTTGGCTAACACATGTGCCTCGCAGGCATGGCCATTTTATGTTGGATCCCGATGGTCGCCATGTAAGTAGACCGAAGAGCAGAAGGTCCTCTGGCGCTTGGTGTCAGCATGCTCTACCAGCTCCCAGCCCAGGGCTCAGATGTATTCGCCGCTCGGGAGCCTCGCTGATTCTTCCGCCCTTCGACTCCAGAACCATTGCGGGTTTGATCATGCTAGATCAGGGTCTCGGACGCGATCTTTGGACCGTGCCAATCCCCAATGTCATATATTGGGCCAAGGTACCACAACAATCCCGCGCATGGAGTATGATCGCTACTGACATGACCTAACAGTGGTTCTTCGTCTCCCAATCGCTCTACGTCTTTGGCGCCTTCTTCACGAAACTCTCGTTAATCTTTCTCTACCTCCGTATCTGGCCGGGAAGCCCCGACACACGCACATTTCGATTGATGTGTAAAGCTACAGGCGCGATCTTGGTTCTCGGAGGCACGGCTTGCATACTGGCTACGATATTCTCATGTCAGCCCATCACGAATGGTAAGTTGTATGTCGTTGCCGAAATCGCCTCAGCTGACCTCGTGCGTTTCACAGGACTACGGTATACCAACCGTGCAGGAGGTACCTGCGTCAACCGAATCGCCTTGGCCTACGCTGTCGGTGGGATCAATGCCGTCTTGGATATCGTTGTCATTGTACTTCCTATCCGGCGACTCTTGGAGTTGACCATCTCGCTACAACAGAAAATCGGGTATGTCATGTTCCCTTCGCTTTGACACCCTCCTGTCGACTGACCCACTGCTGCAGCATTGTCTCTTGCTTCCTCATTGGATTCGTCGTAACGGCTGCCACTGTTGTCCGACTTACTCATTTGCACAGCCTGACCACCATCCGCAACTGCACCTGGGACTTCCTCGAATTGACCCTGTGGTGCTTGATCGAGGTCCATTGCAGCATGTATGGAACCTGAGCTCGGAACTGCCTTGGTACCTGCTAACACAACACGTAGGATCAGCTGCTGCATGCCGGCAATGGCCGGCTTTGTCAAGCGCACCGGCAGATTCGTCGCCCAAAATACCTCCTTCATGTCCTCACGGTTCAGGATGTTATCCGTCGACGAGGTTTCCTTCGAGAAGATAAACAAGGACAGTCAGCACAGCGAGGAGTCCCGCGACTTGGCGTCTCCTCCCCCAGCTTACTCTCAGCACCAGGTTTGAGGAGACGTGTATCACCTGCTTCATCTTCCTGGTCCCAACTGTGCTCATTTGAGTCTTTTCAAATCTGCAAGTCGCAGTGCTGCAACGCAAGCGGAGTCCAGGCTCCAAGTCCCAAGCGATCCGTGTACCTTGGAGGACCATCCTCCTGCTATCGAAGCTGCTTCCTCGTGACCCCAATCCCGCACTCCTGGAAAGAAATTCTAGAAAAGCGGTCGCCAGAGGCTGCACTCTTGTTCTGGGTAGACCTCACCCACGCCGCTACGAGACTTGCAAATACCTGGACGATGGAGGTGCGTCTTCGGCCTGTGCTTCCTACTGTAGCAAGGCGACCTCCAAGTGCGATTCCTGGAACGATGAAGATTCTTCTCTAGCCGGTGGCTTCGATCATAGCATGGCCTGAGTCCGAGTAACAGCAGAGGCAACGCAGTGCATACCATACTGCTGAGTGGTGTTCCGACTGAAGCGATGGCAATTCAACAGTAGCACGGAGGTCGTTGTGCAGCGAAGAGAGAGCGTTTTCATAAAATTCATGTCTCCGCGGAAGTCTTTGGCCGCTGCTCCGTCCAGTGCCGCATTTGATAGCACAGAACTTTGCCGTCTTAAGGAGCAGTCACGCACAGGAGAAATATGTTGGGCGAACATTTGTGTCATACGCTCGCGCTGATTATCGACCATTTCACGGCGGCCTGTTCGGCGCACTGACGACCGCCCTCGAGAACGTCGCGCTCAACTTGCCCTCCTTCTCCATTGCCCGCTTCCTCTGTGCGGCCGTGATACCCGCGCGATCCGTGACAGGAGCAGCGTTCATGATGTTATCGAAGTCATCGTCGCCGGCGTCACCAAGATCAGAGCCAGACTCCGCATCGGAGTCGACCGGTAGCTCTGCCTTTGCTGGCTCAGTCGGTCGTGCGATCTTCTCGGGCTTGCGCTCCTCGACTTCATCGTAGCAAGGCTTGGTTGAGTTGACAAATGGTTTCGAGGCAAGGACACGGCGACGGAGCTCGGCCATCTCTTCTTCGTCGTCGTCGTTGGGAGGAAGACCGTATGGATCGTCATCTTCTCCTTCCTCTTCATCGTCGCTGTTTGGTGGAAGGTCTCCTGGCTTTGGTCCACCGAGTTGTATTCCTCCCATACTGCTCGTGTCACTGTCGTCGTCCTCCTCATCGCTATCCTCATCGCCGGACCCGCTGTCATCATCCTCCAACCCAATCGGCAGTCTGCGATTCATGTTGCCGCCTCTCCACGCATCATCCTTGTTATCCTCCCTTGCTTCTCGATCCTCTTTCCATTCATTCTCAATCTTCTCCAGCCAGTCCTCCTCGGCCTTCTTGATCTCTTCCTCGCTCGTGCATGCCGCATAGCGCGTGAGAACGTCTTTGTTGATCTTGAGAAAGCTCGGTCCGTACGAGAATGTGCTGAGAATGTCCTCTGCCCAATCATCTTTCCCACAGATGGCAAAGCAAGCCGCCAGAGCCTCCACGCAATTCAGTCGCCATGGCTTGCCGTAATTTGTGGGATTCGCCGCAATGAGGTATGGTAGTAGTCGACTGTTGGGCCCTCCGATCTTGTTGAATGGCACCTCCTCGATCCTGTTCCAGCTCGCCTCGACCACTGCTGCGCCGTATTGCTCGAGGATTTCTCTGTCCGCGGGACTGAGGATTGTCTTCGCCTTCGGACTGATGACCACGCCAGAGTGCTTCTGACCCACGTGCAACTCACGCATGAGACCGAGTCGCATGAGTCGTTTTCCCGAGCATCGCTTTGCATCGCAGTGGTTCAGATCCCAGGCCGCGGCTTTGTAGGCCGGTCTTTTGTGCCCGTTCATACCATTTTCGCGGTCGGGGTGTGTGTGCTGAGCGAACGTCCTCGCAGGCCCATTGCTGCCTTTCTTGCCCTTGGAGGAAAAGTCTTTCTTGTGACGCACCATGGTGGCAGCTTTTGGTGGGTCGAAGCTCGAATGTTGGGTTCGAGATACTGCTCGAGTGCGGTGGAAGCAAGAATAGTGGTGGCGTCGGAGTCGTTCGTACGAGATGTCGTCGCAGTCGTGGGAGCTGATGAGTGGACGTCTCGATGTATCGCTCGCTTCACCGGAAGACAGCGTGGTCGTAGCGTCAAAGTCGTGAGTGCAAGATGTCGTTGCTTCGAGAGAACGAAGGGAAATGTTTCTTTCTACCTTAGCATTCGTGCTCGCTCATGTCGAGACGTCACTGCCGCCGGACTTCGGACCGCTCCGCCGCGATTGAGTGAGCTTCACAAGCCAGAGCGAGCAACGTCAACTGTTTGGACAACTACTCCTCCCGGAACCTCAGCTCTCCCTGAAATATACTTCGACCGAGCTGACAACTTCCGAACCACGCCTCGAAAAGCCTATACCAACAAGGAGAGCAATCACGGGGCAGGAAGACCCATAGCCTCCCACCGACCACCACCCCGCCAAATATGGAGGCTGCATCTGCCCGCTACGCTGCGCGGGATCGCTTTGCATTTCCTACCGAGCCGGCGGCAACACCTCTCCAACGGTACATACAAAACGCCTGCTCGCCCGAGAACTTCGAACCGAATCTGGCATTGTCTCTCGAGATCGCAGACTTGATCAATGCCAAGAAGGGCGGTGCACCCCGCGAGGCCGCTGTTGCGATCGTCGGATTCGTAAACCATCGCAATCCGAATGTCAGCCTGCTCGCCTTGTCGCTGCTGGACATATGCGTAAAGAACTGCGGCTATCCTTTTCACCTCCAAATCTCGACCAAGGAGTTCCTCAATGAGCTGGTCAGACGCTTTCCCGAACGCCCACCGATCCGAACGACAAGGGTGCAGAACAAAATCCTCGAGCTGATTGAAGAATGGCGAAGGACAATATGCGAGACGAGCAAGTACAAGGAGGATCTGGGATTCGTTCGGGACATGCACAGGCTGCTGCATTACAAAGGCTACCAGTTCCCGGAGGTCCGGCGCGAGGATGCAGCTGTGCTGAATCCAAGTGACAACATAAAGTCTGCAGAGGAGATGGAAGCAGAGGAGAGAGAGTCGCAGAGTGCAAAGCTACAGGAATTGATCCGTCGAGGCACACCGCACGACCTACAGGAAGCGAACAAATTGATGAAAGTTATGGCCGGATATGATACACGAAATAAAACCGACTATCGCGCAAAGGCAGCCGAGGAGGTCAGCCGGATCCAGCAAAAGGCGAAGCTATTGGAGGAGATGCTGCAAGGGTACAAAGAGGGCGACGAATTGAAAGAGGGAGATGTGTTTGAGGAGCTGGCAAATTCACTGGCAAGCGCACATCCAAAAATCCAGAAAATGTGCGAGGAGGAAAGCGATGATACCGAGGCTGTTGCGAAGCTGTTTGAAATCAACGATTCAATCCATCGGACGATCGAGAGATACAAGCTGATAAAGAAGGGAGATATCGCAGCAGCGAATGCGATACCAAAGGGCACATTGGGAGTGAGCGGCGCTGGCGTGAAGAAGGGACCCGACAATGAGCTGAGCTTGATCGACTTCGGAGGACCAGAAGACTCTGCGCCATCAGAACCAGGCCAGCAACAATCATCCAGCTCGTCGGCGCCGAAGTCTGCCGGAAATGCACTGGAAGACGACCTACTTGGGTTGAACATGGGCGATGGTAACTACGGCCAAGGTGGTGGAATCTCCCTCGGCAACGCAGATATCATGGCCCAATTTTCTCAGCCTTCATCCGCTGCCAACTCGATCTTCTCCCAGCTACCAAAAGCCGCACCTCCCGCATCTCCAACACCCGCAAATTTCAACGTCTTCGCATCAAACTCTCAGCCTGCATCCAAGCCCGCAACACCAATTCCATCATCACTACAAACGCAAACGATGGCGCAGAACAGGGCCAAGGCTGCGGACCCTTTTGCGGCTCTCAACACTCCCTCAAGACAGTCCTCCCCTTTCCCTGCCCAGACAGCTGCAAACCCACAGCCACCTCCAGCATCCTCGAACATGGACCTTCTCGGTATGGACGGTGGTAGCAATGGTACCTCAACTGCAGCCGCAGATGATGAGTGGGAGTTTGCTTCTTCATTACCGGAACCTGCCAAGCCCACCGAGATCACAGTGACCAACTCCAGCATCCGAACAGTCTTCGCCGTGAGTCGAGAAGGCGAGGAACTTCTCATCCGAAGTCGAATAAGCAATACCACGGCCGCGCCGATTGGAGACTTGACGTTTCAATTGGCCGTGACAAAGGTACGCAAGACTGACACAGCTTGAATGACCGGACAGTACTGATATTTTGCCAATTCCAGGGCTTCACACTCAAGCTTGAACCTCAATCAAGCAGAAACCTTGCGCCGAATCAACAAGACGGCATCACACAGATCATTCGATTACAGGGCGTGGAAAGGGGCAAAGCCGGCAATGTGAAGATGCGATGGAGAGCGGGATACACAGTTGGCGGTAAGCAGACGAATGAGCAGGGCGAGCTTAACGGATTCGCTGGTGTTAGCTAGATCAGCCAACTCGAAACTCTTGAATGCCGTAAGTGTCGGTTTCCATTTCGCCCTGACAATTTCCCACATCTGAATAAACTGAATTGAGCTGTGCTAGAGTCGTACCTCACTTGTTGGCAGGCACGTGCAACTACGGCTCAGGCAAATGTCCGAAATATGCGCTGTCACTACCTTACTGTTCACTTGCTTGTCGCGCCTACAACGGGTCCATGGAACGCAAAAAGTCAGAGGCCAAACAAGCCTGAGGTACCGGACGTTCAGAAGACCTGTTTGAACAACTACTCCTCCCAAAACCTCAACTCTCCCTGAGACATACTCTGGCCAAGCGAACGAACAAAGTCCGGTATACTACGGTCATCACATGCCAATGGAACAAAGCCACAAGAGCAAGAACGAAATTTTGCACTAGAATACCTGCGGCAGCCCAACCCTGATCTGCCTCCGCTGAATCCGCTCTACCTCACACTCTTCTCGTCGATTTGGCATAATCGAAACCGATTCGCGACTAGCCTGTTCCATCGGATGTGTCTTTAATAGACAAATCCGTTCCCCAGTACGATGGCAGTCGTACCTCATTCGATGGCAGGCACGCAGGTACGGCTCAGGCAAGTGCCCGAAATTTGCGCAGTCACTACTTTGTTACTTGCTTGGTGCCTGCAACAATTCCATGGAACGCAAAAAGTCGGACACCAATATATGGCAGCGAACATATACAAAACCGTCACATAATCCCCGGATACCTACCTTGGCATTTCTCTTTCATCGATTCAGGAACCATGCTCGGCGCTCACGGACTCCTCTGCCTCGCGGTCTTGGCCCACACGGCAAGTCTGAGATTGTCTCGACCTGTTGCAGGTCTAAGTCTTTATCGCTGTGTTGTCCGAATGTAACCTTTGGTGTTCAGGGTCGCGGATTCCCAATTGAACCGACTACCGGCCAAGGCCATGACAAGAATGCCATCTCGGCTCGCGACAGCTCGATCGTAGAGCGTGATCTCATACACTATGGGATTCTGTTCAATCGCTTCTCCGACGCCGACTGCGAAATGAAGTCTCTGGACCGCTTTAATCCGGAAGATGAGCGAGGAGTTAGAATCATAACCGGTGATTTTGACCATGGCGTGGCGACCTCCGAGTGTAAATCCTGGAGGGATGGAAAGTCCTTTCTCGGCTGCGAATTCGAGTGGCTTGGACACCTAATTCCGTTCGAGCACCCGAGGCACTTTGGAGATTGTCGTATCTTCCTCTATACAGACAAGCTCTGCGCCGATGGCTTCGATTGGATACAACATGTCAGTGCTCTCCGCAGATTTTACACAATGTCTTCGGGCAAAACATCTTCCATAGCACGTCTGGCTGACACGCATTCATTCGCCAGGCAAATTCCATGACCTCGTGGAAAATGTGCCAGAAAGGGAGGATCGCCGCGGCTCAGAGCGTGCGACTGGAATGTCGTCGTGACGGAGCAACCTGGGGTCCGAGCATTGATGCAACAGGCTAGTCGCGAATCGTGGATAGTCTGTGGTACTGGAAGACCAGCCATGCCTGCAGAAACCCGGCGTGGGCAGGAGAGAGTCCACCAAAATGACAGGAGGCTGCTGTCGAATCTTTATCACACTCTGCCGCAATGAACAAAGAAAAGCGAGGGGCGAAGGGTGGGAGTGAATTTTAACAGATTGCTTGAGCATGAAACTGTCACAATCTATTCCTCCACGTCGGTCTGTCTCAGGGCTGGGTTGAGTCTTCCACGAACCGAGTGCCCCTGTATTGGTAGAGAAGGAGGAAGACGTTGGGGAAGGCCTTCCTTCAATCGCTACATCTTTGCACGGCCATGCGAGATAGCACTGACATAGTATCTCACATCGGACAGAAGCAATGCTGGCAGACCTTTTCATGTTGAGCTGCTGCTCTCATCATGCTCAGGGGTATGTTGACGATTCGCAGATGCTCGTATCGTCGTGATCAGCGCCAAGTCGCTTCCACACCCACAGAAGACAATGGACTGACGGCATTGCGGTCGTTGTCGCGGACAAGAGTCGGGCGGAAGAGACGGAAGTGAATCGGCATCTTCACTTGTAGACGGGACAGCTTTGGCGCAGTTCGCTTGCATGGCTAGCGTCGCGCTTAAGATCGACTTACTCTTTCCTACTTCACTTCCTCCAACTTTACATCTCGCATCCCAACTTCATCATCTGCGGAGCACCACCTCGAACTGCTCGGCCCCCCATCACCTTCATCACGAGCTCTACCGGATGCAGAACATCATGTCGACCACACAAGGAAAGGCGCGAGGCGGGAAGTCTCTGGAGGCATACAACGTTAATGTGAGACAAACGCGAGCGATGAAACAGAAAGCTATCACCGATGCTACGAAGGACAACTCCAGCGACTCGACTTCAAAGGCAATTGCCATCCCACTGGCTTCCTCATCATCCACCGGCTTCCTCGATTTGTCGCCGGAGCTGCGCAACGAAATCTACATGCTCTGCTTGCGCACCGACGGAGGCATCACAATCCGTCACAAATCAGGTCCAACTCCGTCCTGGGCCCGTAAAGACGACTATCGGTCCAAGTCATTGTTACCCAACCTGCTTGCAACCTGCAGTATCATCCACGCCGAGGCAACGCCGGTGCTGTACGGGTCTCATCGATTTGGGAGTCGCGAGTTCGGAAGCAAATTCAAAAATGGCAAGACGTTCTTCGATTCGGTGGGCAAGCTTGCTCGTGAAAGCATTCGTCGCGTTGAGTTAAGCGGCGATCAGTTCGGACAGCTGCCTCACATACTTGACGCTTTAGGAGAGTGCGCCGGTCTGGAGTCTCTGGTGCTGAGCTCTTGTTACATGGACGGCCGCCACACCTTGAATGGCTGGGTCTCGAAACTGAAGCCAATGGTGCAGGCATGGCAGGACACGAGACAAGATACAGACGCTGAAGCCATTCTGGAGCCGTTGAAACTTTGGTCGGAGATCAGAGCCCCACGATACAGGCAGCTCAGGGAGGCGATCATGACCCAATTGATGGCAGTATTGGTGAGGCGCCAGAAGGATCTCGTCGGATAGTCTCGACTTCCAAAACTGCTGGTCACGGGAATGTGCGTCGGGTGAAACAGGTTCAGATACATGATTGCAAGAGACTTCTAGGACAGAAGCCGGCGGAAGCATGCACGGCATCGGAGCATTGCCTCTTTTCAAGGGGTTCCGGAGCAACGGGAAGGACATTCTAGCGCGCACAACTTCATCATTGCAATCAGAAATCTCACAAGACGGTCACTACATCTCCAGACCCTGTGCTCGATCTCCTCGATCTCCTCATTCTCCTCAACCGCATTCCCCTTTCTCTCCATATCTCCATCAACATCTATACTATCCTTCAAGACGATCCTGCACAGCTGTGCAGCAAGATTGACGTAACTGTTTGTGTGCATGTCTCCCGCACGACGCTGTGCACTACAATGAGAAAGAACGACCTCGTCTGACCGCTGGTCTCCACTCAAGGCTTCTTGATTCTTCCACTTCTAAGGCCCAGCAAACTCTCTCTTCTCCAACACACATGTCTTCCCCTTCGACCTCCAACCACCGAGCAGAACTCCAACAACTCAACCAGTCATACCTTGGGCATCCAGCCGACGCACATTCCTCACCATGGTGAGAACCAGATCATCAACGAAAGACGCGAAGTCTAAGGCATCGAGCGTTGACCACACGGACGATCAAGAGGCGGCAGTGCTTCCATCGATCACACCCACCGCGTCTACAGGCTCTCCTCCTCAGCAGCTGGCAGTTCCTACTCTTCACCAGGTCTCGACATCGCAACCAACTGGATTCTTCAAGCTCTCCGCTGAGCTACGGAACGAGATCTACAAGCTCTGTCTCCACTCCAACAAATCTATTGATATTCAATGTCATCTTTGTACCAGACATCCAACGCAACTGAACATGATCGAAACAGCCGCCTATTCCCTCAACCCAAACCTTCTCGCTACCTGCAAAACCATCCGGAGCGAGGCTACATCGATCCTGTACGGATCAAATAAATTCATATTCGAGGGAGGGAAAGGCGTCGGTCCACCAGAAGATCAAATTCGCATCCACTTCTTCGTCCAAATCGGCAGTGCCAACTGTCGGCTCAGTCGTCAGATTGGACTGCGAGATGTCCCGCGCGGTCATTTATCGACATTATTAGGAGAGTTTGAGAGGCTGCACGGCCTAAGGTCTCTGGTTGTGTACGAAGGCCATGCATTCGGTTTTCACGATCCCGAGGCGTGGTCTGAGCATCTGGCTCCGATGATGCGAGCATGGCTGAAGGCTCGAGGTGGGGAGGATATCGAGAGTCTTCTCGACATCCTACAGTTTCGTCCGCGACCTCCACCACCCGAACCCTTGCTCGAAGTGAGTCGGACACGTCGCAAGAGTCAAATCAGACCCTGGACGTATGAGCAGTTCAAGAGCAAAGTCATGGCTGCTTTGATGGTCGTGACGAAGCAGGGCCAGCGGGAGTTTGACCGACAGCGGCAGCTGCGAAAAATGTCGACAACGTACAGTGACGATGAGCTGGAGCAATTCAAGGTGCATCGAGCGTTGCTCGGGTGAAAAGGGGATGTTGGGCACGGAAACGAATACAGATGGCAGAAAAACGTGCAACGAACGAGCTTCAAGCTGACACCGCAACGGGTACGCACAGAATTGAAAGCATTGGGCGGAACGATTCACAGACCCTTGATCGTTGGCATGTATCATAAACCTCGTAGAATCTATCAAGACCCCAAGTCATCGTACCCCAAGCCTCCATTTCCTCGGCCAGTACTCAAAGACTAGACCCTCTGCTCCACCTCCTCAATCTCCTCAACCGCATTCCCCTTCTTCTCCAGATCCCCACCAACATCCTCACTATCCCTCCTCCTCCTCGGCCCAAACACAGCCTTGGCCAAACTCCCATAATGCCTCACCGCCTCACCTTCAGCATCACCCTCCTCATCCACAACCTCAAACTTCGCCCTCGACATGCGACTCCACACATAATCCGACATGCCGCTGAACCTCAACTCCACCTCCTTCCCGGCATATAATTTCAACTCCGCGACGAACTGCTTCAACTGCGTCACGGCCGTGGTGTCGAGGTGGTTGCAGCGCGTGAAATCCATGACGACGAGGTGGATTGGCGGGAGACTCGACGGGTCGGTGATTTTCATTTTCCTCCGTAGTCGGGCGACGTGGCGTTCGCTTTGCACCGACCAATTCCGCTCGGCTTCTGCGCCGTTGCGGGCGGTGTAGGCGGGTGCGTGGTGGGTTTGGATGCTGTCCATCATTCCGCTTTTGATCCGGTGGGCGTTGGGGAAGAAGAAGGATTCTTTGAAGCGGAAGATGCGAACGTCTTCGGAGATGGTGGATGGATGGGGTGGGGTGGGAGGGAGGAGTTGGGAGACTTCGGTGTCGTTGTTGGAGGATATGGATTGGGCGTTTGTGAAGACTTGTCGGAGGAGGACGTAGACGATGTTGAAGCCTACCGCGGCGGCGAGGCCGTATTCGGTGCTGACGAAGAGGCAGACCCAGAAGGCGATCATGCTGGAGATGAAGTCGGCGAGGGAGGTCTTCCAGTAGCGGTAGAATGTTGACGGGGGTTGGATGAGGGGCCAGATGGCGGTGATGATGATGGCTGCGAGGGTGGACTTGGGGATCCAGTAGAGAGCGTCGGAGACTTCGAAGATGCCGATGAGGACCACGGCGACGGTCATGATGCCGGATAAGGGGGATTTGACTTTGCATTGGGAGTTGACGGAGGTGCGGGACATGGCGCCGCCGACGCCCATGGAGTGGAAGAAGGAGTTGACGAAGTTGGTGACGCCGTAGTAGGAGAGTTCTTGCGTCTGGTCGCTTTGGTAGTTGTTCTTGACGGCGAAGGCGCGGGCGATGGCGACGTGCTCGAGAGCTGAACCGACGAAGGCGGCGATACTGCGTGGGAATGTCTTGGAGATGAGAGCGGAGGATGGGACTTCGGGTGTGGCGATGCCGGAGGACTTGACTTTGACAACTTCGAAGAGGTAGCGATCGCTGTCGGTGCCGAATTTCTTGTTCACGCCGTAGCTGATGCCGGTGAACACGACAAGGCAGAGGAAGGCTCGGGTGATGGAGAGCAGCCAGACGATCTTGTACTTGTCTCCCCATCGCTTGCCGGCTTTTTCGAGGATAGTCATGAAGATGATGCCGCCGAAACCGATTGCACAGGCGTATCCGTTTGCGTTGGGGAGCTGTTGAAAGATGTCGTGGATTTGTGTCGCTGCTCCGTCGCCTACGTTGTCTTCTCCGAGGAGAGAGTCCATCTGATTGAGACCGATGGTGATGGCTACGGCTGTGATGAAGCCGCTGAGGACTGGGAGGGATACTATGGGATGTGTCAGCAGTACGCTCTATACCATCACATCCGGGGTCGCATTAGACTTACTGAATTCAAGCAGGAATCCAAGGTTCAGGAAACCTAGGATAATTCCATACAGACCAATGCACATTGCCACCGCCGAAGCAATCTGCTGTGGCGTGTACTCATCTGTTCCGATGGACTTGATCACCTCGTGAGTCGTCAGACCCAGTAGTGAAGTCGGTCCCGTGGATAGATCTATTTCTGATGTCAGCAAAAGGTCCCATATTCACAGCAACCCATACACACCCTTCGTCGACCCCATAAACGTATACAGCAACGGCGGTACCCAACTCGACATCAAGCCATATTCGACCGGGATCGTAGCAATCTTCGCATAAGACAAGCTCTGCGGAATGAGCATGAGCCCGATTGTCAGACCAGCAATAACATCATTGATGATCCATCTGTAGTTGTATCGTGGCAGCCAGCCAACAATGGGCACTTTGTCGAGGGCATAGTGAGCGGCTGTGGTAGGGGTAGCTTTGATGCCCTGTTTCGCGAGACGGCCGACTCGGTTCCAGGTGTAATCCGTGCGGACATCGTTCACCATGCGGTTTAGGACCTTGACCATGATGGGCGGAAAATGAGAGGGCTTGCTCTCTTGTGCGACGAAGATGCAATTTGATACTCAGGGACGACGCAAGAAAGATGATACGAATGTACCTCTGAAGGGTATTGAAAGAGGTCGAAAGTGAGGAGATCGGAGGTGATACCTAATATCTTACAGCTTACTCACGACATCCCAGCTCCCACGAGGTACTTTGGTGACTTTCGTCCGTTCTCCTCATTCGTTTGAAATCTTCGCCACGCATGGGGAGCTGGTCGTCAGTGGTACGTACACCTGCTTCCAAAGCATAAAGCTGTTAGCTTATCATCCCAACTATAGGCTTACCGCAAGTCTATATGCAAGGAGCCACGAGAGATGTGCATCGTGTGCAGCAGATCACAACCCAGATGGTCGCGGCCGGCGTTGCACCGCGTGCTTGGTATGGAGTTGCTCAAGACTCTCTGCTCCGGACGGATCGGACCAGTGGACCAACGGCAACAATATGCAAGATGTCCAGGGCATTGGTCGGGGCTGGAGTTCGAAGCGTATAGCGTGAGGTTCGGTTAAACGTTGCGGCTCGAACGGATGTGATCGACATGGTTCTTGGATGGTGCTAGAGCCTTTTAACCTTGAGCTTGAAGGACTGTCTCTCATGCGGCGGCCAAAGGTGTGCTTTTGGGGTCGATTTGTGAAATGTAAGCCGCGGATGTGTCTCGGGGCGGAGGCCCTCCGGAAGAGCAGACCGGGTTGAAGAGGCAGGGTTGTGCAGACTCGCGTGAGAGCATAGTGAAGCCCGTTCAGTGATACCGCAGCGAGCCGGTGGCATGGTCTTCACGACAGCACAGCATCGACCGCCACCAGAGCTACATATTCGAATGACCTGCCCGAAGCGTCCCGGATCTCGAACAATCTTGATTCTTTAGCTTCCCTGCCGTTAATTCTAAGCAGCTCAAGCTCCAGCTAGAACCATTAGCAGGCGTGAGGGGGCTCGTGGCAAAGCTTGAGCGAGCCACCATGATCTGACGATCCAACCCATGGCCGGAAGCTTATCCGGATGTCGATTTGAATGTGATGTGAAGGTTGCGCCAGCATCCGTGAACGGGAGTCATGGTTTGAATCCGGCATGCAAGCGCTTGCAGGATTTGATTTGAAACCATGTTGTAGCTCTGCGGAGAATTGTTCAGGCGACCTTCGCAATCATTCCCTTTCCACACGTAGCACAATGATGATGCCCATGATCGAATCGGAACCAAAGTGTCCATGTCTGCATGGAGAATCGATTGGAGACGGGAGTTTTCGATTCACTCAACTCACTCGCACTACCGCCGAAGCCCTAACCGCCAAGGACAAAGCGGATCTTGGGACAAGCGTTCTGATTGGCTGCTCTCTTTCACCGTCCATCGACCAGGGGAAGCCCGGAGTTGCACGCGAAGAGAGTGAACTTCCGACATGCCACAGAGACCCGATCGCCAATTGAGTCCAATGTAACATCCAAGGACATCCAACTGCGGGGGAGTCAGAGGCAAGCGCTCGCAAGCGATGACGTTCCGGTGGCATCTCCGAATGAGCACATCACCCGTCGGCCAAGATCTGTAACAAGCGGGCGGACAGAGCGGGTACGACGGAGCCTGCACGAGAGCTTCAAAGAGCTCCCCTCCGCTCAAACCAATGCTTCACACCATACTCCATCTTGTCAATCTAGGTACTTGTCAACATGTACACTTCCGAGCTGCTATGTGCAGCCACCTGGTTGCTCAGCGCTGTGTCCGCTGCTCCTGCTCCGGCTTCGATTGAGAAGCAAGAAGCGTTGGTGGAAACGCAACATTCGCTGTCAACACATCATCGACATCCGCAGGCGAAGTATCCGTTTGAGAAGGACCCGTATGATCGGAAGCATGATACTTATGGTGATGGGGTTCAGCCTTCGCCTCGTGTATGTTGACGATCTCGTTGATGATTGTGGTATGTCGTCGCTGACGATGATCTAGCGCAACGGCCTTGGAACCAGCGTTCTAGGACCGGTCAATGCCGATCGGGACCGTCAGAATCCGGATCTTGTTCGTCCTCCTAGCACGGATCATGGCATTCTACCCAACCTGAGATGGTCATTCTCCGACTCCCACATCCGTATTGAAGATGGAGGCTGGACCCGTCAAACGACTGTCCGCGAGTTGCCAGCATCGTCTGAGATCGCCGGTGTGAATATGCGCCTAGAGGAAGGCGTGATCCGGGAGCTCCATTGGCACAAGGAAGCCGAGTGGGCGTACGTGCTCGCCGGTAGAGTCCGCGTTACAGCGCTTGACATCGAAGGCGGCTCTTTCATCGACGACCTCGAAGCCGGCGATCTCTGGTACTTCCCATCCGGTCACCCTCATTCCCTGCAAGGTCTCGGAGAGAATGGTACTGAGTTCCTCCTGGTCTTCGACGACGGCAACTTCTCCGAAGACTCCACGTTCCTGCTGAACGAGTGGATCGAGCACACGCCCAAGGCTGTGGTGGCGGAGAACTTCCGCCTACCTCCGGAGATTTTCGCGAACATCCACGAGAAGGACAAGTACATCTTCCGCGGATCGGTGCCTGACTCCATTGATAAGGAGAAGCCTGCGGCGTTTAAGAAGTCCAAGCACATGTACACTCACCACATGCTTGAGACACCCGCAGTGCACGGCAGTGGAGGCAAAGCACGGATTGTTGACAGCAAGAACTTTCCCATCTCCAAGACCATCGCTGCGGCGCATCTTGATATCGAGCCTGGTGCGCTGAGGGAGATGCACTGGCATCCCAATGCTGATGAGTGGTGAGTGTTGGACGAGGTTCTCTGATGTGTGCAATGCTGATATGCCATGTCCAGGTCTTTCTTCCTCAAAGGCCGCGCCCGAGTCACCATCTTCGCCGCTGAGGGGAATGCTCGTACATTCGATTACATGGCAGGAGACGTCGGTGTCGTGCCACGCAACATGGGCCACTTCATCGAGAATCTGAGCGATGATGAGCCATTGGAGGTGCTGGAGATATTCCGCGCAGGTATGTCTCTTCGTTTGCCGAAGTCCCGGCTCCAGGTACTGACTTCGCCATCAGATGAATTCCAAGACTTCTCCCTCTTCCAATGGATGGGCGAGACGCCGCAGCGCTTGGTGAAGGACCATTTGTTCTTGCATGATCCGAAGTCGGGAGAGAAATTCGTCAAGGCGGTCGAAAGTGCGAAGAAGGATGTGATCAAGAGTCAGTATGAGAAGTCGCCGGGCTTGGAAAAGGATGACTTGTAGAGCAAGTGGACTCGCGATGTTGTGGTGAGTTGAAGACGGTGTACAGTACGTATCGAAAGTCATCATTGTCTCTCATGTCCGTCATCTCATGCGCGCGAAAGTGAAAGTGATGTCCCCGCCGTCACATGCACGCTAAGCCAAGCTCCCGTCCGCCCAAAACGTCCACCGCTCCGTCCCTTCCTCCGCCTCCAAAACAAACGCCGACTTTCCACCACACAACATCAACTTCATCATCACCGTCCAAGAACCGCGCGCCGCCAGCATGAACTCTCCGCCGCGCGCATCGACTCCGCGCATCGAGACAACCACCACGACAATGACGGACTCATCCAGCGACCACAACGACGACGCCGTTAAGAGAGCGGGCTCGCCGCTTAGTTCGCCGAATGAGGCGACCAAGACCAAAATCGAACCTCTGGCCACGCTCTGCGCAAAGAGCGAGACGACCATGCCACAGGTCGGTTCGCCAAGCGTTCCGACCGATGGCATGCTGGAAGGAGAGACGGTCGCCGAGCAGTCGCCGTTCATGCGTATACCGGCGGAGTTGCGTGTTCGGATCTACAAGCTCCTCGTGCTTGCGTCTCCCATCAAACGCATCGAATGTCCAAACGAAGCTTGCAGCGATGGATCCAGCTTTCTCGCTAGCACATGCAAGCCAGTCAACTCCCAAGTGCGCAGCTACAAGTGCCGGGTCTGCACCACACCCCGAGGAAGTGGCGTACATCTCGAGATCCTGCGGACTTCCCGCCAAGTCTACCACGAAGCTTCTGCGGTCCTCTACGAGAACGTGGAGATTGTAGCACACGCCTTCGGTTCTGGAGGCTTTATTGCCCCTCCATCTACCCTTGCATTGCACGTTCGCCAACTGTGCTGCATTCTTCCAGATGTGGATGCTCGAGTACGTGCTCGTCACTGGTGTAATCGTCGTGCATTTGGCCGAACCGTCAGCGACCTCCCACACCTTCCAAATCTGCAGTTGGTGCGCTTGCACCAGGACGTGGACTGGACCTGTCCGACCTCACCAAACTACGACACCATACTGCGATCTCTGGATGTCTTCACACTATTCGGACCGCAGGTCGAATTCGCACTGGACGTACACATTACCAGGGCGTGGTCGGCCTCTGGTGCGAGCATGGGTTGGATGGAAGAGGTTGTGTCGCCGCGGGGACACGAGGAGATGGCTAAGGAGCTGACAGTTGCAGCTTTCAAGCTGAGGCAGACGCTGGTGGACGGACTGGGCGAAGCTTTCAGGCGCAAGGGGAAGATTCTCAAAATTCGCCAGGAAGGATCGGTGGAGGCCGAAGTCGCCGAAGATGAGCAGGAGGGATGAAGTGGCACGACAGTCGCGCGCGAAGAAGCAGGAACGTGGTTCAACAGCGTCAGGACCACGAGAGAGAACTGTCTCTTCGGTCACGACGGAGAGAAAACGAACAGAGCGGGTTTGTTTGATTGTTTTGCGACGTGGTATTGCAAGGGAATTCAGCAGCGATTAAATTGCAGTGCGTGCGAGAGAAGCATTTCCAAAAAAGACCAATGGCTGCAACGAGACGTGCTCGTACGACGAAAAGCAGATTGCGAACAGAATGAAAAGACCAGTCCCACAAACCGTTGTGAGCATTACGTTCGTGATTCAATATGCCCTCCGATGTGTCGCTGCGCTTTCTCCTCATCCTTTTCACCACCCTTTCCACCATCCCACCGCATGTCTACGTCCCACATCGAAAAAATGTACCGATCCCCCTCAGACCAACACCACGTCCCCCTCAGACCCCTCAACAGAGGAAGTCTGAGTCACAGCTCTCCCGCCCAAAATGCACAGAAGCCCAAATGGACAGGAAAAAGCCATCCGAAACGCAGCGCCAACAACGGTCTAAAGCCCATCGGCAGGTAGTCCGACCACCATCACCTCCCATTCCTTTCCTCCCTTATCCCTTCCGGAGAAAGTTACGGTAGAAGAATGAGTAGTGATGTTTGGAACATGGAGAGGACTTTTTTTTTTGATCTGTCGCGAAGTATACTGAGCGCCGTCTTTGACCTTGAGGATCGGGCTCCACTTTTCGTCGCGAGGGTTTGTGCGTGGGGCTTGTGCGGTGGGTTTTGGGTTCTGAAGGGGAGGGGAGGAAGGTATGAGAAGAGGGCAAAGGAAACTGAAAGGTGTGACTGAGGGAGGGATGGGAACACTGAAATGTCGCAAAGAAAGGTGGGACAGAGAATCTGTTCGAGTGTAAGTCGCTTGAGGGGTATCAAAGGCATTCTCCACCGCTCGAAGGCGATTCAGGTCTCGTCCGGAGCTGCTCAAGAAGCAAAGCCGACTTTTCGCGTCGTTGTCGCTGCGCCGCCTGCCATGTCGTCCAGCATACGATCCATGGCGTCCAAGTCCATCGCGCCAGCGTCCAGCATTTGTTGATCCTTTGCCGTGGACACCTCCGCCGGTTGTTGAAAGAGCGTGCGCCCAATACTTGACGCAGGTTGTATCGTCTGCAGAGCGATAATACGGTGTTCCGCGGACACAAGAATGTCGCGTTGGGTATTCATTTGACCGAGTCCTGCGCTCGTGTTGGCGCTGAAGTGAGAGATGGAGGTGATGAGCTCGTTGTTGAGGTTGATGTCTGTAATGTGCGAAAGACCAGGGGCGTAGAGAGAGCCGAAGCCACCGCTTGCGCCGGTCGTGCTGCGCTGCCAGAACGACTGCATGCTCGTGATGGAGTAGATCTCGCTGTTGTACCAGATCACCACGCTTTCGTCGGATTGGCCGGTACGGGAGTAGTTGGCGGCGACGGAGATGCCGCCTCTTGGCGTGACACCTGCCATTTTGGGAGTGCCAGCGAAGAGTTCCTCTGACTTTGTCTTCCTCGTGTTGGGTGTCATCGGCGCCAGTTTGGAGGCTCCTCGTTTCGGCTTGGCTGGCTCTGATTGCTCCAGTGTGCTCGAAGTGCCGAGGAAACCTCGCACGGCGAACTCTTCCACTCGCTTGCCTGGTGGCGCTGTTGTCACATCCCAGATACCCCACTCGCCGTCTTCGAGAACGGCAAGAATCGCCTTTCCGGAAATCACCCAGCGGGCGTCGAGAATCTTCTTCCGCCGAAGGGAGATGGGTTCGACTTCTGATGGTTCGATCGTGCTATGAAATGCGGTGTGGTAGGTCATGATCCAGTCGCCTGTCGGTATCGGAGCATTTGAAGGCTCAGCTACGGAGTCGCCAGTCGCAGGCCGTCGCCGAAACGCTCGCGAAGTGTGAGGATCATATATTCGAGCTGCGCCGGATGTGTCTGTTACCAGAAGTTGTGCGAGACGGGATGAAGGGTGGAATGCAACGACGGACGCCGGCAAGGACATCTGCGCTCTTCGGAGAAGCATGTCATCGTGAGCAGCCAGGCCATTCTTGCCAATCGCAACAGACCAGATGCTAAGCGCACGAGATACGCTGGCCACGAGGATTTGATCTCCTGGAGCACTCTTTGGAGCAGCGAAAGTGTCCGCTCGAGAATCATCGGCGGCGAAGTATTTGATAGCCGGACTGGCAGGCACGGAGCCTCCAGTCTGCAGCTCGATCTGTGACCTCCCTATCCTTCGCGCAATGCTATCTTTAGTCGCATCCGATGGCGGCGCGAGTGGTATCTGCAGCAGCCGTATTGTTCCATCTGATGAGCCTATGACCACAATCGCCGTCTTCCTGAGGATGCTCGGCGTCAACGAGGAGACGTGCACAGCCGGTACCTCCACATGCAAGACGTTGGTCCCAATTTCAATGTCCAAATCTTCTATGATGGTCGGATATGGGCAGTCCGGGTCTTGCTCCTCCTCTTCTGCCTCGTATTCGTCTTCTGTTGCATGGGCCGGATCGTCGTCGTCGTCGTCGTCGTCGTTGTCAAGCGAGATGATCTCATGGGAATGGCCGTTGCCGTTTGGCTTCGCTGAAGATTGTGTAAAACTATCGTGTTCTTTCCGCCGCCGTCCACCTCTCCAAAGCACCCTTACGCCTTTGTCGTATCCATATATCACGACTGTCGAGCCGTTCGGTGCGGTGACTGGGTAGATGCGAGCGCAATGGATGCGATGTGGTAGTTCGTAGCTACAGTCATAAGTCAGCAGGATTCCCAGAGAAGTTGGCAGCATATCGCAGGGCAGATCACTGACCTGACATGGAGCTTCCGGTCTCGCTTTGACACTCTCGGCCGCATCACTGACTCCATGGCGTTGATGTTTCAGCCAGGGAACTTGATGTTGATGCGCCGGGATGAGGTTGTTTGGTGAAGTGCAGCGGGAAAATGCTCGAGATCTCGCCATCAAAATTTGATGAGGCCTATCAAGATTTGATGGAGGAAGCCACGTCGACTGCAGAAGTTTGACGCGTGAAGGAGGGACAAATGAAGAAAACGTGATGCTTTGATGCAATGTTCTGGTACAAGTCACTTGATCGAGAGAATCTGCTGGACTACCTGTACGGACTCGTAGAATGTCTTGATCAGTCGCTGAAAAATTGCAAAGTCCCGTCGTCAATATTTCCCGTCCTCTCCACTGCATCGCGAAGAAGTCGCGTCCCACACCTCAGCTCACGTGGTCCAAATAATTCCGACTTCACTTCCATCACATGTCAATAACACACGAGACATCCGGACTGAAGTCTCTCTCGAACGAGAGTCGGGACCATGCCAAACGCCATCGCACATGTTGAACTGATCGAATGGCCGCCGTCGAGAGTCTCGGCGTCCACACGCCTGCTGGCCTTCAATATCTGATTCAAGAGGGCATCCTCCCGCCAGATCCCAGGCCAGAACGATACCAGTGGGAAACATTCGTGGTAGCAGATGGAGAAGAACGGACCGAGGAAGAGATTCTGACCACGGATCATGCAGTCGTCTGGTCGCAAGGAAGCTTCGTTCGAAATGTCTACCGACTTGATGTGGAGGGCGAGATTGTTACGCAGGCCATTCTGACCACGTTCCCATCGGACCGGGCTGAGAATGCCGCCAATGTCGGGAACTCGTCCGCGAGAGCGTTGGTCGTTCTCCTCAGGACAAAGGCGCACATCTACTTTCTCCAAGGCAGCCATCACATCATCGACCTACCATTCGAGGTCGAGCGAGCATTCCAAGCTCCGAGAGGTCTTCTTCTCCAACGAAAACGCACATCTCCGAACTCGTTGCCACCCACACCACAGATTCCGCCCGTTCCTCCAAACTCTTTCTTCTCATCCCAAGCTCGCATGCGCACCTCCATGTCGTTCTTGGATGCTCCGACAATGCAAAAGAGCTTCGCAGGCTCAAAACGCATTCTGTCAAATCCGGCGATTGCAGACTCGAAACTTGAAACTCTATTTCAGACCATCACTGCGGCATCAGGGAAACGCGGAGACGACGATGTTACCAACTTGTACTCTCTCAGCGGTCCACTGTCAGATCTTGGAGTAGTGACGTACTCACTTCAGCATCAAAAGCCGCGAATGAATGGTCGATCGCAGAATGGGAACAGTGTCGAGTTTGAAGGGCTGGATCCGGCAGAGAAGATCATTTACGTTTCTCCGGAGGACGAAATGTCTTCCATCGACAAAGTGACCTCGGGTCCGCTGGTGCTCCTCGTCACACTGAACACCGACATATACACCATCACGATCTGGCACGCCTGGTATGTGGACGAGAAGTCTCTGCAAGACTTGCTCAAGCATCGCAAGGAACAAGAAGAGGTCAAAGCCAGGAGACGGAGCTCATTCCTCAGCGTGGGTGTTGCTGCTACTGGTACGACAACTCCTGCAGTACGCCGTAGAGATGGCGCACGAGAGAGCGTTGCAGCTGGCGGGATCGCGAATCTGCCACTTCCTGGAGAGCCTGCAGGCACACAAGGTGGACTCGTCGCTCGAAAGCCTACGGAGGAAGAAGTCATGGCGTCGCAAATGGACCCAGACTACGTGCCGGCACTATCTCAACCACCGGCTCGCGAGAACCGCCGAATTAGCTCCATGAACTCCGATGTCCGGGGAAGCCAAATGACTGTAAACGCTAGCTTCGGCAGTACAGGAGGCCGTCGTGCGACATCCTTTGGTGGACCTGCCGAGCGACGATCCTTGAGTCATAGAAAGAGTCGAGGATCAACACCCGGCAGTACCTACAGTAGGAGTGTGGCAGGAGACGATGACTCCATCATGGAACTGGACAGCACGATTGAGATTGACGACGAAGAGAGCGCAGACGGCATTCTGCGACACATACGAGCCACATTCGAGGCATCTGGCGCTGACAGCGTGTTCGGTAGTACGGACGATGGCTTCAAGCGTGAGCTGATCGTGAGAAAGATACACTCGTTTCCGGTCGGTTCGCTTTCAGCTTCCCGCGGAATGGCTGAGATGCCGATCGGCATGCACAAGGTTGTCACACTCCCTGAAATACAATCAATCAATGGTGTGAGCACCACGAAGATCAATGTGTACATCCACGATCGAAAATCAAGAGAAGCGCAAGTCTTGACATTGAGGGTCAAGCAGCGACCACTGTGGCCCGAGACTGCAAATCCTGTCAACGTTGCCGTGCCTCTCCTTGTCTCGGAAAATATCATCACTGAGTGCGACGATATTCTTCGATTACAGGATGGCAATATGCGCACAGTGCTGCTTGGCAGCAAAGGACTCCAATTCGCTCTCGATGAGCAGACTCTCTGTCCACTGCCTTCCCCGGCATCATATCGGATCTACAATCCGCTCGCTCTGCGTACGCAATCTGGACAATCGGACAAAGAGGTTGGGAGGAATCGGTTGCTCGCCCCGCCAGCAGCTCCTTTATACCTTCAGCACGGAGGTACGCATGGTGCGTACGATGAGATTTCCCAAGACGGCGTCCTTCATCGCAGGCGACTGTTGCTTCGTCCTTCCCATCAGCACATTGACGACTTGCTCTCCGTCTGCGAGTATGTACTGCCCAAGCAACAAGCTAGAGCATTACGGAAGACCTGGTGCATGGCTTATGCGTGGCTCTCATCACATCCTGAGGATCTGACAGCAACTAAGTGCGACGCAGAGTTCGTGGCGTTTGTTGCGACTTTGTTTACTTCCATCATTGGCTTACTGGACTCCAAGGCGCGAGCTGCACTCAACATCACCAAGCTGTCCTCGGCCAAGGCTACTGCTTCGTCTTCCGGGACAGTGAATTTGCGACGGCATGAGCACGACGTCCAATTGCTTGATAGCACACCATGGTCGTGGACGTCGAAGCAACCGCAAGCACGACTGCGATCCCCAAAGAGCGACGAGAAGCGCAAAGACCAGCTTTTGATCATCGCCACAGCAGTGGCAGATGAACTATCTGCTGGATCAGAACCCAGACAGTCCGCTACCGCCGCGGCCATGTCTGCAGTGAAGCTGATGCTGGCTCTACACATCTTCCGGGAAGAGCAGAAGCTGTGCACAGTGAACTCGACCGACGAATCCCAGCTTGCCGCTGTCGTTGCTCAGATTGGGTCGTGGCTGAGCTTGGAGGAGTGGTCTCACACTCGAGGCACTTACTATCACCTTGCAGGAGCTGGAGATGAGAAATGGGCCTATCTCAAGTCTAAAGCTGTCTACCCACCTCAACTAGGCTTCCTGGACCAGCCCATCGGTGTCTTTCAGTGGTTTGAGCATGCTCTGACGCATTCATCCTCGGAGACTTATCCGTCATTGTTGGCTGTAGCCCAAATCGGGACTGATCCAGGCTTGACCAGCATTGAAGAGTCGCTCTCGAGATCTCTCACTCCGCGCACAGCGGCCCTCTCGGACATGTTGGCGGCCACGAATGGGCTGATGACGTCTCCAGTGCAAACCGTGGAGCTTCTATCTGCGAACGGCATTACCGTCGAGATGCTCGACACATTGCCCGAAGCGATCGCAGCACCCTTTAAGGAGGCCATCGCACGTTGCGAAAAGCAGCCGCCTACCACATGGTCTTCCGACTTGCTGCGCCTGGTCAATCGAGAGGATGTTATCATTGGAGACCTGAGCGACGTTCCGGCACATCCAAGACCGCAGACCATCTTCAGCAGAGTGCCAAGAGACATGCACTCGGCCTGCCTCGCCCTCGACCAGTCTACCCAGCATCCCAAAACGAGAGAAGCCGGTCGCAACGCTGTATCACAGCTCATCTTCAGCGAAGACCGCCGACTTGTCGAAGCAAGCAGTCTGATGCACTTCAACAGCGTGCAAGTCGCGCAGTGCCCGAGACAACCAGAATGGGACGAAGCAACACATTTCGAGCATCAACGGCGAGCCATGCAGTACGTGACAACCCGTATGATTGCTCTTCCTGCAGGCGATGGCATGATCCATTTCGACAGCCAGACGCCACTTCTCACTGAGAAGTACCACCTTCCTGGCTTCAACTCGTCGTGTCTGATGCAGCCCATGGGTCATCATTTGACGACTGATCGGAGCGGCTTGACTGAGGAGAAGGTCAACTGGGCATACTTCCACGCAGGAGTGTCATCCGGTCTTCGCATATCGAGAAGCGTGAGAGGCATCGACACTTCATGGATCGCCTTCAACAAGCCCAACGAGCTGACGAATCGCCATGCTGGACTTCTGCTGTCGCTTGGACTGGGAGGACATCTCCGAAACATGGCGAAGTGGCTGGCGTTCAAGTATCTCACACCAAAACACACGATGACATCTGTCGGTCTGCTGCTTGGACTCTCAGCATCGTACATTGGTACCATGGATGGTTTGATCACTCGCATGCTGTCTGTGCATATTACGAAGATGCTTCCTCCAGGTGCAGCAGAGTTGAACGTTTCACCAACCACACAGACGGCGGGACTCATGGGTATCGGCCTCGTCTACTGCAACACACAGCACCGCAGAATCAGCGAGATCATGCTGTCGGAAGTGGAGAATATGGAGGTTGAGGATCCCGACAGCGGACCTGATCAACTCCGAGACGAGTCGTATCGACTTGCGGCTGGATTCGCTCTCGGCTTGATTAACCTGGCCAAGGGCGACCGTCTTCGCGGGCTGCATGGTTTGCAGATGCCGGAACGCTTGCTCGCAGTTGCAATCGGACCTCGTCCCGTCAGTGCGGTGCACGTCTTTGATCGAGCTACTGCCGGGGCGGTCGTTTCCATCGCACTGATCTACATGAAAACCAACGATCAGTCCATCGCACAAAAAGTTAACATTCCTGACACCGAAGCGCAGTTCGATCATGTTCGACCGGACATTTTGCTCCTCCGCTCTATGGCGACTCATTTGATCTTGTGGGATAGCATTGAAGCCCGAGGCCCATCTGCAGAATCTAAAGGTTGGATTCATGACAATCTACCGACCTGCTACAAGAGGCGTGCAAATCAGTTGGTCGCCGAAATGACCAAGTCCCGCACGATCGACAGTGCCCACATCCCTCTTTTCAACGTCTTCACCGGCCTCGCCTGGGCTCTCTCGCTCAAATATGCCGGCAGCGGTAACACCATCGCCCGCGACGAGATCCTCTCCGTCTACCAATTCTTCTTCACCCTCAACCGCGGGGCAGACGCCTTCTACTTTGACGGCAAGCTCGGCCGCGCCTCTCTCCGCCGCTGCATGGACGTCCTCGCCCTGTGCGCAGCAGTCGTCATGGCTGGGACCGGCGACCTCGAGACATTCCGCTACCTTCGTCGTATGCACGGTCGGACAGACGCTGAGACTGCCTATGGAAGCCACCTCGCCGCTCACCTTGCCATCGGCGTCCTCTTCCTCGGCGGCGGCACCTTTACTTTCGGCACCTCCGACCTCGCCATCGCAGCCCTAGTCTGCGCTTTCTACCCTCTCTTCCCCACCGACGTGCACGACAACCGCGTGCATTTGCAAGCTTTCCGCCACCTCTGGGTCCTCGCCGCCGAAGCCCGCTGCATCGTCATGGAAGACATCGAATCCCACCGCCCGATACACATGCCCATCACGCTCACCCTGCTCGATGGCTCGACACAGTCCCTCCGTGCGCCGTGCCTCTTGCCAGAACTCTCAACCATCCGAACAGTCCACACGGACGACAACCGCTACTGGCGCGTCACCCTCGACTTCGCCGCCAACCCAGCTCATCTAGCCGCTTTCCGCGCGAGTCAGAGGGTATATGTCCGCCGCTGTCCCGCCGCTGAAGCGCACCCAACTGTCTTCACGGCGACGCTGGCGGCGTTGAATGAGGCGCAGAACGTGCTGCCGAAGGAATTGTTCGTCTGGCAGGAATTGTTCAAGCTAGAGGCGCTGAGGGGAGTGGAGAGGGCGGATGTGGAGAGGGTACTGCCTGCTGCTGGAAGTGGGGTGGAGGTTATGGATGAAAGGGGAAGTGTGGTTGATGAGAGGTTGCAGTTGGGACGGGTGGCGAGGTTTGGGACGGAGAGGGAGGGGTTGTGGGGTTTGCGGGTGCTGTTTGCGTGGGCGGAGAGGGCGAAGGGAGGAGGGGATGAGAGGTTGAAGTGGATTGGGGAGGAGGTTGTGGAGGAGTTGAGGGGGTGGATTGAGGGGAGGGGTGGGTCGGGGTGACGATGAGCGCATGCGAGACCTAGGAGCGAAGGGCTCGGATCAGGGAAGCATTTGATGGCATATTATCTACGTTCTCCCGCTCCGACTGCACAGTCCCAGCCCACCGAGCGAACCTCGTGCGGTGAGCATTAAGACTTGTAGAGTCGGAGAGGGAGAGGGAGAGGGAGAGGTGAGCGGTCGGGTCCGGTACTATTACGAGCCTTGTCGGTGAAGTATCTCCCTGCTGGCACTTGAATTGCCTCGGACAAGCTATACCTGAATGGCTTGGAGTGTGCCGTTTGGACGGGAGCACGAAGGTAGCGCAGCGTCCTGGCCTGGAGGGAAGACGTCGGCAGAAGATGAGAATCGTGCCCGATAGCAATGTTACAATGTATTTTGCTTCCAACTTCGTGGTATGTGCATTCGTGATTTGTACAAACGTCGTCTTTGCGCCGCTTCGACCGGTATGCGTGGTATCGTACAGCATTCGATCTCGATTTCCTCCGCTTTGCGAGGCTCTTCGTAGTCCCAGCATCTCTCCTCCATCGACTCGCGGCGCTCGGGCTCTCTTCCATGTTCTCCTCCCGTTCGACGAGCTAGATGAGGCACTGTTCCCAGTCTCTCCACCGGCAGGGTATCTCGAGCAAAGGGTCTATCTTCTCCGTGCGCCTCCATATGTCTTGTCCCAATTCCTCATAGCTCTCCATTTCTTCACTTCTTCCCGCCTTTAGGCTTCCCACTCTTCGCCGCCGTCTCTGGCGCCGCAGCAGCAGCATCAACTTTCCCCTTCTGCCCCTCCTGCTGCTTCGGCATCGCCGTAATCATATCCATCAAACTCTCCTCCTTCACCACAGAACTCCCACCCGCCTGCGAAATCTCTCGTTAGCATCAGCAATCCCTCCAGCGTATCAGCAGAACGCATCTTACCGTCTCGTCCCCCTCTTCAGCCTCCACAGCCTCCGCATCAAACCCCCTTCCGAACCTCTTCCTGAAATTCCTCAGTCGTCCCGCTTCATCCTCCTCCACATTTTGTAGTTTCGCGGAACTCGGATTCCAGAGGAGGCTGTTTTTCGTGTCTTTTGCGCTTCGGTAGACGGGTTGAGGGGAGGTCGTGCGGTGGGTGAAGGTGCTGCCGTCGGAGAGGGTGATGAGTTGGGTGAAGGTGTAGGGTCGTTTGGGGCGGCGGATGAGGGAGGCGTGGCGGATTTGTTGGGAGGACTGGAGGCAGCGGGTACAGAGGGTTGGTCTGCCGGAGTTGAACAGCATTGTCGGAGATGTGGCGGGAGGGGAAGTGGTGTGATTGTTGGAGTGATGTTGGTGGAAGGGTCGCTGAAGATGCGGAGATCTCGGGAGTGCCAAGGATACCATACGACATGAGCTCGACTTCACATCTTTGACTTCAACTGAACATCACTTTTTTGACTTCCGATGTCCCTTCGCAGTGGAACGGCCGCGAGCCGGTTCTACACTGCTTTCTACCGATGGACTGTCCTCGGTTCGTCGCCCTCTGCCGGTCATGGACCTCGATTTACTGGACGGCGCGCGATCTCCGAAGGCCGAGAGCCACCGAATGAGGAAGTGCGGGCGGCGAGGAAGCGGAGGAAGGGTGCTTGGGTTGGGAAGCGGAACTCTGCTCAGAAGACAATATCCTTCGGCCAAAACACGACGGAAGATGATTCTCACAGCAAGATCGATGATGCCACCGTCCGCAGTTCGAATCAAGAAGCAGATCAAAAGAGCTCGCCCACAACGGAGGGATCGAGTCAAAGCAGTAGCAAAGCTTGCTCCGGCAACGACCATCAAGAGGGTGCGACAGAAAACATGGCATCGCAAAGCGGGACTATCAGAACAGCTCCTGTCCAGTCACCTCAAGAAATGCCATTCTCGGCGCTGGGGCCGCGAGAACACGCCGTTAGGCATCGAACCGATGCAGGCTGCATTGTCGAGTTTGCTGTTGAGGAGAAGGCGTTTGGCAAATTGCAGTCACGCTGGGGAAGCCTGCTCGAAGGCATCGGACGTGGTCAGGGAGTCAAAGCTGAAGTACGCGATGCAAGAACCTGGCACAATGCATCACGCAGCTATGTCTATCCCGTCATAATATGGGGACCTACCGATCAGGTCGACACAATCAAGCGACGTTTGGTCCAGGCCTCGAATCACACGACATTGGGCGCTTCCGACAAGCCAATGCGGCCAACGCCCATCGAACCGCTCCACAATAATCTGAAGGTATACTCAAGCATGGTCCGGCATCAGCTCGATGGGGAGATGGCGATTTCAATCTGTGTTCCAGAAGCTAAGTGGCGTAATATCAAGGCAGAGGCGCTGAACCGTGAAACGGTTTCTGCTCTTCCGGGTGTCTCTTTCGAAGTCGGAACACCCGAACAGCGCACATATCGCCTTTGCGAGGACGCATATCTAGTACAGGGTCGGGAAGTCACGATTGCTGGGCCTCGGGATGGCGTCGGGAAGCTGTCTGGCAAGATTTGGTCGGTCCTCTTCAGACCAGCGGATCTCCGCGAGGACACCGACTGGTTGAAGATCACGGCTGGTACATATGGCTATGAGTCTAGAGAAGTCCCCTCATCCAACAGTATGCCTGCAGCAAAGAAGGAAACCGGAGCAGTGACACCATCAGCTTCCGAGCACAAGGACATTCGGTCCAAGAACGGGTCAAACCCGCCGAGAGACTCTGTTGTGTTTGAGCCGCTGGGTGTTGGCGAGGACAGAGAGATGCGGAAGATCACAGAGGGCGCACGAACGTCTCAAGTCGCGAAAGTTGCTACGCCCGGGACGACGGCTTCTGAGACTGCTGATGTCCGAGGCACTGCAAATAGGACATCAGCAGATCCTCCATCCCCGACGCCGATCTCCCAGCCGGCTTCGGAGCCTCGAGACTTGTTCAAATTGGTCGTGGAAATCACTGCGCACGACATGTGGGCCCTCGGCCGTGCCTTGCTTCATGGTCAGCTGATCCAGACGCTCTCCGACGACTCAGGGTGCTCGAATACCAATGTTTCTCCTGTTGTGTTTGAGAAGTCGCCGTTCGTAATCACTTCATGGGGCACGCAAGCGCAGGTCGCCTCCTTCCAGAGCAGGGTGGAGTCCATCGCAAAGCTGAAAGCCGCTGAGCTGAAGCTAGATGGCTATGGCATAGAGTGTCGGACAAGTCGACGAACTGAGATCGCTAAGTTCGAGGGAGAAGTCACGCAGACGCAATTTCGGACTGCCATGCGTAGCCTTTCGCATCCAGTCGTGGTCATCACCTCGACATTACCCGCCCCCGGCGATGTTCGCGGCACCGGTGATGTTCGACATCGGCATCGAGGTGTCACGGTGTCCTCCTTCACCACGGTGGCATTATCACCAGAACCTATCATATCGTTCAACTTGAAGGTACCCAGTAGCTCCTGGGAAGCCATTCGAAAATCCGAGAAAATGCAGATCCACCTCTTGGCCGCGTCTCCGCGTGGTGCTGCAATCGCACATGCTTTCACTCAGCCGTACGAACAACCGAACGGCGCATTCGACGCAGTGCGAAAACTGGGTGTAGCGGTCTTGTGCAAAAGCTCAGGGTTTCCTCCCTGGCTGAGCGATTCTCACGGAGATATAAACTATGTGTTCAGAGCCAAACCTTTGGCGGAGAAGTGCGTTGAAGTGGGCGATCATGTCATCGTCGTGGCTACTGTGACGAGAGTGCAGACATATCCAGCTTCGCTACGTACCCTCATCAACCCAGAGGGTAAGGATCCGGATGAGTTTGATGGTCTTGCGTACGCCAGTGGTGGTTACAGGCGTCGAGGTGCAAGTATACAGCAGTCCAAGCACGAGAAGCCGCCGCAAGAGGAACAGTCGCCGCGTTTGGTCGAGGAACCGCCGCAGAACACCCAGCCGATCGAGTACAAGCCGCCGCACGCACCCCAACCTCTGAGCAACAGGATGGTTCCCCAGTCATCGACATCGGATCCTTCAGAATCTGCTAGTCCAGATGCTTCACCCGTGAGAAATTACCCGTTAACCGCCCGTGATCACGACCCGCTCACTTTGGGAACCGGTCGCAAAGACCATCCACCAAAACGGACTCGACAGCCTTCGACGGTGCCTTTGCCGAGGTTTCAAGACGATGATGTGTCTCCATTCATGTCCCATGATCCGATCTACCAGGCTTTGCGCAACGCGAGAGAGGCAGGTATCGGGGGAGACGCCGATGAGCCCACCGGTCAATCACGCACTGGCTTCGAAGAGGCGGAGGACCATGATCTGGGTCTCGAGCGCGCCGCTTACCCGGGCGATAACTATGCCGAGTCTCCTGCGAACACGGAACATGGTGCAGAGACTGCATATGAGGCATTCGCAGCCTTCAGCCATGCTACCGACGATCAGACGACCAGTGCAAGGTCACCGTCGTCTGAGGCATATGAGGGCGAGATCGATCAGGCAATGCAGCAAGGCCACCACAATGAGCCGGAGGAGCTCGAGAACGACAGCGAGAAGCACGTTCAGGCGGCCGATGCTGAACACAAACGCTCCGGGACACATGATCAGACTCCTAGCAATCTTGATGCATCGAAGCCTGTGGAGCCCACCTCCCATAACGGACCCGCCTTGACTCCTTTCGGACTCGGCAGCTTCGAGAAACGATCAATATCGACCGCAGCATTTCCTCGCCAATTCCAGAGCGCCAAGCGCTTCTTTTCCACAACTCCACACATGCACTGGAAAGAGAAGAGAAGAGTTGTCAAGCAGGCGAAAGAAGCTCAGGCTCGTCAAATCGACCAAGTCGAGCCCACGGCTCGCCAAATAACCGTAGCCGACTTCTTCAATCTCCCCGACGACACGAACCCCAAGAGACCTCCTCGCGTGCGGAGCCTCGTCAGACTGAAAAAGCAAGCCGACCGTGCTCGCCGCCTCCTGGAGACCATACCCGAACGCCTCGATCCGCAGCAAAAGGCAGAGTTCCTCCATACAATCGACACTCACGAACGGATAATTGCTCGGAAGATGGCGTGGAACTCGGCGATGGAGTTGAGGATCATGCTCGACAAGGGTGCTTCGCGGGTGGACTTTGAGAAGGCAAGGTGGATGGAAGAGAGTATGGAACGAGGTCAGGCGATCCTGGTGGATGAGGCGAGAAGACTGAAGCAGCAGGCTGAGGAGAGGAGCATTAGTGCCGAGGACTTCGCTGAGGAGAGGGCGAAGCTGGAGGAGCTTCAGGTTGTGTTGCAGACGGAGATGACGAGGCTGAGAGATGTGGTCGAGGAGGCGGATGGGAGTGGTGGAGACCGATGGGACGATGATGATTGAGTATGTCGTGCTCGCATCGAGGAGTGCGTTGACTATGTGGAGACGATACCGTCCAATCTGTCAATACTGTACAGTACGAGCTCTCTTGCTTTCGACGAGGTAGTCGACGACGATGGCGCCGGACTCTACGGCCGCTGCTTGGAATGCCGTCCATGTCGTCGAAAGCTTGAGTGCATTGCCCGTTATCTCTACATCGTTCTAAGCATACCTCCATCTCACCACTGCGGCTCCCTCTCTCTTCTCAAAATCAGCACAAGCAAAGGGTATCTCGTCACAAAGAAAAACCATCAATCACGCCCACTCTCCTCCTTCCACCCTTCAACTCCCCCGCTCTAAGCCACACGATGCGATCCCTTCCCATCCGTCCCGTTCATCCTCCTGGTTCCGGCGGCCTTCTTGCCCGGCTTGCGGGTCAGCGTACCGCTCAGCTTCATCATCGCTCCGCTCAATTTGTCGCCCATGGTCGGCTTGCGGCGTTGATGGTGGACAGGCGCGGCGGTGGTGTGGTGGGCGCCAGTCGCTCCGCGGGTGCCATGGCTGTGGGTGGCGTGCGGAGTCGTGGTGGTCGTCTGCTTGGTTGTGGTCGTGCCCGTGATGGGGTTGTGGGTCTTCTTGACGTGGGTGGTGGAGTGGGTTTTGTTGCCGCGGAGTTTGGAGAGGAGGCCTTGTTTGCGGGGCTTGGTTGTTGTGGCGGTCATGCGGGCCATTGTTGTGGTTGGTTGGTGGTTGTGGTGTTGGGTTAGGGTTTGGGGTACTGGAGTCGTTGATCGTTGGGAGAATCAAGTCGTATGTGATGGGAACATGTTACTGACGACCGCCGACGATGCCTATATAGGATATTCCACTACATACCTCCCTTGTCTTTCCCAAGAACGGAGCGACGTCACTTTTGTGACACCGGCAAACAAATCCTCCTTTCCTACCCTGTGACTCGTCATGTGTCTTGACGCGACGACAACAGCGCTTGGACAAAGCATCCGCCATGCCTGCAATGTCGACTGTTTCAAGTTCTTTTCCGCGAAAATAGCGATGACGCAGGGTCGGAGTGGAAGAAATTGGGAGACATCAAGGTGAAGTTGCGTCAGAGTGCTGACCGGGGTGCAGGAAAAAGTTGGCATTGGTGTGGTTGGATCCCTGTTGGTCAAAGACATGCCAAGGGTAGGTGAAAAACGTCCTCGTGATGGATGTTCAAAAACAAGATCATTATTGAAGAGGTCGTGGGACGTGTTGGCGAGGAGAAAGCGGTGAAGTACATTTGACTCCACGACGTCTTGATAAGAATTGACATGAATGCGTTAGCGAAAAGCTACGTCCATGTCAGACCCTGCGTACACTATGCGCCGCCCTGAGATACCTACGAACGACAGCGACGTCATGCCATGATCCCATGGAATATGCAACTTGCGCAGACTGCCTTAGCCCATGGCGAGTCTAGGTAGGACTTTGCAGCCATAACGCACAAGCCGGGCAAGAAGGCGGCTGGAACTAGGAGAATGAACGGCCTCGCAAGTGAATCGCTCGCAGAAGTCGGCCTGTCCGGCACATGCAGAACGACAAAGAGGACGTTGTTAGGTAAGGACTACAACATTCACAATTCATAAGCAGAGCATCTATTCACTACCTCTCCATTCCTGTCAAGATGCTTCTCTGATCAAATAACAAGCATACAAGAGTTCTGATCGCTTTTCAAATCGCCTCGCCGACCTGGCATAAGATGCTCCACATCTCCTAAGACGCCTGGTGATCTGGATAGACGGGCCTCCCGTGCACGTCAAGCTCATCTTCGTGCTTATTCTCGGACTCTGCATACTTCCAGTGTGTCTCGGGCTCCCAGTCCGGATCAGTTCCCACCTTTCTGCATTTTACTTTGATACTCCTGCCGGGAATTCCCTCCCAATGCCAACAGTAGCCGAGACACTTGTAATTGTTGATCTGAAAGAGGTCGGCGGACAGCTATGGACG
This sequence comes from Zymoseptoria ardabiliae STIR04_1.1.2, assembly GCA_000223765.2. NCBI lineage: Eukaryota > Fungi > Ascomycota > Dothideomycetes > Mycosphaerellales > Mycosphaerellaceae > Zymoseptoria > Zymoseptoria ardabiliae. Next base: position 89,987 of record AFIV01000198.1, read on the forward strand.
GGATAAAATCCTGTGGAGCTCTTACGTGAGCGTTCACCGCCAGCAAGTAACCGCCGCAGTCGTCCTTCTCGTAGACCAGCACCGCGCAAGTTTTGTCGCTTCGCAATTGCTGGAAGGGCGTCTAGTGGTCCCAGGAGTAGCTGAATGATGGAAAATTCTTCCCATCATCCCAAGTGTGACATTCGCCTTGTTTGATGTGAACACCGCCTGCCTGGGGGACCTTCCATTGAAAGCGGCTAAATACCACAGAATAAGATTAGCAAGGCTTCGACAAGAAGGTGGTATCCCCCAAGACTTGACATAAGACGGACACAGTCCCATGCACCGCAGACGTCATTCCGATTGTTCACTTACCTCTCCGCAGTTCGGAGTTTCCCATCTCATGACCGAGAGAGCGAATGGCCAGTTGATCATAAGCATGGAGTAGTAGGTGCATAGCAGAACAGCCACGAGCAGCGCTGCTAGAAGGTGGTTGAGCATGGTGAGATGTCGTTGAAGGCTCTGCTGACTTTGGAGATGTAAATCTTCTGGACGATGAAGTTAGAACAAGAATGGTGCGCGGCAGAACGGCATTCCACACTGCGATTTTTCATTGGCAGTCTTTCATGAAGTTCGAGCGTGCGATGGCTGAGCTCTTGATTGGGTTGAAGCAACCACAGCCGGTCTGCTGGTTCGACGGATAAGTGAATACCGCTGGCCGAGGCAAGGCCAGACCGGTAGAATGGAAGGATTGGTAAGCCCGACCCCCATCGACGGCTAGAGCGTAGATTTTCCCGGCGCTGGCAGAATATCCCCGAGAGAGAAAGAGAGAAAGAGAGAAAGAGAGAGAGAGAGAGAGAGAGGAAAAGAGAGAAAGAGAGAGCTGGAGAGATGTGATAGAGCTCTGCTTCGAATGATGTAGCGATAATCATGCGATGTTCCCAGAAATTGCATTCCAATACCGTAAGTAGCCGTCAAGTTGGTGCCATTGAGTCCAGCTGAATCTTCCCATCGCAAGCAGGCTGCATCAGTTCGGCATGAGGTCTGATCTCGAGTAGGCTTCTTGTGTCCGTAAACGTAAGGAGAGCGTCGTAGTGTGAGAACTGCCATTCGACACATTGACACCCAGGGAACCGCTGCAATCTCACCGCCGCTCACGCATGCTCTGTCGCGGTTGGCCGTCTCGTCGGTCTGTCGAACTCTTGATGGTCGAAGTCGGACGTTCCTCTCTCTTCATCATATATCCTTCCGGCAGCATCCGGCGCTACGGCCTCGGCAGGAGGTCGCGTACCATCCCGCGAAGCTGGAGAAACTCGCAGGGGTGTCGTCGAGCTGACTGAGACTCTCTCTATTTCGTCTCATCTTCTTTCAACACCCACGGTCTCTTCCTCTTCTTCAGACATTCATTGCTCCTTGAGCCTCAGGGCTGCTTCCACCATGCCACCCAAACACCGTGATGGCGACGTCGTCGCTGTGGTAAGCTCGCTCCCGCCAATGCCCGAGACATTCTTCCACAGAAGCTTATGCGCCTCGAACAGATTCCCGGCCACTACATCTCGCACGCGCATACGATCTCCGCCTACGCCGCCTTCGTCGGAGCCCTCATCGTGGGAATGTGGCTGCACTACCACAAAATTGTAGAGAACGAGCATTTTGGATACCCAGTGGAATGGTTTCCTTCGGTCAGCGCAACCATTGGAGACCGATACCCCGAGCGATCCGTCTTTCAGCTCTTCATCGCCATCTGCTCTGGACCTCGATTCGCGCTGGTGTTTATGTGGTACTGCTTGGCCAACAAGCCTAATAGCTCCTTGCCGAAGTTCGTGGCTGGAATGGGTGTCTTCCGGACATTGACTTGTGGAGGATGGACATATGTTACCAGCACCGACGATCATGATTGGCATGACATTTTCATGATTAGCTATCTGGTGGCTACTCTTCCCTGGACGCTGGGATGCCTCGCGCTGAGCCCTCCAAACCCGCGAGCCATCAAGCTGCGCAAGTACCTGGCCGGTGCTTTCTTCGGCACATTGGTTCCTCTCGTGTACTTCTTCATTCAGCACAAAGTGCATCGTGTGCCAGGCGGTGGGTGAACACTCGTGCGAACGTAAGTCGTCAATCACTGACTCGAGACACAGCATACACGATCTACGCCTTCTTCGAATGGGCCCTCGTCCTCCTCGATGTCGCATTCGACGCCGTGACTGCCTTGGACTTCAGCAGCTTCGAGCTGGTGGTAAAAGATGTGAAGGGATTGAGCAGAGGGTACGTGCAGTGGCTTCCGAAATAGCTGGTACGGCGTGTCTGGAAGTGCATACATCGAAAAAAGGCTGCAGGCTGACAGGGGATGTGGATATAGCGACAAGAAGAATGTTGTGCAGACAGTCCTCACGCATGAAAAGGACAAGCCGATCGGCCAAGTCTTCGACGCTCGCTTCTCATGGGACGAGCTCTTGGATGCGGTAGCTGATGTGTACCTGGGTGTAAGCACAATCTCGTCTGAAACGTAGGACAGCTCTAATCACCCTCTAGTTCGTCTTCTGGACCATCCTCACAGCACTTGGTGTCGTTGTCTGGTACTTCCCGCTATGGCACATGGGAATTTCTGGCTACGAAGTCGCGGTCATGTCGACGATTTCTCCATTCGTCCTCGGCATCCCTGCTATCAGACGTCTCGTCTCATCGTCAACGCCAACAGTTCTCCTGTCCACCGTTCTCGGCCTCGTCGCATATCAGATCAAGAAGCCCGAGTATCGCTTGTTCGCCGTCAGTTTCGCAGTCTGGCAGGGATGCTTGGCATGGACAGCCATTTGGCATCGCTACCGCAACAGCCCGGCCATGTTGGAGGGTAGAATCTCCGCTTGGCTCATTGGTCTCCTCGCAAGCAGTGTCGCCAAGTTCGCATATCAGACCAACAATCCAGTCTGGCCCATCATGCACGCGGAGAATGGCGGGCTGAACAAGACTGGCCTCGTTCTGTTCGCCCTTGCGATCGCGCGTGCCTATCAGAAGCAGGGCAAGAACATTGACAGCGCACCAGCGCAGCAGGCCGTCAAAGGTACTTCCTTCTTGGCCTCGCTCGGATTGGCTGGCGCTTTCTTTGGCCTTCACTCCTTGCTCTCTGACTCCAGTACCATGATCCTTTGGGTGTGGGAAGGCTATCCGGTTCGTGGTCCACAGGCTGTCCCTCACGGTGCTTGGACGATCTTCGCCATGGGTCTTGGCCTCGTTTTCGGCCTCTTCTACCCGAACCTTGCCAGAAGCTGGTCGATCTTCGGCATTGGATCGATCGGAGCCGCACTTCTGACCGCATTCTCCCACTGGACTGGTTACTATGGCGGTCTCGTCTTGGCTGCGTATCTCATGGCGGTCACTCCAGCTCTCATCTCGAACGCCGTGCGATTCGGACCTGGTCGAACTTTCTTCTTCGGCTTCTTCTTGTACAACTTCTTGGTCCTATTCCATGTCTGGGTAGTTGCTTACGCTTTCGTTCCTGGCGGACCTCTTGTTCGCGAACACACTGACTGGGTCATGATCACAACAATGCTTACCATCGGTGCCGGCGTCTTTTCGTCGCAGCAGAACAGCAGCCCAGCCAAGCAGAAGTCCATCCGACCGCCGCCAAACCCCGCAGCTCGTCGCCAAAGGAGCTACTACATCTATGTCCTCCTGGCCCTGCAACTACTCAGCGGCAGCATTGCCTACCTTCGTTTCCCCAGCTACAACTACAAGCCGTACCACGAGGACGCCAAGCTCATCACCGCCGGTATCTGGACCATCCACTTCAGCATTGACGATGCTCTGTATTCCTCAGAGCGCCGGATGGAACAGCTCATTCGCGAGACTGAGCTTGACTTGATCGGTCTTCTCGAAAGCGACTTGCAGCGTATCATCATGGGCAACCGCGACACGACGCAATACCTCGCGGAAGAACTCGGCATGTACGTCGACTACGGCCCGGGGCCCAACAAGCACACTTGGGGTGCGGCTCTTCTTTCCAAGTTCCCAATCCTCAACTCCACCCACCACCTTCTCCCCAGCCCAGTCGGCGAGCTGGCGCCTGCCATCCACGCCACGATCGATGCATACGGCGAGCTCATCGATGTCTTCGTCTTCCACTCCGGCCAGGAAGAGGACCCCGAGGATCGCAGGCAGCAGAGTCTCTACCTCGCCGATTTGATGGGCAGCTCGCCCCGACCGAGCATCTTGCTCAGTTATCTCGTCACGAAGCCTAAGGAGGGTAACTACAACACGTATGTCAGTGAGCGGAGTGGTATGAAGGACATTGACCCCAGCGACTGGGATCGTTGGTGTGAGTACATCTTGTACAAGGGTATGAGGAGGACCGGGTATGCACGAGTGAGCAGGAGTACGATTACGGATACGGAGTTGCAGGTAAGCGGTCGTTTCGTGGGAGTTGTGTTGCGAGGTTCGTTACTGACACGTCTTGCAGGTTGGGAAGTTCATCGTCGGCCAGCCTGAGGGTAGCAATGAGATGATTTCGGAGGATCAGGTTCCGGAGGCGTATCGATTCCCGGCTATGTTCAAGGGACAGGGCGTGAGGGATCATCGGTATCATGTGTTTGATGAGCCGAGGTATTATCTGTAAAGATACTGGGAGGATGAATTGTGTGAGGAGGAAGGACATGGTAGCGGCGATGCCGTTTGTGTAAAAAGTGGAAATGCAAAGAGGTTTCTCGACACGTTTAGATGTAATCATTGTATTCTCGCCTGGCCAGATTATCTGCGTCAGTTTTCGTTCAGACTGTCCGCTGCATCTGCCTGCACACCTCACCTTCAAAGGATCGCACATCCGGTCATTACTAGCCTTTTCCAGAGAACCGCCCTACGAGGTCCTATGTACTGGTTGGCAATTGATCGCACACAATGGATATATGCACGTCGGGTATGCTCTCTCGGAGCGTGGCGTTTTACGAGTACGCGTCATGTGATATCTCGCTCTCTCCTTGGTTGTGACTCGACTGTGGATTCGACTGCGATACTGTATTGTCCTGGGCAAGGATACTGCGGGAAACAGTGGATGATTCCGAACGGCTCTCACTGTTCATCGCTGCGGCATAAGGTAGCCGAGCGAAGAAGTTCCTGCCTGAGGCACAAATCTCTCTCATAGTCCATCTCCACCTTCCGTGAAAGCCAACCTCACCTCGCGACAACCTTCACTCTCATCCCCCTCACCTCAGTCATCTCATCCTCACGTGCATCCACAACCTTCATCGTCCTCCCATCCTACCTTGTCGAACGAAGCGACACGAACACCAGTGCATGTGAGAAGCTCTCCGCAATCATGGCGACGCAGCCGGCGCCGCCGTCGCGAACGAGTAGTGTCGGACCCCAGGGCGGAGCGGGAAATATGAATGCGCCGCCGCCGGCACAGGCTGGCGCTGCTGGTGGGCAGCCGGGAGCGAATCCGCAGCAGAATTTGAATCAGATTGTGAGTGAATTTCGTGGTTCTGGTTTCTTTCAGCTGCTTGCATGTGGAGGAGGGCGGGGTGGTTTGCGCGTGAGAGAATTGGAGAGAGGGGAATTGCGGGCGGACATGAGGTGCCTCATCACTTCACCTCCGCATTCTGGCTCGGCTGAATACGCCGATCGCTTTCCGACTCTCGCCCTCGAAACCTCTCTGGACACTACTCTCGTTCTCGAACGACTCTCTCTCTTTGCAACATCGACCACACCAACATGTCTCAATCCGGCCGCCCCACTTCTCGTCCTCCGACGGGGACAAAACCGCCTCCCTTAGGTGATCTGGTGCGGATGCCTTGCCAAGCGCCGCCCTTGCCGGCTTCTTTCTTTGCTTCTGTCTGCTTGATTATTTCAAAACTGCGCACATCATGTCTTACCAATCGCGGTACGAATACGATGCTAATTATCGCCGTCAGGTCCTCGAATACCTCAACAAAAAAGGCTATGCGCGCACCGAGGCCATGCTCCGGCGGGAGAGCGCCAATACCGATCCGAGTGGAGCCCCAGTACCCACATCCATCGACGAGATGGGCGGCAAGAAGTACGGTCGCGCATTCGACCTCACGCAGAACTGGATCGACAATGTCCTCGACATCTACAAACCCGAGCTGAAGCGTCTTCTTTGGCCGCTGTTCGTCTACTCCTTCTTCCAGTGCATTTCCGACTTCTTTAGCAAAGATGGACAGGAGTTCTTTCAGCGATTTCGAGAGCAGTTCGAGGCCGAGCATACCGATGATATTAGAGCGATCTCGGCCATATTCGACCCGGAGCACTTGACCAGCAACCATATCGCCCAGCTCTACCGCAACAACAAGTACCGTCTGTCGCTCAGCAACATGGCGTTTCAAACGCTCGTCACATACCTGGAGGCGAAGGAAAACGAGGGCGGCAAGATTGTGCTTAATATCATCCAAGCCAACCTCGACATTCGGATAGTAGACCGTGCCGCGGCGGGTGGAGAGCGCAGTCTTGGTAAACTTTTGGCGCAACGCGAAGGAAACTTGGACGTTCCAGCAGAAGATGAAGGAATACCCGGACACAATCCCGGATCAGCCAATCTGGACCCGAAAGCTCCAGCTGTCCTGTCAAAGCTTTCACTCGGCCCGCTCCCGATGGAAGCCGAACTCATGGAAGATGTCAAAGCTGAGCTCCAAGACCACGACTCTTCCAACCCTCCCGCCGCCGGACAAAACTCGCTTCTGGACGAATTCGAGCAGCGCATAAAACGCGAACCACTCGACGACGTACCAACGCGAGACGTCCTCCCATTCCCACCATCAACTGCAAGAGACGTCGCCATGGAGGTGCAGAAAGTGAAGGAGAATCGGGATCGGTTCCGCATAGAGGGTCGGTCAGGCGGCGTCGGGCCCGGACTCAGTGTCACGATGTTCACTTTCCACAACACATTCGACAGCATCAATTGTATCGAGTTCTCCGGCGACAACACATTGGTGGCTGCCGGAACTTCCGAATCATACATCAGAGTCTGGTCACTCGACAACAAGGCGCTCACCTCTCCGACCGATCCCGCATCCTACACACCTTCATCATCTCGCCGTTTGGTCGGCCACTCAGGCCCAGTCTACTCTCTTTCCTTCTCACCATCCATCGCTCTGCCGGAAGCACAGACCAACGGTAACAGCAACCCCATCTCGCACGACTCCCATCCACGATACCTCCTCTCCTCCTCAGCCGACAACACCATCCGCCTCTGGTCTCTCGACACATGGACCAATCTAGTCGTCTACCGCTCTCACACATTACCAGTCTGGGACGTGCGCTTCTCTCCCCAAGGCCACTACTTCGTCTCCGCAAGCGCTGACCGCACCGCACGTCTCTGGAGCACGCCTCAAATTGCCCCTCTCCGCCTCTTCGTCGGTCACGATGCTGATGTCGAGTGTGTCGCTTGGCACCCCAACTCCGCTTACGTCTTCACCGGTTCCGGAGGCGGAGACCGCACGGTGCGCATGTGGGATGTCCAGCGCGGCCAAGCTGTGCGCATCTTCACTGGACATACGGGCAACGTCACTGCGCTGATGTGCGCTCCGAGTGGACAGGTCGTCGCGAGCGCAGATGATCGTGGTGAGATCTTGCTGTGGAACATCGCCACCGGCCGACTGGAGAAGCGCATGCGCGGCCATGGTCGAGGTGGAATCTGGAGTCTCGACTGGAGCGTGGAGTCATCTGTTCTCGTCTCCGGCGGAGCTGACGGCACTGTACGAGTCTGGGACATTCAAGCCAACAAGGACGCACAGGGCAAGGTGGTGGGTGAAGGTGGGGCTGGTACGAAGATCGATGGCGCGGGTGGAGTGGGTGGCGCGGCGGGAGCAGCGGGCGGGAAGGGCAAGAAGAAAGACGTGGTGGTGTCGCCGGATCAGATTTCCGCGTTCCCGACGAAGAAGAGTCCGGTGTATCGGGTAAGATTCACGCAGATGAATTTGGTTATGGCGGGAGGTGCGTATTTGCCGTAGAGGCAGGAGACTTGGAAGGTGTATGGTTTGAAGAAAAGCAGGTGCGTTGTAAGTCTATTGGGAATCGTAATATGCTTCTAGACTCACAGGATTGACTGAGGGAATGCATATCGATTCGACAGTGCAAATTAAGATGGCGCCCCGTGTCTGCTCTTTCTTCCTCAGCGGGAAGCTGCGTTGTCTCTACATGGTGGCTGCCGGTGGCCGAGAGGGGCTCCTGCTAGCGGAGAGAGCTCGTGTGTTTACCCTCAAAAATGCGTGAGGATTCCTCACCTGCGAAGTGAACCGATCTCACACCAACAAAACTCACAACACACCACAACACACGTGAACCGACTTCACGCCACCGTGAAATTCACCACAATCACGCGCACCGCGACGCGCGTCGCGACACGCTCCGCTCCGCTCCCTTCCGGCACTCCGATCGTCGACAAGGTCATTGTGGAGGAAGTCTTCGGCCTTTGCGGCCATATTGCCTCGGAGTCTCGCGATTTGGCATCTTTTATCATTCTAACAGTTATTTACTTTCTAGCTCATTATTACGTCAAGCAGACGAGGAGGTGTTTGTTTTTGTTTGTACTTTTTAACATTGCAGATTTAGTTATGGGCGGGATGGGTATTTACTGCGTGGGATCGCTTGTCTGGCCGCCGATTTTGAGGTTTTCCTCGGTCTTTCTGGTCTCTCTGCATGCTTCCTTGAAAGAATATTGGACTCTCCGCAAGGAGATGAGCGACCGCGCCGCCGCCGCCAGCCTCCTGCCATCAACATGGCACCACGTCGTCGAGATACAATCAGTATCTTTACCACAGTATACTGCAACGGCCGGCAAGTCCTTGCTCCGGCGCAAGGGCGCACGCGCCGACCACATTTGAATTTCCGACATCACCACCATCAGCATCATAATCAAGCATGATTCTACCTGGAACATCTCAATCTGGCATGATTCTACCAGGAACATCTCAACGTCTTCATACTCAGCCACGGCCTGTTCTGCATCACCAGACCACGTTTCCTCCTCGTTGACGCGGAACACGCTCGTCTCCAACGGTGTCAAGACCCGGTCGACAGGAAGCGGCCAACGCGCAGAATCGTCCCACGTCACCGCCGGACAGCGAGACCAACCAGGACAGCACGACGGTAGAGCATGGGAAGCGCAACACATCACCGAGAAACGGCAACACTGACCGCGTGGCGTCATCGAACGCCGGTGCTGCATACGATCTGCCACCGGCCAAACCAAACTTCAAGACGACACATTCCCAAGGCCAGAACAGTGACACGCCACCGAAGGACGATGATACTGGTTGCACAGCTTCACCGGCGAAAGCAAGCTCCAAGACGGCACCTTTCCAAAGGTCAGAATCGTGCTACGTCACCAAAGGACGACGGCACTGGTTGCACAGCTTCACCGGCGAAAGCAAGCTCCTAGACGGCACCTCCCCAAGGCCAGAACCTGCCACGTCATCAAAGGACGATTACACTGGGCGCACAGTCTTACCCGCAAAAGTGAATGCGAACGGCAAGACCGCGCGCATCGATGGCGTTTCCGGTACAGCACCGACCTAGATGTGGCACCCGTCATTTATGGTAGCGATGAGGCCACGACAGTCTCAGCAGTGGCGTGGAAGGATATCTCAATAGTGTTCTTCTATTCGGCGAGCCCCAAGATGGCGACGAGGAATCAACAGGGCATCACATTTGTTGCTGGGACTTCTCGACGTCTTCGCTCGGTCACTTCGAACAGCCGACTGACCGAGCACATATCCACTCACACCATCTCGATGCCCTGGTGTGCACAGGTTGCAGGGCAGCGCCTTGGCTGTTTGCGACCAGCCTGGAGAGCAAGGAGAGTGAAGCTGGAGGAGCGTGAAGCTGGAGGAGCGTCAAGCTGGAGGAGCGTGAAGCCGGAGGAGCGTGAAGCTGGAGGAGGTGAAGCTGGAGGAGGGTCGATGGAAACTATGGACGAGCCGGCAGGTGGACGACCCAGAAGATGGACGAGCCAGGAGGTGGACGAGCCGGCAGGTGGACGAGCCAGGAGGTGGACGAGCCGGCAGGTGGACGAGCCAGGAGGTGGACGAGCCGGCAGGTGGACGAGCCAGGAGGTGGACGAGCCAGGAGGTGGCAGCCAGGAGGCTTGACGTGGACGAGCCTGAAGTGGACAAGCCCGGAGTGAGCGAACACGGAGATGTGCGAGCGTGGAGGTCACATGCTATCATTCAACATTTGCGGGAGTCACCAGAGTAGACGATGCGCCAAGGGAAAAGATCGCGAAGTTATGCGTGTAGGATACATTCACGTATTTCGAAGGACAAAAGACTGATACCTTGCCCAAAATGTCATTCTTCACCTTCTGTTCTCCCGCCAGGTTTTCACACCATGCAACGGGCAGCCACGGCATACTAAGAGCCTACTTGTGTGTGTGGACCCAAATTCATTCGTTGACAGCGTCACTCCGGGATAGGGAGCACCACAGTCTCAACCACAGTCTCATTGTATACCATCGGTGAGGTCCAATGAGTTTCGGACATCCAGTCTGGCTCGGTCCCGTTCCTCCTGCATGTCAACTTCATGCTCCGGCCGGGCACTCCATCCAGGGAATAGCAGTCGCCCAGTGCCTCGTGGGTGTTTGCCTGTCAACAGTCATGTCAGCATCTGTCATTCGCCCTGAGACCAAAGCAAACGTACGTCATCTTTGTACCAGATCAAATGACCTCCACATTTATCTTTCTCGTAAACGAGGACGGCGCATCGTTCGTCGGTCTGCAGATCCTGACCGACAGTGTAGGACATCCATTGGAACGCGAGAGAGTGGAAAGACTTGGCCTTTGGCCACGATTGACAATCTCCGTCTTTGATCTTCGTTCCGAGAGCTTTCGGGTTCTCGAGAGTCTTGTAGCCTATGCAGGCAAGGTTGTCCCATCGCTTCACGTTGATGCGGAAAGTCCAGCGGCTTGCTTCGACGCTGAATGGCAGCGAAAGCATTGCGAGCTGGAGAGCGTATTTGATGGCGACCATGATGAGAGTGAGGTGGCTTGTTACAGGAGGTATCGTCGCGCAGGGCGGCAGAAAGTGTTCCTCCGGAAATTCGAAGTCAGAGAAGGACGGAAGAGTTGTTGTAGGAAAAGAGGGAGTTGTCAGACAACGGAAAGTGAGGGTCAAGCCTTGCCACATTCCGAGCACCTCGATGACATGTGATATGTCGCAGCAAAAGGGCGACACGATGAACCATGGTTTGGAGCTACCAAATAATGAACACGGCTGTGCTTGACCATCGACACTAGCGGGGTGGATTTCAGGTTTACTTAGGTTAGCTGTGAGGCTCTTGGCCAAAAAAAGGAGAACTATCTTCACCACCGCCCACGAGATGTACGAAGTCGCACAAGTGATATTAATAGCGCCAATAACGATGTCCGAGATGTTAAGCAATACAAAGAAGATAAGCCGCCACACGCGAGGAGGGACCAAAACGTGCGACAAAAGCAATAAGAACAACAAAGTGAGAAAAGATACTATGTCTCGAGCTTCCGTTCCGATATGGCCACAAAGGCCGAGAACTTCATCGCTGGTGGTGTGGTCGTGGGAGGCGGTCGCGGAAGGAAAGGGGGCGGAGGCGGTCGCAGTGCGCGTGATGGTGGTGAATTGCATTTTGGGGTGAAGTTTTCTCGCGCCCGGTGTGATGTGATTTTTGTTGGTGCGAGGTTGGTTCACTTCGCAAGCGAGAAATTCTTACATATGGAACGGTAAACAAACGGGCTCTCTCTTCCAGCAGGAGCCTCTCCCCGCCAGCGGAAGCCATCGTGTAGGTAGAAAGCAGCTTCCTCGCTATAAAGCAAGATCTAGCAGGCGCACTTCCCTTCGATCGTGGTGAGCTAGGCTGTACGTATGACGTTGCTCTTGCTGGCATGGTGCAGGAGGCAGTCTTTGAGAGGAGTATCAGAATCGTAGGGGGCTCTCAAACTGCGCTGTTCATCCAACGTCGCGCCTGTTGGCATAGTGAGCGGGAAGTTTTGGAGAAATTGGAGCCGTCTCTCAGCAAAGGCCTCTCTTATCGCCCCAACAATGATTGGATGCTCTCCGTCGTGGTATATGCTCCGATTGTGCAAATGTTGATGGAGGCGTGCGCGGAGGCGAGTCGTCTGGTAGAGTTGGAGCCTGGCGCATAGCAAAATGCCGACATCCTGGGCTCGAACGCCTCCTGCGGTGCGAGCACATGTCTCTGGCTCGGTGAGCTCCTCGTCGCTCTCCGCAGCCAATATGTCGACGGCGACAAAGTGGTAAAAGTTATGCCTTCAAAAGCAGACGATTTTTAAGCTTTCGGAAGCGGTCCGAGGTCCGATTGCCTGGGCTCTTGCACGACTTCAGACTTACCAAATTTATTTCGATCTCGACAAAACCTCGACATACCAACGCAATGGCCGCCACCACCGACCGAGCACGCTTCTACCTGGAGCAATATGTACCGGAACTTCAGGAATACGAGCGCAAGCAGATTTTCACCCGCGACGAGATCAGCGCCATTACCGCAAAGCGAAGCGATTTCGAGCATGTGCTGAATGCGCGTGGCTCGCAGCCCGGCGACTACGCCCGCTATGCCACATACGAGATGAACTTGGACAGCCTGCGGAAGAAGCGATGCAGGAGATTGGGAGTCAAGCCGACAGCGTTCAATGGTCAGCGGACAGTCTTTTTCATCCTCGATCGTGCGACGAAAAAGTTCCCGGGCGACATGGGCTTGTGGATGCAGTACATCAATTTCTGCAAGAAAGAGAAGGCGAACAAGAAGCTGGCGAAGGTGTTCACGGCGGTGCTGCGACTTCATCCGCGGGATTGGAGCTTGTGGGTGCTGGCTGCGAAGCACTACGCAGAGACACAGGGAGATATGGGAACGGCGAGAAACTACATGCAGCGTGGGTTGAGGTTCTGCAAGGACGAGAAGAAGTTGTATCTGGAGTATGCGAAGCTGGAGATGGTATACCTGGCGAAGTTGGCCGCAAGAAGGAGGATTCTGGGACTGGATGGGTCGAGGGAGGAGAAGGAAGACATCGAGGAGGACGACAACATGATTGCGCTTCCCACAATCACAGCAGAAGACATCGATCCAGATGCTGGGAAGGGAATTGGAGAGATCGATCAGGCTGCATTGCAACGACTTGCTGCGGCCCCAGCTTTCAGCGGAGCCATCCCGATTGCGATCTTCGACTCAGCGATGAAGCAACTCAAGAACAATGCTTTGCCAGCGGCTGAAGACTTCTTCAACCTGGCCGCATCATTCAATCAAGTACCCGCCGCCGAAAAGATCTTGCAGCACATTCTCGAACACCTGCAGAGCACAGCTCCCACCGCCATCGAGACGACTATCTGCGAGGCGAAACATCATATGCTCAACATCCCACTTCAATCCGCCGATTTCCCTCCCGCACTTGGTAAAGGCCTGGCAAGACTGAAGGCAGGCGTCGATGGCGCACCAGGAAGACAGCGTCCGAAGAATGCGGAGAAGGCGGCTGCAGCATTACTTTCGTGGGCGGAAATGACAGCGAAGAATCTGGCGGAAGACGAGTCGATCGAGGAGGATCTTGTGACCGTAGTGGAGGCAACGATTAAGCGATACCGGCGGCTTGGTGGGAAGAAGATTGCGGAACAGGACACAGTTCCGGCGATCATGGCGAGACTACGAGGTGAAGGCGATGGCGAAGGAGTGATGCTGATGGTGGATCAGTGAGTGAGCCGGAGTTGTACAGCATGTACCACTCATTATGTCTCCGTGATCCCGCTCACACTGGACCGCATGTGTCAAAACTTCGGTGGCCTGGTGTGTGCAGTCTGCGCAGGAGAATCAGAAAATGCATGTAGGCGGACCCAAAGCAGCGGTCATTGACAGTTTTGTTCTCCGACACACTTCGTACAATCCAAGCTAATGGGATCCAAGTCACACGATGCGATTAGAGCGGAGCCATGGAGTTACGTCCGCGGCTGCACACTGTCCGTAATCAGGTCTCGGGTCATCGATCCACGAAAACTCATCTGATGCCTCCGTCGGGCCACTCAAAATTGCGTCGCACGACCTGCTCCTCGGTGGCTGAGTGTGCATCCTAAGCAGGAGAATGGAGACGTGTTTTTGCAGGTATCGCAAGCGGCCATGAGTGGGCATGAACAAGACGGTGGTCAGAGCACCTTGCGCAAGTCGGTACAGTGAATGCGTCCGTGGTCTTATCGGACCAGTCATATGACGAGACTGTCCCTCCTCGCTCACTGCTTTATTCAACACACCTCGCTGCTGTACTCCAAGTCGACCGCACGGATTCAGCTCACCACGCCGAAATAATCTCCCACTTCGAACAAACGCCCCGGGAGCGCCGTGGGAGTTGCGGAGCTGAGGATGGAGGAGATGGAAGAGAGACTGGGTTGATGGTAGCTGTCATCGCGCCGCGAGGTGAAGCTTTGCAACGTGCGGCGGTGGAGAATCGGGAGCATTGGACCCGGATTGAATCGGACCGGAACTCTGTAACCCTTCATCCCCAATTGAAATCCGCGGTTCGGTTGTGTGGGCTGGGACGATCACGATCGTTCTCTCTGGGTCGCCAATCCACTGCCACCTCGTTCGAACCGTCCCACAGTGGTCTCGATCCGTCGAATCGTCATGGCAGCGAGGGAGGTATGAGTCCATGCTCGGCCGCAATGCAATTCACGTTGTTCATCCCACCAAACTCTTCCACCACTCCAACTTGCCCTAATGCCCTCCGACTCCCAAGGACCCACCCACCCAACAACATCCCAACCTCGCAGCCCCAACATCATGAAGTTCTCTTCGACTCTCGCCGTCTCCATGGCTGTACGATGGGCAATCCGGCGCGCTTCCCACGCACTGGGAGCAGATTCAACATCCCAATTCGACCGGTTCCAGAGCGACGACTGCCATGAATTCCAGTCCATGGAGCAGGGCACCGGTCCCGCGATTCACACCAGGAGAAATGCCATCATTGGAAAGAAAGACGGCAAGACGTGCAATCTTTCACCTTGGGTCAATCTTCTGCACGACTAACCACGAGGGAACTGCCGACGGGTAAAAGCTGCGCGGTGCTCATCTACGAGGAAGATCATTGCGGAGGACGCCTTCTGTGGGCTCAAGATCGAGTACGTCGTTGGAGATTGTTCTCCGTGCTGTTCCTGCCAATGCTGACCATACATTCTAGGTGAACACCGAGGAGATGCTGGGACAATTGCTGGCACTTGAATGGTATGAAGGGGACGAGTGCAAAGCTGACGTGCCGGAAACGAGACACTCCAGCGGATGGGGACAAGGAGCTCGCTTGGAAGGAGCCTAATCGTGGTTCCAATCGCGACTCTTGTCGTTCCTATTGCGACTGCTACCAACTGTAGAGAGATCCCACTTTGAGCTCGTGGCGGTATTCCCTTGGACCTGGTCGAGATGTCTCCTCTGTTTCAGTCACCAAACAAGTCCCTCGCTGAAACTCTGCGTAGCCCTTCTCCCTGGGTGCCTGTGAGATGAGAATATGCCGGCCTCAAATCTCCCCTAATTGTCAGACCTGCAACGCTGGCCTCGTGATACGCATCCGATGATCCCCCTCGACCTTTCGCGCCCGTCTCGGTCTTTTCGATGCGTTCTCCACCTCCTTCCTCCGTCGTCTCTGCCTTCGTATCTCATGGCCAGTGTAGGTGCTCTGCCACTTGCAGTGAGACATCGTGCCCGGAACTCTGCTGCAGCTGGAGCAACCGTCGGCGATGCTCGCCGCTAATGATCGTAAAACGACCACATCAAATTCCGATTTCTGGACAAGACGTTTCACGACGCCATCTGCAGATGAAGTCAGCTCAAATCCTTAACTCCGCGACGCTCTGAATCAGCCAGGGACATTTCCTGTATCACCATGGCATGCCAAGTCCAGTGGCTATGGTCGATGATCTGTCGACGATATTCTTCGATGTCATATGCACATGGTGCCGGATGCCGCATGCCACGATGTGTGCGAAAGAAACCATAGAGCTGGGCTAGGTCTCCATTTTGCGCAATCGAAGTCGATCGCAGGTCCGGGGAACTCCTTTCGTAGCCGCCCTGAAGCTTCAGCAGAAAGCTCTGGTACTGGGTTCGGTCTTGTACGTCTTGCACGCCTTTGGTCGATCGAAGCCGTCAAGCTGTGCGCAAAGTTTTTTTGGGATGCATCTCGGCCGCTCGAACCCGGACTCGGACTCCTCGAACCTCTTGTCGTCGTAGGCATTGAAGCGTGTTGAGTCTTGCCCAAGATCGACGCCCGCCGGATCTTCGGGAGATGTTGTTGCCCATTCTTGGCATTTCATGCGGTCGATGACTGTTGGTCATTTGGTCAACAGTTTGTCGGTGAACCCGCTGCGTTGTTCATCGCACCAGTGTAGGTCTTTGAAGTCTTATCTCTTGAGTCCTGATTTTGCTCCTTCACTCGATCGCTCAAAAGTCACAGCGGTAGCCTTGCGTTTGGTTGGGCTTGGATGCTAATGGTGAGACAGCTCGCGCCGGAGATCGTCTCCATATGTCGTCTCCTTGGTGGGATGAACTCTGCCATTACTGCTCCGCCGTGCAGTACTTCGAGTCGAGATGATGGGCTCGGCTGTGTCATGCATGCCATGAATTGTCCCGATCTCGCCGGAGATCGTCGTTGTATTTTTGTTTCGGTGCTCTTCTCTCTCAAGTTGATCTTGTTCCGCTGCTCAGCGGCTCAGGTTGAATGGTAGCTGGGATGTGGAAGATCTTTTGCCGCTCAATAGGCCAGACTTGCGTGTGAAGTGGTTGGCTTCCGCGTGGTTGCCACTGACTGGATAGGTGTTCAGCTCGAATTATTGTGTTCTGGGTCGATCGACCCGCTCCGCCGCTCGATGGCTGAATCTTGTGTAGAAAGTTTGATTCTGGCTTTCGAAAATGCCTCATTGAGAGAATAGTGTGCTCCCGTTGCCCTGGGATGAGAAATCTCGCTCCGCCCCTCGACATCTCAGGCCGATGTTAGATGCTCGAAGTCCGCTTAGTTGCCACGGTCCGGAAATATCTCGTTGAGAGAATGATGATGCTGCTGCTGATGATGATGATAAGTTATCCCGCATCATAGGCTGAAGGCTCATTCGGCCGCTCGATGGCTGGAAATTTGTCTCGAAGGCATGAGATCCGGATGATATCCATGGTGTGTTGTCGTTCGCAGTGAGAGGTCATTGACGAAACATCACTGGGGCCTTCGGCTTGCACTAATCAGGACGCGATTGATAAACATCTGACTGTCGTGACTTGGGGGTGCGTGCAAGACCTGGTTTCGATTAGACTCCCTTTCGAGTCTCTCGCAGATGTGTTGCGTAATTGTTGTCGGTACAAGCATCGTGTCTATTGTTGCAGTTTGCTGTGTCCGCGAAAGAGAGAGCTCCTCACTCCTTCGTCAAAGATGGAACCCGTGTGGAGAGTACCGCGAGACGGATCGCCACTCGTGCTCCGGTAGCCTCTGTCAGGCTAGTGATATCCCTGCTCCTTGGCTCTCCTGTGCGGTAGAGCCAGAGAAGGGAAATCCTCCGCGTGATCGTGCCGAAAGCTTCCAACACCACGGGTCGGCGCGGCGAAAAAACGATCCCTCGGTGTGAAAAAATTCGATCCCCCTGGGCGGCAAGCATCTTTCCCGCGCGCGCGCGCGCGGCTTCGATCCTAAGCCGCTTTGTGCTCTTTGTGCTCGGAGTACCGCTCGCGAGAATCTCCCGGGAGAAGATTGAAGCACGCGGCGCCAAGCGTAAAACACCAGGCGGATCACAGGAGAGACGGGTTCAAAAAAAAAGGGAGACAAAAGAGAGCCGTGGTATCCAGTGCGATACCACCGCAAGCGACCGCGGTTCCCAGCAGCCAACGGAGCCGGTTGGCCGAAGCCACGGCAGCAGCAGCAGGACACCCGTAAACCCCATCAAGAGGGTTGGCGACCGCGTCGCAGATCTTTCTATTGTCGGTCGAGCAGAAACCGACAGAGGAGGCGGGGACGCCGGAGCTGGCGGACAATGTGGCGGAGACGATGGCGGAGGAGATGGTCGAGAACTGCGTGATGGTAGTCGACATAGTAAGCGGTAAGGATTCTTCACGTGAATTTGAGCCTTTTTTTTTCTTCAACGTAGGTAGCGGTTTTGGGAAATCTCACAAGTGGCTAGGGATAGCACTGCACTGCTTGTAGAGCTCAAGGTAACCGGCGGCAGACCCCTCTTAAACAACCACCTTCTTCTCCCACCTCCGCACGCGAGTCCCAAAGCCGGTCAACGCAGCCTAGCCCGTGTTGGAGAGGAGAGGAGACGGAGGAGCTGGCGATATGCTGGTTGAATATGTCGCTCATCTCCGCCATTACCTTTCCTGTCAGTCTCCGTCCCTTACCTCCTCCTTACAAAGCGCCGGGTTGCGAGACTGAGGCAGGACTGCCCTACTATCCGTCCAAACATATCACCCGACCAAAACGCGAGAGAAAAAGCGAGGAGAATTGAAGTCCCCCGTGCCATCGCCCCGGATCACCAGAACTTTCCTTCTACATGTATATAACGCGGAAGCACTCACCTGGAAAATCAAACGTAGCACCTTCACCTCATTCGTCATTCGATTCCAGAGTTCCGGTCAAGTTTCCACCAGGCGTGGTGGCGAATTCGCGCGGCCGGAAACGGTACTCGACAATCGCATCGCGCGAGCAGGGAAAATCCTCGGGTACCCAGCCGGAGAGATATGTTTGGAAATGGCATGTGATGCGGTTTGGTTCAAAGCTGCCAAACGACTTTGCCAGACTGTGGGAAAGTACAGTCCACGCGGAAAGAACGACTGGAGAAGTCGATACAGAATGTCGTTGTTTCACTCTTCGCGCGCGAGGTGAGGGTGGTGATTCAACTTGAAAAACTTTGCGCGCTGGGGACGTGATGTGGCGACGCGGGTTGGTTGCGATGATGCCACATGAAGGGGCGAGACGGCGATACGAGAGGAAGAAGCAGGGATAAAGATGGGAGCCGGAGTCGCTCTTTCCACCAGATCCGCCGTGATGTAGTTTTGTCTGTTGGGCGGTTTGTTTATCTGCCTTCGAGATCTGTGTGTGGCCGAAAGAGGCGTCATGGCGTGGGAATGCGTGCTTTGGTCGTCTTGGGTTTTCCTCCCAGGAGAGATAAGGTACTTGCATCGATGCCGGGATGGGAGTGGTTCGGAGTAAAGATGAACCAACAGTCCATGTCAGGTGTGTGATTTTTTCGAATCCTTCCTTCAGCACCCACTCTCCTGCGACTCACCTCATATTGGCCCGGTAAACTCGACTCGGAAGCCTCCGTCAGCGTCCACCAGGCAGAGAGCAGATTGGATTCCGAGACCCATGGGAGAAACAACTTCATAACAAAACATACCTCTACCCTCTCCCGAATCTTACAACCTCCCATACCCACTCCCACTCCACTTCCCCTCCATCAGCACCCTCTGACTCTCCACCCCCTCCCCCCCACTCATCATCCTCCGATACTCCAGATTCTCCCGTTCCTGCTTCTCCCACTGCATCTCATGCATCGCCGCCTCCGCCCTGCCCGCCTTGCGTTCCCTTACACAATACAACGCAAACGCCACCGCCGCGACGGCCACGGCGCCCAAGATCCCCGCTGCGACGCCGATTTTCGCTCCCGGTGACATCCCCGCCCAGGTCGCGGAGAGTTTTTCGCGGGTAGATTCGTGGTGGATGGCTTTGTAGGCTTCGGATTTTCCTTCGGTGACGGCGATGGATTTGTAGGAGCCGGTGCGGTCGCCCCAGGTGTAAGTGGAGGCGTTGGTGTGGGCGTCGGTGACGCGGAGGGATGCGATGGAGGCTGTGAAGGGGCTGTGAGGTCGGGATGTTAGTGGACTGTATGTGGGCTGAGGAGGATTGCGAACTTACCCTTTGCTGAAGTCTGGCGCTCCACCTGCCCACTCGACTGTTCCTGGCTGATTTGAACATCCACCACACCATACTCCGAATTGCACGCGAGAGGGAGTTTGCGGGTAAAGACCGGGTTCGCCGTAGGGCACCGTTCGTACGACATTGCTGTCAATCAGGTACTCGATGCGTTCTTGCGTCCAGTCGATCGTGTAGTTGTGGTAGTCGTTTTGCGGACCGTCGAGAGCGGGATCCTCGGCGAACCGTTGCGATTGGTTGCCCCATCCTGCGAGGGAATGTTAGTCTTCCGAATTCGATGGCGATTGCACCACTCCCTCCTTCCTCAACACACTCACCATAGTAATTATTCGACACCGCCGTCGTATTGCCTCCCTTGATCTCCCAATCGATCTCATCCAGATCATCCGACAACAAAATCACCGTACTGATAATCCCATTCCCCGGAGCGGCTTTCATGATAAACTCCAGCGTCCCGAAGAAGATGTAAAAGTTCGACTTGATGGTGACGGTATCGCCTTTCTCCTTGAGGGACAAGTGAACGCCATCTTTGCCGAACGAGACGAGCTCTTGACCGCCGTCAAAGTGCCAGTATTTGGAGTTCAGTTCGGTGGAGGAGGAGTTGAAGACTTCGAGGAGTTCGGTTCCGAGGGCGGGATTGGGTGGACAGGTGGAGTTGAGCGGGCTGCAGTCGGTGTGGGTTTGTGCGAGGGTGGTGGAGGCGAGGAGGAGGGCGGAGAGGAGGGTTCGTGCGAGAGACATTGTTCGTGGCGTGTGACGGGGATGTTGTGGAGGATCGTGTTTCAGCGGAACGTGGAGTTTCGTGGTACGGGAGGGACCAGCCCGAGGAGGGTCGTATATGCGTGTAGTCGTGAGACGAGAGGGTATATTGCGATTCCGTGAACGAGTGACTGGAGACGATGACGACGACGACAATGACGACGAGAGGAGAGACGAGGTGGAAGATGCGGATGCGGTCGAAAGAAGAAGAAGAAGAAGAAGATCGGATGTGGAGTTCTCAGAAGCCGACCGATGTTTATGATTGGCCGGCCCGACGCAGGTACCGTCAAAACTCTAAAAGTATTCCTCCGACCATCCCCCCCTGCCTGCATGAAATGGTGAAACGAGTGCGAACCGTCCCGTCGTTCTTGCGTAGATGAAACATGAAGACGGGATATTATTATTGACAGCTCGACGTATCTTTCTGTGCTTCTGCTCAGCCTGCAGTGTCCATGTCCGGTAGCCTGGACTGTGTAGCTTGATGAGCTGGACGTCGAGAGATCTCGCGATCACAAGGTCCAGATCCAGATGCGGAGGCGCTCGACATCTGCTCCAAAGAGGTCAAGCTCCCGCTGGTCGTCCATGGATCATTACAAAGGCATGCCTGCTAGCTCGGGATAACGTTGCGCTCCATACGAGCTCGAAGCGAGGTAAGAATAGCTTCACAGAAGGACAAGTCGAATGGGATGGATGCTTCCGTTCTCTTCTCCATCGCGACGGAGCTGTGTGATCTCGCAAATGAGAGCGCTGGTGGCTGGGCAAGAAGACGAATGTACGCAGGCATGATGCCGCGAGAGAATTGTACGACAACTTGTCCAGGACAGGACAGCTGGTCTTTGCTGTGCTCGGCGCTGCCCAATCTTGCCGAACAACAGGGAGGACTGTCAGTCTGTCTGGTGCTCAAAGACGACCGACTTCCGTCCAAGAGAAGACGGAAGCTTCGATGCGAGGTGCGAAGACCTGGCGGGTTTTGCTCTGCTTCATGACCCGGGATTCCTGGTGCCTTTTCGATGTCCGGCTCGAACCACAGTCCATACCAACCGAGTCGGAGATGAGATGCAGACGGTTGCCTTGTAGTGTGCAGTCTCAGCGGGAGCGCGGAGGTGGAGAGAGCAGGATGCATTGGAGCGGCCACGCATGTAGCAATAGAAGTTGTCCATTGGTAGACTCCCGAAGACTTGATGCTGGCGGGAGTCCTCGCAGCGGTGTCGGTGGTCTCTCTTGTGCAACGCCAGAATGCATCTCATGCTCTTGTATTCTCCGAGCGGATATCCTCCCTATGCGGTCAGAACGTGAAGTTCGCGTCTCCATCGCTATGCACCCTCCTTCATCCTCCCTCCAACCGACCCAACGCCTCCATCCCCTCCCTCCTCACCCTCTCCACCCCCCTCGCCTCTCCCAACTTCTCCAACACCCTCTCCACACCCCTCCACTCCTCCCTCGCCTCCTCCCCCTTCCCCTCATCCACCAACCCCCTCGCCCCCTCCGGCCCGTCCAACACCCACCTCACAACCTCCCTCTGCCTCTCCCTCTCCCTTCCTCCCACCCCACCCGCAACCCCCTCCCTCAACCCCCTCGCCGTCTCAGCAATATGTCCCACCGCCAGTCCCAACGTCCTCGTCCCGGGCGTCATGGGGTCCATCTTCTCCCTCATACTCCGAATCGTGTCCGTCGCCGCGATCAATTTCGAGTAGTTGTCGTACACCAGCGCTTTTTTCTCGCCGTCGAGACTCCGTATCTCGCTCACCAGACCGGATGAGATTCGGAGCACGCCTTCGAGGGAGGTGCTGGAGAGGAGGGTGGAGACGTAGGTTGAGGGGGAGAAGCCCGGGAGGTCGAGTTCGGAGGGGGAGGAGATGGGTGATGTGGGGGGTGAGGATTCGGAGGCGAGGTTGGTGGATGAGGCGACGGGGGAGGGCACGCTGAGGTTGTAGTAGTCCCGGAGGGCGGCGCGGTTGCGGCGGAGAGAGGCGCGGTCGAGGGTGGATTTTTGGGTGGGGTCGGTGGTGGTGGTGGTGGAGGTGGTGGAGCGTTGGGAGGAGAAGGAGGGGCGGGGGGAGGCGATGGTTGACATTTTTGATTGTCGAGGAAGTAATGTGCTGTTATCTCGGCATGCCGTCGGTTGGTTGTGTCTATGGATGTGATTTTGTTTGCTCAGTTGGATGGGAGGGACGGGAGGTCGAAGACATATCTCCAAGCTTCTCCGTCAGCCATGCGCCGGAGCTGTCTCCGCCCCCGACTCTCGACTTCACGACTTCCACCTCCACTTCCACCTCCCTCGACAAAACAACAACATGAAGATATAACGCCCCCCTCTCACTCGCCATGCCACCCTCAACAACCGCAGAACTCTCCACCGCCCTCAAGTCCTACCTCACTTCCAAAAACCTCCCCCCAAAACCCCAGTGGCTCACGTCCCTCCTCCCCTCCCTCAACCTCTCCATCCCCCTCGCCGCAACCCAAAAAACCGCCCTCTTCCGCCTGCTCGCAACAGACATCACCTCCACCCTCCAACCCACCCCGGGCTCCACCTTTCCACCCAACATCTCCAACCCCGCCGTCAAAGAATTCACCCTCCCGGGCCCTATCACAGTGCAAATCCTCGACATCGAAGACCTCGGCCGCAGCGCCTGGTCGCAAGTCGAAATGATGGAGATGGAAGAACGGGGGGAGTTTCGCAAGGGGTCGGAGATTATTCGTGTGACGGAGGAGGAGGAGGAGGAGGAGACGTCCGACCCGGCGGCACGACCGGCGGCGTCGGGACCGCATAAGGTTTTGGTGCAGGATGCCAAGGGGTGCAAGGTCTTTGCGTTTGAAATGGAGAGTGTGGCGGGGGTGGGGATGGGGATGGCGATTGGGAGTAAGATGGTGTTGAAGGGGGTTGTGGTCGCGAGAGGGGTTGTGTTGCTGACGCCTGGGAGTGTGGAGGTGTTGGGTGGGAAGGTGGAGATGTGGGAGAGGAAGTGGAGGGGGGAGAGGAAGGCGCGGTTGAAGGTTAGGGCGGGTGGGGTGGAGGGAGGTGGGTGATGGGATGGAGAGGTGATGCGGATGACGATCTTCGGAAGGTTGAGATGTGGCGCTGCGAACATGCGTTGTCTCCTGGGCCTACTGTCGGCGAGCATACTGGCTTGCTGAATGCAAGATGCGAAGAGATGGAGGTCAAGATATGGCGATTCACCTTGCGAAGCTTTGCATCCGCTGACGAGTCTCCACAGTAAGGTATCTTAGGCGCAGGCCGATCGAAGGCCCACCGCCTCCAGCCTTGCAACGCGAGCTTTCCACACGCAGCTGCTACCACCGTGACTGGCACGCTAGGAATCCAAGCACCCAATTGTACGCACGACCAGCTCTACATTTCCACAAAAATCGAACATGGGAGATGAAGTGCCCGCTTCCAATAAACCATCACCCGCCTGCAGCCTTCCCGCCCGCTCCGCACAAACGCGGCACACCGCCCTCCCCACCCGTCCTCCCACCTTTCTCTCTACGGGAGAGAAGGCAATGCATATAAGCCTTCCCAATTCCCGCACTTCTCAAGCAAGAAGGGGGATGTGGTCTGAAGGTAAGATCCTGCCCTCAAAGTGTCGAGGCCAATGGCTGCGGACGATGTCTAAGGACGTTGGGGGTTAATGTGACGTCGGTTCGATCCCGGACTTCCTCCGATTTCTTTCAGTCATTCTCTCGTGAAGTCGTTGGTAGTATGGTCTGTGGCTGCATAGTCGAAGACTTACAGTTTTGCTCCTGATCAAATACCAAATCTTTCACTTTCTCGTCCGCTCCACGTGCGCGCCGCCTCTCCTCTCGGTGCCCGTCCGCGCGCAATTTGCGTATATCAACATTCGTTTCCTTGGTCATGTCATCAAGTCATCAAAGGGGGATGTGATCTAGTGGTAAGATTCTGTTCCCATGCATCGGCCAAAGGTCACTCTCGGCCAAAGGTCACTTCACTCGGCCAAAGGCCAACTCGCATTGGGGCGGAGACTTCGGTTCGATTCCGGACTTCTCGCAATTTCTTTTTGGCTCTTGTCGGGATTTCGCAGTCGATGTGCTATTCGTCAGAAATCTCTTTGGCAGGAGTGGAAAGTCTTGAGATATTTTGCAGACAGAGCACGGCGCTCTGCGATTCGGAAAGATCGTGAAGTGCAGAATGGACGTGCGAGAAGTAGGATCTATCAGCAGGGTCGACAGGCATATTGGTAAGGCCGAGCGGCTCGTACGTGTTGCGAAGGCCGGCAATGGAATTGCTTCTGAAACGGCTCGATGGAGTAAGATCACTATATCGCCCTGGGTACCTATGCTTGGGTGTACACTTCTGGCAGCGAGACACGGAACTTTCATACCCAATTCTTATGCATCAAAGACCGGAGGAGGACATCGTGAAGCTGTTTCCGAGCGTCCGCGAAGAAATTGACTGCGGCAAGCATGGCTGAGATTGGCTGCATTATGCATATCCATCTGTGTCACACGTATACATACTCTGACCGTTGCGGATAACTCCTCCCAGCGTCCATATCCGAAGCAGTTCGTCGACTCCCTAGAACATCCTCTGCCTCAGAAACTTCTCCACCTGCGGCTTGTGATGTCCCTTGATCATGATGTGACCCGTAACGCTATTCACCACACAATCCGAACTCTTCAGCAGCGACTTCAGCTCGTCCCTCAGTATATGTCTGTCCCCATCAATCTTCTTGATCCTCGTCATCTTCAAGTTCCCTCCTCGCTTCCTCAATGTGTAGATCGGTAATTCGTTGTTTGCGCTCCGTGAGACAAAGTACGGCAGATTTGGGGCGCATTGCTCGGCGTTCAACGGCTCGACGGGTTCGGGTATCAACTTTGGTACGGCAGGTTGATGGTGAGATGCCCTCCGAGTTGGGTATGGGCGTTCTTTCGTCGGATGTGCTGTTCGGCGGGAGGCTTTGGACTCTTTCGGTCGAGGGTTCGATCGCATGCTCGGAGGTGGGTAGCTTTCGGGAGCGTATCGAGAAGCTCGAAGGTTGGGATCTGACAGCATGTGAGTATATACGATGGCCATGGCACGGCATTGACTGTCCTGACCTTCATGGTTTGCGCTCG
The DNA here is from genome assembly GCA_000223765.2 of Zymoseptoria ardabiliae STIR04_1.1.2. Classification (NCBI taxonomy): domain Eukaryota; kingdom Fungi; phylum Ascomycota; class Dothideomycetes; order Mycosphaerellales; family Mycosphaerellaceae; genus Zymoseptoria; species Zymoseptoria ardabiliae. The sequence goes on from AFIV01000198.1 coordinate 115,663, forward strand.
TGGTCTCGTGCTGGCTCGCGCGACATCTTGTGCTGGTGGAGAATCTCAGAAAGCTCCGGACTGTCGCTGGGCGTGGTAGGCCCAGTGGACGCAGGAATGGCATGATCGATGTTGAAGCCATGGAGATGGTGAATGTGGCGGCACGAGACGATTGTTTGCGTGCTGGCTGGTGATGAGGTGAAGTTCGTCAGGAGACTTTGGATCTTCAGACCCTCGCACCTGCCTCCGACCGACCTGCCGAAGTCTTCTTGGCACTAAAATCCATCCTCCCCACCAAACTTCACCACATCGACGACCACACAAACTCACAACCTCACAAATCATACCACCGCAATCATGGCCACTTCCACACAACAGGACTTCGCGAAGGAGAACAGCTTGCTCTCCCAACTCATCCCAAACCTCGATCGCCATCTCGTCTTCCCACTGCTGAATTTCGAGGAAGAGGAAACCCCCGAAGACCAGGACACGCTCGACATCACGAAATTGAAATATGCGCTCCTCAAACAGACGAACATGCACGACTTTGTGGGCAATCTGTACGCGGAATTGAACGACCTTCCGGAGCGACCGAACGAATACACAAAGAAGAAGGAGGAAGTTCTCGAGCGACAACGGATATATAATGAGGAGACCGAGAAGATTCAGAGCCTGCTCGGCGACGCGGACGTCATCAACAACTTGCGCAGCGACAAGAACAGCAACATGAACTACTTGAAGGAGAATCACGGCGTGACACCACAAATGGTCGATCAGCTGTACGACTTTGGCCAGTTCCAGTACACCTGCGGCGACTACGGCAGCGCCGCTGAGCTGCTCTACCAGTTCCGCATTCTCTCCACCGACAACGACAAGGTTAATGCGGCGACATGGGGCAAACTGGCATGCGACATCTTGACGGTCAACTGGGAGAGCGCAATGGAGGAGGTCATGAAGATCAAGGAGAGCATCGACACGCGCCTCTTCAACAACCCACTCGCACAACTGCAGCACCGCACATGGCTGCTTCACTGGTCGCTGTTCCCATTCTTCAACCACGAGCCCGCCCGCGAAGCTCTGACCGAGCTCTTCTTCTCACCCGCATACATCAACACCATTCAAACGTCATGCCCGTGGATTCTGCGATACCTCTGCGCTGCTGTCATCACCAACCGCAACCGACCTGGCAGCAAGGGCAACTTCATGTATGGCAACTACCAGAAGCAATTGAAGGATTTGGTCCGCATCGTCCGTCAAGAGCAATACGAGTACAACGACCCTGTGACCAGCTTCGTCAAGGCGCTGTACGTCGACTTTGACTTTGAGGAGGCGCAAAAGCGTCTGCTCGAGGCTGACGAGATTTTGCGTGCCGACTTCTTCCTCGCGGCTGCGGCGGACTCTTTCATCGACTCTGCGCGCCATCTCATATCCGAGTCGTACTGCAAGATTCACCAGCGGATTGACATTAAGTGAGTTGCATCGAAGCGTCAGATTTGCCATTTTCTCGGTAACTAACGAGCTTTCAGGGACCTTTCAACCCGCCTCGGTCTCTCGCACGACGAAGGAGAGAAGTGGATCGTCAACCTCATTCGTGACACCCGTGTCGACGCCAAGATCGACTACAAGGCTGGCACCGTCGTCATGAACCACCCTCCCGTCAGCGTCTACCAGCAGGTCATCGAGCGAACGAAGGGTGGATTTTTCAGGACACAAGTTCTCAGCGCTGCTGTGGCGAGATGAACAAGCTTCTCGAAATCAGCATGTACACTTCTGAAAGCAGAGATTCGAGTCCGGGGTGGTTGAGGTGGATATGATGACGGTCGGATGGATTCTGCCGACTGCGAGAGGATTCGCATTGAAGGCATGGCGTTCATGGTGCTCATGCATGGAGATGACGAGTTGCGGCATGGCACTGGCGTTTGGCTTCGGAAGCAAAAGTGGATGGGTGCTCAACCGAGCATGAACATCGGGACGGAGGATCGGGAGGCTGTCGAGCGTTCGTAGCTTAGACCTGGCGGTGGTAGTTAGCATGACTGATGAGTTAGCGAGAGCGATGAAACTATGCAACCTCCCATACTCGATGCTGTCATCAGTGAATTGCTCGGGTGTGACCGAATACTCACCTGCCACCGAGTCGCACTGTTGAGCCTCCATGATGACACAAGAGCACAACATACAGCAAGTGGCAGACTTGGCTCCAAGCTGCAACGAAGCACCGCATGGCTTGTGAGATACAGGAGATGTCGTGTATCGCTCAGCTCTGTGATATCGCACTAGGGCATTGACTTGCGACATGCCGGGGTATGCTTGCTGTGACGACAGGGGACACGACCGTATTCGACACCCTGCTGCCAAAGCCATGACCGTGAGGACAATGGAGAACATCACGGAAGCAAGCTGTCGGGACGTCTGTGGACACCCACGCCAAGCCCACGTGCAATGGCGCCATCACACCGATTGGAGAGAGCGACGACATCCGCCAACTTGGCGAACATATCGATGTCACTTTGAAGACGAGAGGGGTCATTCGACTACCTTGGCCAAAGATGTGGGAGACATCGATCATAAACTAATATACAGCATTTCGACAAGACAGCATGAAAGCATACTAGAAGCCATACATCCTTCCGCAAAACCTACAAAGGACAGAACCAACAGACCTCCAGGCATCATTCCAACAGCACTCTCAGTCCGGACATAGCACTCATGCCCTCCCTCCTCACCCGCCTCCGCTCCTCCTGGAAATCCACCCGCTCCGCCCTCCTCCCCCGCGGCGGCGACGCCATCTCCTCCATCCCTCTGCTAGACATGCTCGCCCACAACTGGCACCTCGGCCTGACCTCCTTCGGCGGGCCCACCGTCCACTTCCAGATTTTCCAGCAACTGTTCGTCGAAAAATACCAGTGGATCGATGCGGTCACGTACCAGGAAATGTTCGCTCTATGTCAAGCGCTGAGTGGTCCGGCGAGTACGAAGATGATCTATGCGATTAATGTGCTGCGTTATGGAGTGCTGGTCGGGGTGGGGAGTTTTTTGGTGTGGAGTTTGCCGATGGCGGTGGCGGCGTGTGGGTTGGGGTTGGGAGTGGGGAATATTGGGGAGGAGTTGCCGGGGGTGGTGTATGCGCTGCTGACGGGGTTGAACTCGGCGACGGTGGGGATTATTGCGCTGGCGGCGGTGCAGTTGAGTAGCAAGGCGATTACGGATACGTTGACGAGGTGTTTGGTGTTTTTGGGGGCGACGGCGGGGATGTTGTATAATGCTCTGTGAGTGGGGAGTTTGATGGGGAGTGAGGAGTGCGCGCTGACTGTGCTGATAGATGGTACTATCCCGTGCTGATGGCGGCGGGTGGGATCGTCACGGTTGTGTTCGATTTGAAGCTGGGACAGAGGTTGTGGAGGAGACTCGCGCCGCGTCAGGAAGTGCCAGTACGGGAAGATGTCCACCATGGCGCCATCGAGATGGGCAGTGTTGGTCATTCAGGTAAGCAAAGGCATACCTCCGCTCTTCTGCTCAGACTGTACACCCAAAGCCACTGAGCTCCCATTTGTGCCCAGCCGACTGAGCGGTGTCACGGAGGTATTAGCCGTCTCGAAACCCGTTCTCCTCGCATCCATACATGAAACCTCTGCTAACTTCCATACTCCGTCTCCATAGTCGAGCCACAAGCATCATCCTCCACCCTCCACGTCCGCTCCTCCACCGCCAAAACCCCCACCGAACCCGCCGCAGCAACCGACCATCAATCCCTCGCCGAAGAAATCTCCTCCCCACCCGCCCCCGCCCTGGGCTGCTGGAAAGTCGCCACCGCCATCATAACCGCCTTCTTCGCCTCCTTCATCATCGTCATGGTCTGTCGCGGCACCTTCGGCGGCGCAAACCGCGGCTTCGACCTCTTCTCCAACCTCTACCTCGCGGGAACGATCATCTTCGGCGGTGGACCCGTCGTCATCCCCTTGCTCCGCGAGTACATCGTCACACCAGGTTTCGTGTCTCCCCGAGATTTCATCCTCGGCCTCGCTATCACGCAAGCTTTCCCCGGTCCGAATTTCAACTTCGCGGTCTACTGCGGCACTCTTGCTGTTCAGGGATCCGGCATCCCACCCTTGGTCGGAGCTATGATTGGATACCTGGGTATCTTCCTCCCGGGCATGTGGCTGCACACGGGCTTCATCGGTCTGTGGTCGAGCGTGCGTAAAGTGCAGATCGTGCGAGCGCTGCTGAGGGGCATCCACGCGAGTGCGGTGGGATTGGTGTTCACGGCGGTGTATCGTATTTTTCAGATCGGGTATTTAGATGGGGAGAATCAGAATGGAGCGAGTCTGAGTCGGGATCCGTGGTGGTTGGTGATTGTCGCGACGAGTTTTGTGGGCGGGATGCATTTTGGGGTTAGTCCGCCCGTGGCGGTGGGGTTGGGGAGTGTGATGGGGTTGGTTTGGTTTGGGGTTACGCGGGGCTAGATGGGTTGGAGGGTTGAGGCACGGGAAGGTCTGGTCGTTGGCGGGCAGGTCTGCTCATCGCGAGTCGAAAGCCAGAAGAGACGGATGACACTTGCAATGCAACTCCTTCCGGTCTTCAACCACCGATCTGAGCATCTGGAACTCACCGGCTTGGAGTCCATGCTCGATCAGAAGAGCAAAGGGTCTAATTCGATCGCCCGCAAGCTGCACAGGTAAGTTTCTCCTCTAGGAAGTGCACCTCATTCATTCATGCACAGAAGAATCCCGCTGGTAAGAGGGAGAGCAGGAGGTTCAAGTCAGCACTTATTGAAATGCCGATCTCAAAAGGAGATCCAACTGAAGTCTCCCATATATCCAACCCACAGGCCCTCCCACCTCAAAGCCCAGCTTCCACCCCAACGGCCTGTTCCATCTCATCCACCATCCCAGGCTTCACCGTCGCACTAACATGAAACCGACTCTTCGCCCTGAGCCTCACCCGATACTTATACAGCACCCAAGGCAACACCCCTATCCCCAGCGCCGCAAGACCCAACAACGTCGTCGCCAAGGCGTCCTCATTCCTGCATACATATCGTTCGCGAACAACGCAAATCCCGCTCCAAACCAGACACCGCAACATCGTATCCGCCGCCAATGCATTCACCGCGTAGCTATCATAGCGAACCGTCAGCTAGCTATTGATGGCCAGGCAGAGCATCGCGAGCGCGAATCCGAAGGGCAAATCTGCTCGGGTCGAATTTATCGACGGTATTGGAGGCAGAATCGTCCACCCGGATTAGAATACTCCAGCAGAGAGAAGCGAGGCGATGAAGATGATATGCGGTAAGCGGGCTTTCGGCACGGGATCCAGTGGGCGTACAGACGTTTAACTTGGCGAGAGAGAGCTGTAGCAATGGCCGATGCCGAGGAAGGAGAGAATGGATGTGCCGACTGACCAGCCGCGGAAGGAGGGGTAGGACGCCCGGGTAGGCGGTGAAGTCCGGAAGAGCACGCTGTGGATGAAGGCCATGGAGAGGGAGACGGCGAAGAGGATGGGTTCGGTGGAGAGTATGAGCCAGGGGCGGAGGAGGAAGGAGTGAGAGGCTGCGTTATCGGGGGTGATGGAGATACCCAGCCTCTTGACTTTTCGTTGACGGTGGGTCGTGGGGTATGTCTCCAAGAACCCGAGTATCATGACGATGTAGCTGACTGAAGCGAGCATGAAGACGAACCAGAAGTTCGAACGCCAGGTCGTGTATTACGTCAGGACTTCGCCGAGGATGGGTTCGAGCACGGGTCCGCAGACACGCACGGCGGGGAAAGGGGCAAGGGGAGCGGAGCGGTGGGGTTTGCGGCCGGAGGTCGGTGATGGTTCCGCCGGCGTGGACGCAGACGGCGAGGTCGGCGAGGAAGCGGGAGATTAGAAAGGCGGCGAAGGTTGGAGATGAAGCCTGGCAGAGGATGGAGAGCGTCAAGGTCAAGTAGGAGGTGGAGTAGAGCGGATTGCGGCCCCTGGGAAGACGGTTGGAGATGTCTTACTGAGATCAGTTGTCCCCTTTGGAGAGCGGCTTACCATTTCTCCGACAGAGGTGCGAGGATTAGTGGAACAAGAGCACCTCCATTGAGATATATCGTGGATGTCAAGTTGAAGATCAAGGCGCTCATGTACCTTAAGAGTTGCTTCGCAATGGAAGGGAAAGCGGCCGTCTATACGCACTCATTGAAGCCGATAATACCGGTGATCAGAACGACGAGGGTAGTGTATACCCCTTCCGACTCATCTCATGTCAGTCTACGTTGTAAACGAAAGAGATGCAAAGAAAAAGACACCCATCCCGGCAGAGCTTCCCGATTCCTCGGATTCTCCCTGTCCTTTCACCCAGACCTCATTCATCCCGTGGCGAGGCCATCCACCATATCGACCTCCATATCGAATCGCACTAATCGTTTCTTCAAACGTCCGTCTTACTCGCAGTCTCGGACGAGTCCTTCGTACAATCCTCCATGGTAGACGACCTTCGCCCACGAATTGTCAACCACCTCGTCAACCCCATTGTCACCTTGAAAAACCCATCAATGAGACATGTCGCTTCCTTCCTTCTTCTTTTCTTTCCTACAAACATCGCGAATTTCCTCCGTGAGAAGGAAAAGCACCAAAACATCCCATCCCATCCCATCCCATCCCATTCCATCCCATCTCGTTTATATAGTTAACACCGGCACGGCACTTCGAGAGAGAGTTGAGAGTTGAGAGAGAGTTGAGAGTTGAGAGTTGAGAGAGAGTTGAGAGTTGAGAGTTGAGCGAGAGTTGAGAGTTGAGAGAGAGAGTTTCGAGTTAAGAGTTGAGAGAGAGAGAGAGAGTTGAGAGTTAAGAGTCAAGAGAGATCGCGATGAGAGAGAGATCGCGATCTAGCGTAAGATCTCATCGTCGCTCATCATCGAAACCCACCCGCGCGCGAGTGGTCTCGAACCGTATCGTTGATACCTTAATAAGAAACGCGATGGACTTTTTCCTCCCTTTTCCTCCCTTTTTTTCTTTTTCTTTTTTGGCAGGTCGTTTTGTGCAGGTCGTTTTGTGCAGATGCATGTCATCTGAGCTCAGCGGTGGGTCAGGCGGTGGGTCAGGCGATGGGTCAGGCGATGGGTCAGGCGTGGTAACCTAGGTAGGTAAGGTAAGAGTAAGGGATGATGAGACCTAACTTATAAGGATTAATCCCAAGCATACACACAGTTCTTCGGGAAGGATTCCCATCGGCAAGTTGGCGTCGATCCTTCTTTGATTTTTGGACGACAATATCCACCCATGGCATCGATGTATCCGCGGAGGATCATGTTCCGTGGAGCCAAAGACCCGAACCGTTCGTCGTTGAAACTTGACGGTCTGCTTGAAGTGAGTTCGGCCCCGCGACCTGCAGATGTCGTACTACCATCTCCCAATCCCCATCTCGAAGAGGAATGGAGTGCGATCATTAACGATGGACCAAGGCATGTTTGCCACTGTACAGACTGAAGAACGAACGATCACATGCGAAAGAAGTCTCATCAAAACTGAATCGTAGTCGTTCAGTCATGGTATACTCCCGCCAAAAATCCCCCCCATTCTCTCACACATCTATATACCGTTCGAAAGTGAACAGGTCATGCAATCATGTCTCGCAATCATGTCATCATGCTCCCACTCATCCCCAGTTCGTCCCAGTAACAGACGCCCGGGCTGGGTTTTTTTTTATCCATGGCCAGCCTCCATTCCCACTATCGTGATGTGATGGGAATAATTCCCTTGCCGTGTCCATCCGTCCATTCCCATGCCAGAATTCAAAAGTCTAGCCGTCCCCAAACACCTTGCCGACAAAGAGAAAAAAGAAAAGCAAAAAAAGTGGATCGTAAATGCAGGCGGAACTTTTCAAGCCTTCTCGGCATCGCCCTCGATAAGAGCAGTAGCACCGGACATCTTCCTCTCCCTCGCCTGGTCCTGTTTTCGTCGACACCAGATCGCGCCGGCCATGCACGCCGCACTCATCATCATGCACGCACCACTCCACAGCTGCACCGTCAGGAAAGTCGAGTACTCGGTGATGAGATGACCCGCGATGACCGGTCCGGTCAAGGCGAACACGGCCGCGCACGAGTACATCATGCCCGTCCATTGTCCGAGTTTGGCTTGTGCTTCGGGTGTTGGGCCGAGAATGTATGCGACCGAGGCCGGTGGCAGACCGATCACGGCGCCGGAGAAAGCGCCGAAAATAACGACGAATGCAATGGCGGAGGGAAGGGTGCTGGCGAGAGACCAGAGTGCGAGCACGAGGATCGATGCGACGGCGGTCACGGTGGCGTGGACGTTCAAAGCGCCAAAGTGGTCGCAGAGGTAAGCGGAGCCGAGACGGCCGACGGTGGAGGTGGCGTTCATGATGGAGAGAAGCCAAAAGGTCTCGATCGAGTTGCGGGGTGGTTTGGCGTCGATGCCGGCGTTGAGACCCGTGTTGATGGCTTGGCGGTATCCGAAGCCTTCTTCTTTGGCCCACTCTTCGAGGTTGAAGAAGACGGCGTAGAAGCCGAAGAAGAGGAATGCAATGGCCGCGACGAGGAAGGAGTAGGCGTGGTTGTGGAAGGCTTTGGTGTCCCAGAAGATGCTGACTCTGAACCAGGTGTCGGGTTTGCGGATTTGGTGTGCCGGGTTGGGACGAGCGATGATGACCGCGAGGGCGGAGGTGAGGAGGACGACGATGGCCACGTAACGAGTCGCCATGTTGAAGCCTTGTTTCCGAATGAGGAATTTTGTCATCATCGGGTAGAGGAGACCGGCGATGCTGGCTCCTGATGCGACAATGCCGATGGCGAAACCTTTCTTCGCTTTGAACCAAGTTGCGACGACTGGGGGACGTTAGTGGTGATCTCACGTGGAGGTCAGGAGCATGGATGCCATACCTTGAGAGGAGCTGACGAAGAAGCAAGCCATGCCCAGACCGGTCAAAAAGCCCTGAGTGAGCCAGATGAGAGGGTAGTTGCCGTCGTTGTATTCGGCATTCCCATTGACAGCGGAAAGAGCGAAAGAGCCGATGCTAACAAAGATGGTGCCAACGATCATCAGCGTCCTGGAGTATCCGGCATCGAGGAAGCGTCCCACCACAGCGGAGAGGATGAGCACGACGAAAGATTGTGTGGATCCAACCAGATTGAGGAGCAGGATGTCTCGTCCAGGGAGGAGATGTTGCATGTAAAAGGAAGAGTAGGTTCCGTACGTATTGACCAGACCCCAAGAGTTGAACATCAGCAAGAAGCCGCCGAACAAACAAGTGTAGGCTCTCCAATCGGTCGGCCAAACGGGTTCGGTCTCGTCGAATGAAGTTCCTCGGTATTGCTGCTGCGACAGGGAAGCGAGTGATGTGACAGTGTTCTGTCGGACGGGTCCTCGAGGAGTCTCTATCTCCCGCCAGTTCCTCCGAGCAGTGGGTGCTGGCCGCGGTAGTTCATCTTCGACTTTTTCGTTTCTGTTGTCGAAGGAGATGGTTCGTTGAGCGTCGAGAGTGTCGATCTCGTCGGGCTCACGAGACTTGCTGATGGATCGTGAGGCGTATGGCGTTGCGGCATCTGACTTGTATGACTTTTCGGAGGAGGAAATGGTGGAAGCGAAGCTAGCACGTCGTTCATCTCGGCCTTGGGACGGCATTGCGTTGAAGTGAAGGTGATGAGTGTGAGGTGTCGTTGGAGGAGGTGAGAAGGGAGGTCAGTGCGGTCAAGAGCGCGGAGACTAGAGAGTGAAGGAGAGTTGATATGAAGGCCGATCGACACGCTAAGAAGATCCGAGCCTCCGATATATATCGATGAAACACATCGATGCCAAGCAACGGTCCCGGTGCACGCCATCGGGTGGTGCTGCTTCCTTCCTTACCTGGCAGTAGTGACTCTGAGTGGAAGGGGGAGTTCCCGTCCTGGCCCCTCCTCCACGGGCGCCCAAGCACAACCTAAGGTACCTACCTAAGCCTTGGACGGGAGAATTGACCCACCTCCGACCTGGAGAAGGTGCGGCCGGAGTACGGATGTGGTCAGTAAGGTAGTCCAAGATGCAAGAGATAAAGGACGAAGCTAGGGGGTACCTACTACTGTACAGTTTAGCCGTAAACCTTCCAGACCGTCTGTTCTTGGCCGGATGAATGACAAAGGGCACCCTTGCGCTGTACCTTAAGGTGGCAACGCAGCCACGGTAATAATCAACGCCAAAGAAATGCGCATCAAAGGCGTCGAGGCTGCTTGCAGAATGCACCTCAGTCATTGGCAAGAGCTGCCGCCAAGGGGATTTGAAGGTGATGCACGTCGTCATGCAACGATGCGGTTGAAAGCAAAGCGTGCAACGTGTGTGTCCCCCGAGCCTGCCATCGTGCCATCAACGTGCTCAATGATGATAGCGGATGATGTCGGCGAAGGTGAGGATCGGCGCAGGGGGGCGGAGTGGAAAGCAGATTTGCCAAGTGTGCCGCCCGGTGGTGCAGGTGCGGTGTGGACTGGATGTGACCCGATATACCACCTGCCAAGTGCTTGGGAGGCAGAATTGTGAGGAAGTATGATGGCATTCCACTTCCACCCCCGGGATGACGGGACGGGAGCAGATAAGGTCGGCGGGAGAGGCGTTTTCGGCTGCGGCATTCTTGTTGCTCCTTCGGCTTCCACCCCACGGCCGGTATATCTCACCCAACACCGACCGGGGTCTGCATGTTTATCAGATCTAATATGAGGTACAGTACGTCCGAGTGTTTCGCCTAGATTGTGTCGAGCATGGGGTCATCGGTATGCCTCCGCGCTCCCCATATTAGGCCCGCGTCCGTGATCAAATCGCGCGGCCGGCGGAATGACAGAAGACAGAAGACAGGGGCGGGACGACGAGGGATGGCACGCCAAGGGAATCCGCTTGAAACCGTTGATGTCCGACATTATTGAACTCGACATCAGTGATGATCACACCGATGCTACCCAAGACCGTGGCGGAGAGATCGTCGGGCGTATCCTGAATCCTGATGAACGAACGAGTCGTCCTGTTCGAACAAAGAAGTTCTGCACGACCGAGTAAGACACGGGAGGCTGCGGTAGTTGCGCGATGATCCCGGATGCACGATGATCCTTGACCGCCAAGACCGCCTCAACCACTTGGCGGTCGATCATTCCGCCGCCATTCGTAACTTCCACTCCGGCCAGATGCGCCCATTCCCATTTCTTGGCATTGCCCATTGCATCCCATGGGTGACGGGTCACAGGTGGACATCAACACCGAGAACGTGAGATTGATGATTGCGCATGCACATGGGTGTGGACGTTTGTACGACGACTGGAGAGTCCTGCCGTGCCTCTTTCTCAGATAAGAACAGCCTCCCGAAACCCAAGCACATTCCACCTCTCAGCAACAGCCAACAGACTCCCTCCATTGGATCGTTCGCACAGCTCCGCCTCCGCCTCGGCGCCTCCCAAGCAAAGCCAAACCTTCTCCTGCTTTCGGAAGATCGACGGGCCCGTCGCACCCTATACTGTATACTGTCACTATTCCCCCGTGCCTAGGTAGCTTCCTCCCGACTTGACACGTCGATGGCTAGCAGCGCCCAGATCTTCTTCGGGCTTGGCGCGCAGCGATGTGATGAGACCAAGGAGAGAATCAGGCATGATGAGGCGGCCTTGGGACGCACAGGGAAGAGGAGCTTCGTCATATGGCTTGAGGTGCACCAAGCAACGGAAAAGGACATGGAGCGGGCGTGAGTTGATGAATACCGTATGACATGGGTGTATTTCAGGCACATTCGTCGTCAAGCGGGCTAGCTTCATATCGACCTCCGCCGACGACATGGTCCTTTCGGTCTATTATTATGGACTCTACACTCCTGCATGCATCTGATGTTACGGATCCGATGGGAGCACAGCATACCCGACAAAACTCCCACCCACGCGCTCCACCTCTCCCATTCCCCCCAGCCAGCCAGCCCTTCCTTCTCCGCGCGTTTCACCTCCTGGGAGCGCAGTGGAGCCTCAGAACCTTGGCATTCCACATTCTTTTCTCCGAGTTTTGTTGCCACCACGGTACACTTCAAAATCTTCTGCGCAGATCTCCTGTATGTGATCGACATCCTACGCAGATAAGGTCCCGCCGCGGTGCATACCTTCCCGATCCACTCATCATCATCAGGAGGCACTTGCAATTACTTCTTCCATCAGCATAGCCTCACGATCGACGTTCTCGATGCGGGTACACACTTGCAGAATGGTAGTCTGACTGCACGCAAGCCACGGTTGCCGACATATACCGACAAGACGGCGAAGGATTTGCTACCATGGCTAATCTATCGTGCAGGGATGTCGGATTGGTAAACGACCCGCACCTGCTGCAGGAGAAAGATTGTTTGTTGCTATGTATCCAATGCAGGTCGAGGATCCTGGGGAAGTGTATCTGTATACGTGGTTGTGGAGAGAGAGAGAGCAATATGGGCAACGTGTTGCGTGCGTGCGTCACAACGAATAATGGCTCAAAAAAAAAAAGGCTGGGTCGGTCGTTTCCGTGTTTCATCCGTTGGACGAACCCCACGCCGAGACCATGTGGTGGAATATCTTTTTTGTCGTCCGTGTGACCTGCGATGGGTTATGGATGGAGATGGACATGCAGTGCACGGTACATGCTCGGCGTTCGGATTCTGCAGGACCGCCTGTTGGAGTAGGAGGAGGTACCGCACAGACTCTGGGGCTCGAAGGAGGATGAATGCTGCTCACACGCAGGTACAGTGAGGTAACTGTCGCTTTCTTTGCCCATCTGTCCGTTCGAGAATGTTTATTGCTTTGAGCCATTGGCAAGAGGCACGCTTTCTGGTTTTGAAGTCCACGCGTCTTTGACTTTCTTGCTATTTTCATGCTCTCTTCATTGTTGCTGTCGGACTGGATGAATGAGGCAATGCTGATGTCGCGCAGGTCTTGTGCATCATGACTTCGATCATCTCGGGAGGAATCTCGCTGGTACAGGCGAAGACGGCACCAGGTTCCACATCTCGAATACCAGATCGTTGACAAGAAAGAACAGATGCAAATCTGGAAGGGAGTGAATAGCATCAGCACCCGCAAGAATTGCACTAGATGCATCGTCACTTCATCCTGCAGCTATACTTCCTGGGCTTCCCTCAAATTTCACCACGAACCTTGGACTCCGACGGCTTATTCGGTGCAGCGAAAACCCAGAGAATGAAGGTATTGTCGCCGCACCTCAAAGCACCTCGTAGACACATTACCTCCACCCGATATCATGTCTACTTTTGATACGCCACTGGCTGTGCTCATCAGCCTGCCCTCCGCCATCGTAGACAGGAACAACAATGAAACTCATGATCCATCAGAAAAGGGTAGCCGAGAATAAAGTATCGTTCCATGGCTGATTGTAAAGTCGGCACCACCTCCTGAACACGAAGACCACGGGAATTTTTCACTACAGCCTGGAACTTGACTCTACACGGCGCCCTCTCACCACCCTGAGTCGAGCATCCGCCCTCCACGCCGGTCCGATCAGCAACACCGCGATCACCGGGTCTCGTCGGCTTCGGCGCCATTGAAGTCATCAGGATGGGTGCTGCGAAGACACAATCCCTTGCATAGGCGACGCCACTCCGAGCTGGCGTCGTTGGATACAGCCGGTCGACTTTTGAGTGGTATATCGAGGAGGTGGCGGTGAGAGGGGCTGGCGTTTTTTTTTGGGATTGATACGTACATTCTTTGGAAATGAAAGACATACGCAAAGACTGGCACCGAACACGGCTTCGGGCTACACGACCGATCTCGATTCGACGATCATCAGTCGGCGTGATGCTTCATCCTACCGAGAAGGAGAAGGAGTGTCTCTGGGCTTCGCCGAAGAGGGTGAGCTAAGCCTACGTCCGACTCATCTTTACGTTACCAACTTTCGCCCGATCTACAGGTAGACGAGGTTCACCGGCAAGGGTGCAGCTCACGCGCAGTCAACTCCGACGCATGGTCAGCCGCCTCCATTCTCGACATGCTTGCGCCAATTGGAGGAGCAGAATGATCCTTCTCGGTGGCCCAATCGTTGTCCGTACCCGCGAGAGAGAGCGTCCGCATGAAGCCATTGACCGAAGCAAACGACTTCCTGGGCATTGAAATGGGGGCAGCCGATCGTCCCATGTGACGCTGCTGATTGTGACGTAGCTTGCAAACAAACGGCGCCTCTTCGATACCTTGCTTCTTTCTGCATCCCCTTCATCTTCTCCAATCCATCGTCAAACATCGATATGACATCCACAAGACCTCGACCCGAAACGAACGCCAGCATGGTCGAAACCCTAAGCACCGATGGCACCGCCAAAGCGCATTCCACCTCGCATTCCCATCCTCATCTCGCCGATGTCGTGCATCAAGTCATGCATACCAGAGTGAAGCACAACTTCAAATGCCACGCCAGCAACAGCCCGTCCGCGCACGTCGAGCAACCAGTGCGCGCAGAAGACAGCGGCGGTTCCGGACCGGGCCTGACAAGAATCTGGATCGGTCTGGCAGTGAAGCAGCGCGCCGATCATGAAATCGAAATTGGGTGCGCCTGTAATGACGGAACGTACACAATGGACTTTGCGGTGCATGAGTTGTATGCGCGGACGAACAATGAGCATCAGGTCATTGCTTCGCCGGCGGAGAAAGCGCAAGCCATTGCGGAGCACCTCGTCGATGTGGTTCGCAGGTATTCCGAGAAGAACATGTACAAAGTCCTCGGGGCTGGACTTTCATCAGAACTCGTGGCGCTCAGTCCGCAGCTACCGTCCATGCTCTGGGCAGACCTTGACATTCTTCCGATGGCCTTGGAGAAGGACGGAAACTTCAACGATGTGGACGAACTCGCCGACTCGATGGCACGGAGATGCGTGCTGTGGTTTGGACCCAATGGACTGCCGCGGCTCCAGGTCGGACACTTCAACAACGTGGAGGTGGACTTGAACGGTCAAGCTCGCTTCACTGTTCTTGAACAGTACGAAAAAGATGTCAGTCCCCGAACAGCTCGTGCGGCGGCCACCTTTGCGCACTCTCTCAAGACCGACAACAAGAAGATTGCGTTCTTCAGCGCTACTCCGCAAGGCGGTGGCGTTGCGCTCATGCGACATGCTTTGCTGAGATATCTCGGTCTGGTCGGCGTAGATTGCACATGGTAAGCGAAATTTCTCGAGCACATTACCTCCATTCTCCCGCTCCAAGGCACAATCCAAGCCACTGAGGCGCGGATCGTCTAGCGCAATTGGAGCGAGTCCAGCGAGGTTCCAGCACGTCCACTGACTGAATTCATAGGTACGTGCCGACGCCCAAGCCAGAAGTCTTCCGCATCACGAAGACGAACCACAACATCTTGCAAGGCCTGGCCGACGCCGACGTGCGCTTCACCGAAGACAACCAGAAGTTTGTGGACGACTTTGCCAAGACGAATGCGGACCGCCTGTGGACTGGTGACGGAGGGCCTCTTGCTCCACGATCGAGAGGAGGCGCAGACGTCATCATCGTGGACGACCACCAAATGCCAGCACTCATCTCGATTGCCAGAGAGCTTGATCCCACCCGACCAGTCATCTATCGCTCTCACATCCAGATCCACACCGAGCTCCTCCAAGACCCAGCGTCGGCCACATCGCAGGTGTGGAAATGGCTCTGGTCGCACGTGAAGAAGGCCGATCTGTTCATCGCTCATCCGTTCGCAGCCTGTGTGCCTCATGACGTGCCAAAAGACAAGCTTGCGTACATGCCAGCAACCACAGACTGGCTGGACGGTCTCAACAAAACCATGACCGACCAAGCCATCCTGTTCCATCACGACGCTTTCAATGATGTCTGCCGCGGCGAGCGATCGCCGACGCTGGCTTATCCGGAGCGGGACTACATCGTGCAGATCGCCCGCTTCGACCCAGCCAAGGGAACCAACGATGTGCTGGATGCATATGCCGAATTCAGGCATAATTCCGCGTTTTGTCACCGCAAGCCGACCTCCGGCACCCCACAGCTCGTTCTCTGCGGCCATGCCTCGGTCGACGATCCGGACGGCACCATGGTATTCAACGGGGCCCTCGACCGTCTACAGCGCTATCCGGAATTGAGAGACAGTGTGATGATCGTTCGGCTTGGGCCCAGCGATCAGCTGCTAAACTGCCTGCTCTCTCGCGCACGAGTGGCGCTGCAGCTCTCCACTCGCGAAGGTTTCGAGGTCAAGGTGTCGGAAGCGCTCAAGAAGGGCGTGCCGGTGATCGCTCGCAATGCCGGAGGTCTCCCATTGCAGATCAAGCACAACCAGAGTGGATACCTTGTTACCGCGACGGACCGGGAGAGTGAAATCCGAGCTGTTGCGGGCTATCTCAACACCTTTTTCAGCGACGAAGCCAAGTACCAGGAGATGAGCCGTTTCGCCAGGACTCATGTGAGCGAAGAGGTCGGAACGGTGGGCAATGCGGTGTGCTGGATGTACCTGGCAGACCAGCTGACTCGTGGCCATGCGGTGGTGGGAAATGGACAGTGGGTGTGGGACATGGCGAGAGCAGAAGCGGGAGAGCCTGTCACAGAGGGTGAGGTCAAGTTGCCGCGGAATCTGGCTACTTGAGCATGTTTCCAAAGGGACAGCAGCTACATGGCCGTCCCTTCTCCGGCTCGTGAGGCGACCGAGCGGAACTCACGCGGTCGAGATCGCGCAGGAAGTCGGGGACGTGGGCATTGAAATTCCATCTTGTAACAGATAATGGCCAATGCGATGAAGTCTAGCAAACTTGGCCAGCCACAAGATTTTTTTTTTGGGCAAGCGATTCAGGGCTACCGGCAGAATCAATGCCAAGGCGTGTCGATCGAGATCCATGGACTTCAAAGATATTTCGAAGTCTCTGATTGACGAGATTAGCGCTTTCCGTTCTCACGCCCTTCTCTCAGCTTCGCAAGGTCAATCGATCAGCAGGCAAATCTTTTGGTATTTCCCACAGAAATGTTCCGAGCCACCCGGTAAGGGCAAAATCAGCGCTATTCCTGCTTGCGCTCAAGCACTGTGGCAATGCATTTCGCACACTCAATGCAACCGTCTCTGCCTTGCAGAGTCAGCGACTCACGCTCCCGCGCACGCACGATCGTTCGCGCAACCATCGTCATCTACGTCGATCGGATGCGAGTGATAAGTGCACTTGTTTTTGCTGAGACGCGCCAGCTGAGGGGCATTCATAGCACAAGCCAGAAGTCTCGCCAGATTGAAGATGAAGTCATTAGGCAACATGTGACGCCGGTGGTCCAGCCAGTCCCATGTGCTGACTTGACTCAAGAATAGTCGAACGGGAGAGCCCAGAGGCGTGCCATTGTAGATTGTCGTGATAACTTTGGATGCGTCAAGATGGAAAAAATATTTCATGCCAGCTGAATGCGATGTCATGACGTCGTACATGCAGTCGATAATGAGGTCTTTCAATCTGCAGTCTTGGATGGCTTCTGCGAGTACGTAGGCATGAGCGAGCAGCGGCCAGGAGATTCGTTCAATGTGAATGTCGTCTTGGAATGAAGCAATGCGACCGGCGTAGAGCCATGACGAGTAGAGTTGGAAAGCCTCGTAATTCGATGCGGGAAGCTCGACAGCTTCTGGCCATGTCGCCTTTGACTTGAAAGGTTCAGAGGACTTGCACAAGATATTGTGGTGCAGGAGGAACGGCGGATGCGGTTCTTGGCCGACCACGACGGTCCGCATTGGGCCGGTGAGACTGGGAGTCATGTTAGCGAACGCCAGAGTGATCTAGCATGAACGCAACATACTCGAGCATCTTCATCGACTCTTTCTCCAAGGATTTAGCTCTTATAAATACGAACGTCGAGGTAATCCGGCAAAGGTGGATGGTGGATGGTAGATGGTGGATGACGAACGTTCGGAGCGAGAATAACGATGTAACCGACGATTGCTGTTTTGTGGCAGTGCGGCTGGACGGCAGCTCGTAAGGTGACACGCCCGGAATCACCCTTTAGCATATGAATCCTCGTATCGCGGAAGGACACGTGCAAGGAACCATGGATGCCACACGATGATAGACCATGGTTACTTCGTCAACACCATGTTAAACCACCGAGACCGATGGCTTGATCCGCACAGAACGCGTGCCATATGCCCAATCGAATCACCGGCATGACTTCTTCTAATCAAGCTTCATGACCCCTTCGCTGCCACAACCTCTTCCAACAGCTCTTTTGCCTCAATCACCAGCTCCTTCTCCTTGTCCCTGCCAACCTTGTTTCCGCGGCTGTTCAACCATCCCACATCAAAATTGCCCAACCCACCATTCTTCATATTCTCGACCTCTTGCTGTGCCGCACCAGATCTTCCGCTCTGCACCGAGAGAGTAGGTGCCTGTGCACTTCCCAGCCCGAGCGTGTCCGGTGTGATGATGCCAGCCTCTTCGAGAGCGTAAGCTTGCCGGCGGAGGCGAGCCACAACGCCTTGCAATCCTTCGAAGAACTCGGTGGTATGCTGCGCGAAAGCTTTCTTGTGGTCTTCGAGGGGGTTTACAGTCACATCGTTCATTTCAGTGTCCTCGTCGGAGGTGTTTCGGTCGAGAGGACGGTTCGTGAGCGAGTTGATGGCATGTCCGGCGGAGGAGAGAAGGGCTGCGACGTCGGTGTTGATCGTGGAGAGTTCGCGGATGCGCTCCTCGGGAGAGATCGTGGGCGTGTTTTTTGACAGCGCCATGATGAGTGTGAGGTTACATTGGTTTGAATTGTTGAAGTGATTGATTATGCCGCGATACAAGCGTCGATGTAGAGGTGAAGTGCAGCTAAATCTAAACGGCGCGACATCCAATGCCAAGACATTACCACATTATCTCCTGAAATACCGTACTGACACGAGATGCAATGGTTTGCCTTCATGGTGCTGTTCTGAGCGTGTGCTACAAAGAATCTCTTCTGGACACCTGCTATCGAGAAACACGGTAAAACCGCGCGCGGAGGATGGCCGAGCAATTCAATCCTTTGTACAACCCCTTCTGCCCTTTGTCGACCAATATACAGTGAGCACCGTACCCATCGCTTCAAGAGCAAGGCTCTTCGAACAGTGATGTCAATCTAGCCGTGGTCTGAAAACGCCATCTCTGCCACGAGCTCAAAGCAGGGCAATGTGAAGACCGAGCTCTTGATGCATAAGAGAATTGCGCGGTGCCGACGACAACGCAGATCCCTCTCAATCAGGTTGTACCGAAACTGCTGCCCAAGCAACATCGAAACCCTTGATCATGGTCAGCAGTCAAGTGCAGCGGCATTCCTGCGAAGATTGACAAGGCTTTCCTCCACAAGCATGGCCCCACGGGATGTAGTCGTCCGCAGGAGCGGAATACAGCGGGGCAAAAGTCTTGGTGTTTGCCCGCTGGCTCTTGGACTTGCTCGGCCAGATGACGCTAGACCGAGACTGCTTATGGTGTGGCCAGTTTCGTGCGAGGACCCAATAGGTTTGCACAATTCGGCAACTTCATCGAGTTCTGCTTAATGCAATTGAAGTCCAGCTAGCTCCATCTCAAATATCGGTGGCATCCGACGGTGGCATCCGACGGTGAGAGAGGACGATAAGGTGGGAGCCAGGCTTCAGGAATCACTCTTAGTCAAGTTCACCGGCGGCGGATCACTAGGATCAATTGGATCGGTGCCTGGAATGGTTGACGGGTCGGTAGGAGGGCATTGGTCTGGCACTTCATATCAGCACTGCGAATGGCTCTCATGGTGTCAATACTTACCAGGAGGAGCAGGACACGCTCCAACACTCGGAGAGCCCGCTTTTGGCGCCTCGACAGCTTGACTTCGACCA
Organism: Zymoseptoria ardabiliae STIR04_1.1.2; assembly: GCA_000223765.2. Taxonomy (NCBI): domain Eukaryota; kingdom Fungi; phylum Ascomycota; class Dothideomycetes; order Mycosphaerellales; family Mycosphaerellaceae; genus Zymoseptoria; species Zymoseptoria ardabiliae. The sequence continues at coordinate 135,394 of AFIV01000198.1, forward strand.
CCATCGGTATCGCCATTGAACGCAGTAATCGCATACCTGGAGAAAAGTCAGCACCGCTAGCAACGATCAACACCAATTCGAAACCGTACTCATAAGTCCCATTAGTAGGCGCCACAATATCCGCGCACGGCCGACTGAATGTGCCCTCAAATTTCTCCCACCTCGTCTCAGACTGGCTAATACTCCGGCTCAGAACATAATATCCCGCCGCACCACGCATAGCATCCCAAGTGAGATGAAAGTGGGTGTCGTTCGTCACTCCGACTTGCAGTCCCGTGGTAGTCCCAGGTACACCACTGCCAGGCACAACGTCTCTTGCGAGGAATGGTAGTCCAGGCCCTGCGGCGTTCCAGGCATCTATTGAAACTGTGTGTCTGTGACCAGCGGTGAGGTTTACGATGTGCGCGCTTCCGGTGGGTTCGAATCCCGCGCCCTGGGGATATGCGCACTGTATATCTTGATCCTGCCAGTAGATGTCGTACTGTGTGATGGAGTCGCTGTGTTCTCCCGATGGCGCAGTCCACGTTATGTCGAATCCTGACGGAGTTGAATGAACGGTGACATCTGCTGGTGCCGCCGCTGACTGAGGCTCAGCAATAGCTGTGAGCCAGCTGGTCCAGTCGCCTTTGCGATTACCAGCGCTCGAACGGATGCGGACTCGATATCTGCAGGACTCGAATCAGTTCGTCACTTCAGTAGAGCCCGGACTCTTAGCTTACGACCAGCCCTCCTCGGAATACTTGGCATCCCATCTGTTCGCCTTTACTTGCTCCGAAGAAGAATCGTTGACAGCTCCACCGTTGATGATACGCTCCACATCGTACTCGTAAGCGGCATGTACTGCAATTTGGATATTAGCATGACTTGCAGACGGACCGCGATGTCTGGTGCACTACCTTTGTCCCAAGTCGCTGTCACACCATAGGCAGAAGCTGCAACCTGGAAGTTACTCGGAGCTGGCAGCGGCCTTGAAGGGACCTGTTTTGGGACCTCGAGCGGAGCTTTACCAATCCCAAGAGCGCTGACAAGAGCTCGACTGAAGCCTCTCGCAATCTGGTATTCTCCCAGCTCGTTGGGATGGAGACCGTCCCATGCGGCTGGACATTCTTTGGTTCCGTATTGCGGTCCACATTCATATTCTTCTCGCACGGGAGCCCATGTGACCTGCTCGGAATTAGCCAAACACCAGCATGGCGGGACTTGCGTTGGCAAAAAGGACTCACCGAAGACGAAGGGGTGCTCCACTCGAGGACCTTCGATCTCATCGCACGGTTGAACGAATCTGTCATCTTAACGAGATCTTGCCGCCCACCCAGAAACGTTCGATGCACTAGGAGAAGCTGTAAGTCGACGGCATCAATAGCCCATCTGCTCGCTTCATACCAATCGTAGACAACACAAACTTCATATTCGGACTCGCACGTCGCGCATTTTGGATGAAAGTCCACGTATTGTTCACGAGTTCAACATCATCGCTATAATGCCAGCCCAGATCGTTGAACCCCATATCAACCAACATGAGATCCGCGGGATGATCTCGGACGACTTGCTCGATCAAGGGCACATCAGTTTTCGTCGCTCGTCCGCTGACGGCGAAATGATCCCTACAGCATGTCAACCACAGCCACAACGATACACCTCATTTCAGGGGACACTCACAGGCGACCAGCAGAATCGATACCGGCGGCGTAAGAGCCATCAAAGTTGGGTTCCTCCTTCGGAGCACTCTTTCCATATGGGAGAGGCGCTATCGGTGGTGTTGCATCTGAAATGTCCAGCGTCCCAGCGTACGGTCCGACGTATTCAAAGGCAATACCTTGGGCTTCGAACCATTCCAGCAGCCGCCAGCGCCAGGTGTAGTCGCCTGGATCGCAGTGTGTCATCGAGTCTCCGACCACGAGGACTCGCATGGGGTCTCGCTGTGTCTCGCTGTCCCGACTTCGGATCGCCAATCCATAGTCGTCGCCAGTCCCATGCTGAGCTGCGGCAGGAGTCGAAAGGGCTGAGAGTAGCCCAAGACCGCAGATCAAAGCGGCACGCTGGATGGTCGGCCGCCAAAGCATGGCGTCGGCACGTCGAATGTGTTTGAAAGGGAAGGTGGTCCTGGAGAAGAGAGATATCCTTCCGCCATGCTGAGTGAAGCCTTGCTGGGATCATCTGCATGGGTCCAAGGCTCTGATTTTAGACTGAGCTACGGCATGAGCCTCGGGGGAGTCCCTTGCAATGATAGATAGATCTACAATGCTGTGCATGGTGATCCCTGGCTTTTCAGCTCGAGCAATGCGGTGCATGGTCTTGAATATTCATATGACGGCGTTGTCGTAGAGGCGGTGAAATGTTACTTTTTCGTTGGTGAGTCAGCCTGATCAGCCGACTGGGCCGGAGTGCAAGAAGGAGGAAGCCGGTTGCCAGCTGGATAGAAGGTTATTCTAACGCGGAAGTTTTCGGCATGCAGGGTTGCGTTGTTAATGACGTTCAGCCGAAGATTGGACTGGATGCCCTGCGAAGCATATTTGTAGATCTTGAAACAGAGTTGGCGAGAAGGCAGAAACTCTTCTGCCGTCGCTGCTGGCTGCGCTGTCATTATTATACATCGAATGGTCGGCGATAATCGATCCCACACGGCCATCGCTTGCCGTGCCTGCTGAACGCAGCGCGCCGTTCCCATGAAGTCGTGGAACGCTCACACTGCTCTACTCGTGCAGAACCCACCAATCTTACATTCACGAGGTCTTCACTCCCTCAAATCCTTCTTCTCGTTGACAGTAACCGCCATCTTCTTGCCAATCTCATAACTTGATATCATGATGGCACACGCTGGAGCGACTTTCAAACATCGTGCCGCCCAGCCTTTGCACAGTCCAGACATTCCATCCTGGCAGTAGATGTGCCACAAGAAGCGAGGCATGGTCCGATTCTCCGGAAGTGCCCGCCGTTGCTCGGCCGACATGTTCGAATTGATCACAGTCTGCTGGCGGGTCTTGCCAACATCGAACGGTGTGGTAACAAGAGCAGCAATGGCGCCTGCACCAGCTCCTGCGATGAAAGAATCTTGAAGAAGCTCGCTCTTGGTCAGGTCCCGTCGACTTTGTCCAGAAATTGAGGCGTCTCTTGCTCTCGCCTCGTGCAATCGCTCGCGGCCGTACTCGTAACCCCACCAATACAGAGCCGAGAAAGGCACATCTCGCCAGAAGGTCAACGTGAGACCTCGCCAAAGAGATGTGTATCCGTCCGTGCCAACCATGTCCTTCAGTCCAACCATTGTTGCTCGCATAACGTTTTTCTCTTTCGAGGCCACGGCCTGCATCCTCGTCCGCAACATCTCGATCGGGCTGACCACAATTGCTGCCAGCACCCTTGATACCGACCCTGCCGCCAACGGCGCGTATGTATCGCTGACTCTACCCTCGATCGGACTCATCTTGCTCGTTCTCAGCCAGTCGTATCCCGCAAAGTAGATGACATTTCCCGGTATCGCCATCATCAACGTTGGACTGAGACCTCTCCATAGCGTCAAAATTCCTTCGTTCCGTGCGATCTTTCTTAGCCCATCGAGTGTAGAGTTGAACGTTCGCCGTTGCGATTCTTCTGCAGCACAGTCAGAGATGATGCGCTCATCCATGACGGCTGCGGCGGCGGAGGATGATGGCGGAGAAGCGACGCAGAATTGTGATTGATTCTGCACCCAGAACACCTCGCGGCAACACGCTGTCACGCCGAGGTTGGGAGGAAGTTGGACGAAGGAAGGTAGGGAGGAGGAAGGAGCAGACGGACGAGGTTGGGCTTGGAGCCTTACGCGGACGACATCGAGTGGTGTTACTAGGATGGAGAGTCAGTTTGTGATGGTTGTCGAGCATCGGGCAGAACAAACCCAGTAACGATGTAAGCAGACTGCCAATGACCGCAGACAGCATCTTCTGCGATATCGACGTGTCGGGATCGGGTGCTGTCCGACCTGGGGGACCATTGTATATGCCAACGCCGTCGCCATCCTCGCCGATGGGCGGTATTCTGTCATGCGACTGTCCCTGTGTGTGTGTTGTCGACATCCTCTCTGCTTCTCTGCTCGTTGGTATTGCGCCGGCGGCGCTGACGTTTGCTTTGTCGCCACTTGCTGGTGCAGAAATGTTGCTCTTGATCGTAGACGTCGAGCGGAGATCGTGAGAGAGGGCGGAGCGGTGGCGGGAGGAGGATGAGGTCGGCTGCAGAGGATTGTGATTTGGCGGTCCAGATGATGCGGTGGTTATGATGATTCCATGACTGGAGATAAACTTCGATCGCCGACTCCGGAGAAGCAGGGCCATCGAGCAACGGACCTCAGCCCGATGGCATCCACGATCCTGCATGCTTTGTCATCCAGCCTCGGTCAACGTCACCTCGTTGAGGAGTCACTGTTTGTCTCATGGATAACATACACCTCGGATACTAGTCAGAGGCGTTGCATACCAATCATGGAGAGCCGGGAAGAAGAGCGAAAGTCGAGTGATGCCGCGCCCGAGACCGAAGCCGAACTCGAGGCATTCCGCCAGCAGTGGCGGCAGGAGGTGCTGGCCAGGAACAAGAAATCTGGAGAATCATCAACAAAGACACAGGACGACGTCAGGAACACCAGGTCTCGCCCGGAGGCCGCACGATCAGTGACAGTCGGTGCCTCGGCCGCACGACGGAGAGAAGACTACTCCGAGGCAATCGAGCCGCGAACATATCACGATCTGCCAGACAAGGAGGAGCAGCTGAAGCTCGGAGTCGAAGGTCAAGATCATGACAGAAACGTCAACAAGGAACCCAGCAATGCTCTGGAGCACTACGAGCGAGCAGTGGAGAAGGAAACGCAGGGCAATCTTGGCGAGAGTATGAGACATTACAGGAAAGCTTTCAAAGTCCGTCCACACTCTCTTCCGCTCCATTCATTCTTGTGCATATGCTGAGGTAAGTCGCAGCTCGATGACGGTGTACATGAAGCCTACAAGAAGAAACACTTCCCACCTTCTTCATTTGTCAAGACAAGACCGACCAACATCAACCCATCGAATGCTGCCTCTACCGTGCCTGGCACCGCCCACCACTCATTGCATGGTAGTGCCGTCACCGATGCCTTGCCTGCGACCTTGAAACAATTGGTGGAAGAATTCTCCGCCATGCGCATCACGCCTCCAGAACCACCAACAAGCGCATCTCCACCACAGCGCTGTCTCATCGCCGAGCTGCCTGAAGAAATTCTCGCTCACATCTTGTCCTCCGTCGCAAGGACCGACGTCGCATCGTTCGTCCGCCTAGCTCAAGTCTGCAAACGCCTCGCCTATCTCGTCCTCGCCGAAGAGCCAATCTGGAAGGAAGTCGTCGAAGGCAAAGCGTTCGGCTTCGCAGCAATGCACTACGACTTCGTCCGCGAGGTCTCCGGCCAGCCAATCGAGCCTCAACACTACTTTGCTGCCGTATCTCAAGACGACGAACATGAAATTGATATCTCCATCCCAACTCCCCAAGAACGTCAGCTTGCATTTCACTCCCTTACATCCTCCCTCCTACAAACAACCTACGCCGCCTCCTACCTCCGCATGTTCCGCTCCCGCCCGCGAGTACGATTCAACGGCTGCTACATCAGCACCGTGAACTACACCCGAGCCGGAGCGAACTCCTCCAACACTCTCACCTGGGGCGCTCCGGTGCACGTCGTGACCTACTTCCGATACCTCCGATTCTTCCGAGACGGCGCCGCGATCTCCCTACTCACCACCGCCGAACCAGCCGATGTCGTGCATCACCTCACCAAGTCCAACCTAGGAGCCCACACGCATGCCTCCGCCTTGCCAAGCAGTGTAATGAAAGATGCCCTCCGCGGCCGATGGCGACTTTCCGGCCCCTTGTCCTCGCAAAGCAGCGGTCCCAGCTCACCCCTTGTCGATATGGAGCAGGAGGAGGTGGAAGGCGACGTCTTTGTGGAGACAGAGGGTGTGGTGTCCAAGTACACCTATGTTTTACATTTGGCACTGGCCCATGCTGGAAAGGGTGCGAGGAACAATAAATTGGCTTGGAAGGGGTTCTGGAGTTGGGATAAAGAAAGGGAGGACTTTGGACGGTTTGAGCTGAGGAATGATAAGGCTTTCTATTGGAGTCGGGTGAAGAGTTATGGGTTGGGATGGGAGTAGACAGATATAGTCATGATATGATATGATGAATTGTTGGGTTGCGGGTGGTGATGAGAATTGGGTTATGTTGCTACACATCAAGAGTTCGTCCCTCGGCCTGATTTTCCTCCTTTTCCAGCCATGCGCACTGTAGCGTAACATTTGCTCGGACCACCTGCCGTGTTCCGCTACCTCTTTGACCATCCGTGTTTCACCTTCGAGTCTCATCACACCTTGTATCCTCCACCAAATCCTCATCTTCTCCGCTTCCTCTTTACCCCTTTTCCACTGTTTGCATCCATACCTCACATTCTGTGTACCATTATGCCATCGACCATATCCCCCTTTTTCTCGGTCTTCAGCAAGCCCTGGTTATCCAAGATCTCATGCGCGTGCGTTGCGGCCAACGTTACAATGTCCTCGCGCTCTTCGTCGGAGTGTTCGACGACTCTGGATGCGCGGGTGTGAGGATGCCCGATGCTACGAGTGGTAGGTTTGCGGGTGAGGGTGATTCGCAGACGGACGTCGATGCCCATGACCGGCATGTGCTCTCTGGTGGTGTGGTGCGCGAAGATCGGACTACTGGGTCACGCTCGGGACAGGCGTGCGTTTGGAGCGCGAGCGAGGTAATAGCTTTCACTCTGCAATGGAGCAAAGATGCGTTTGATCATGAGGACGGTTGACGCTCTTGAGTCCTTGGAGTAGATGTGGTGCGCACGCTCGAGTGTGGTTTAGTCGGGTGATTGTTGTTCGCTTCGCCTTCCACGCGGGATACAAACAAAGCTCGCTCCTTCACCGTCATTTCTGAATCGACGTCACTAGGAACAGCTCAACAGGGAAGGTAGCGATGGACACGTGCATTACGTAGAAACAGTCAGGGGATGACGAAATTGACATTGGAACTGCATTGTATGCTACACAAGATGCGACGCTTCCAACCACGATGAACCCCTTTTGGGTCACGATGAGAACGCTATCATTGGTTCCAACGCCATCACCCAATGCATGCAAATGCCTCGCGATGCAATTGTCCAGCTCTTCAAGAGCACGCACCTCACCTCGACAATTTCCTCGGAAATCCCGCCTTCTGACGGCTCTACCAACAAGTCAGTACACCCCTCTCACGCGCACACGAACGTTTCGAACATACCTTTCCGACCCAGCCAGTCTGGCCGTTCTTCTTCTTCTTGAGCTCAAGAACGAAGCCGCTTTTCTGCAAAAAGACGAGTCAGTGATCAGACCTCACACCAGGAGCAGGGTGAAGAAGACTTACAATGCCCTTGTGAGGGCGGGGGGAGTAACATCCCGGCAGGCGAAGCCAGATCTTCGGGCGGCGGGCAGGGCGGACTCTGATGACGGCCCGGGTGCCATGGCGAGACATGGAGCGGGTGGTCATGGTGAAGCTGTCGGCTGGGGTGGTGAACAGCACTGCCATTGTGCTGGTGGTGGTGGTGGTGATGGTGGGTTTGTGAGTGGTATGGTCGGTGTGAGAGTGCAGGAGAGCGGTTGACGAAACGAGATGAGAGGGAGAAGACGAGGAGAAAGCCTTTCACAAGGGCGAGAGGGCAAGTTCCGCGTCGTCGTCGTCGCCGAGAAATGGCAGAGGAAAACCGACTCACCGCGTCCCACTGTTGTGAGCTATCCACAACCTTATCGCGGGGCTCTTCTTGCCCTGGTGTGTGAGGATTTCCTCTGGAGCCGAGTGGTAGGAGTCCAAGCACAGAGCTCGAAGAGTAGCGCCCTGGTACTAGAGATGGACTAGTCATTCTAGGCAAAGCTTAAGCCGCTAATGCCGCCACGTTAGGTTGCTTGATGTGAATGAACAGTTGAAGATTGATGTCACGGAATCGTTCTCCTTGAGTTTCTGCGCTGCGGAAAAGTGTCAGCTACATGTCCTTGTCGATTTGTGGACACCATCCAAGGTCTTGCGGCCTTGCGGGCAACGAGATTCACGTCCCGAATCGGTAATCAGCGGTTTGAAGGTTCAAAGTTTCGCTGGCGGGCTTCCCGACCAAGGACGAGCGAATAACTTCGCGAGTACCGGTGATGTCCTATCATATTTCAGTGCACAATGACTCTTTGCCCACCATTGATGCAAAGACCGACTTCGGTCTCCGCTGCTGCGGCTCCACCGCCAGCTACAGCGATACGCTGCATTCCGAATGGCTCGATCTCACCCAGCGCTAGCCAATGTCTGCCAGATCGCCGATCACGCCTGAGCCCATATGTCCGTGCTCGACTCGCCACAGCACAGTTGCGACCCAAGTGTAGAGTCTGCTGCGGTGCAACCAGGTCTTCAGAGTGGTCTGGCCTTCTCGCCTTGCTAGCCCACGAGTTCACTGACGTATTGTTGACGGACACTCGCGACATTTCGGGTGGCAAGCACTGAGGTCGCGGTCGCCAAGACCAGCGAGGACTTCTCCCGTCTTCTCGAGGATGGCGGGCAGTGGATACTGGGCACGGGGCACTACTATACACCGCACACTGCTGCTTAATCGTCCATCAACGGAGAAGTGGCTACCCCTGAAGCAGTAGGGCGCGGAATCAAAGAGCATGCCACTCTTTGGTCGCACGAGATAGCGCACAATCCTCGTCTTCGGCCAGAGAGCCATTCCGATTATGTCTTGCACCTCAAAAATTCCGTTCAAGCCGAATGACCGAGCCGAAAGTCTGTTCGCACTGCGCAAGCCAACCTCAATTCGCATCCGAGTGTCTGTGTCCTTAGTTCCGCTAAAGCAATGTTCCTTGCGAGGGTCTCTCTTTTGCAAAACATATTCGAGTCTCGCAAAAGCTCAATACGTTCTTGAAAGAATGTGGACCGCCCCCGAGCCGACCGAGTCACATCCGGAGTCGGTGCAAGACCGTCGACGCTAAGCAATGTCTCTATTAGTGTCCCTTTAGTGCGGAAATCATCCAGTCAGAAACAATTGCCCGATTCAGTTATTTATTCTGCCGTCGGAGAAGGATCGGACCAGAGACCTCTCGTGAGGCGGTAAGCACATCCAGTCGCCCTTCGAGTAGCTGTATCCTCAATCCCGCTAAGCAATGTTCTTCAGGGTCCCTCTTTAGTGCAAAGCATCCCCAGGTCTTGCGAGAGGTCAATGCTTTCCGGAGGCATGTTGACCGCCCTGGAGCAGAGCAAGTCTCATCCTGAGTCGCTGCAAAGGTGTCCACGCTAAGCAATGTGTTCAAGGGTCTCACGTTAGTGTGGAAGTCTTCCAGACAAGACCAGTTGCCGCATACAGTCTTTCAATCCGCCGTCGAGGAAGGATCGCAACGCAAGACTCTCATGGGACCGTAAGCATACACAGTCGCCCTCCGAAGAGCTGCGACTCGGTGGACGCTAAGCAATGTCCTTTTTCGCCGGATCTTTCCGGAAGAGACTGGAGCATTGTTGGCAGCCATTTGATCAGAGGCTGAGGAGGTCTGAGGCCCGTCTGTGGTGCAATAGGTTCTGGGCTCGCTCTCGCGGATGCTCTCCCACGTTGGCAGCGATGGCCTTCTCCAGCTTTCAGGGCGATTGCCCATTCACGAAGCTGTCGCATATTGATGCTGCCTGTATGTATCTCGAACACAGCAAAGCACATCCCCTGACACCGAAAGAACGCTGCATCGAACCCGGAGTGGCCCAATGAGCGGGCGCACTAGCCCATGTACTTCTTAGCGCCGATGTCGTGAGATCCGGCAAGGAGTCGGGTCCGTCATAGCAAAGCGTACTGACAGCATCTAATCTCCGCTACAAGCAGAGCGGTGTCGTATTGGCACTGGCTCCGCGAACCTGGGCCGCTAGCTTATGTCCTCGCTAGCGCTTCTAGGCGAAAGGTAATTAGGAGTCGCGGCGACCAGATTATGACTGGTTCGGACTGGACTGGACAGTGGCATCGGCATAAACGTGGAGAGGACTCTTTTCGGCATTGGAAGTGTCTTCTGCCAAGGCCATACCAGTGTGAGTCCTCCTTGCGGCGTCGCGAAAGTCATCGGAGCGGCCACTGAAAGGCAGATCTGGCGCAAAGGTCTCTACGCAGAAGCGCAGGACCGAAGCCATACCCAATGGTTCCACGAGCACTATACGGCGTAGTCAGACTGGCGTGCGTTGCCCTGAAGACATGCTGCTGTACTGCTTCGCTGCCAGTGCTTGCGATGTGCAGACGGGCCTGCTGCGGGAGCTCGTTACTACACGTTCCCGTAAGCACACTGTCTCGCAGCTGGAATGGTGTGCTCCGGCTGGGACACCAAACAATGTCCTTCGTATTCGCCAAAAGTTGCACAGCGTGAGAAATACTTCCAGCTGCTTGGTGGCCTTTCTCAGGATTGCACATCGGAAGCACCTTGCATAAGTGAGCACTGCTGCTCTGTTTTGCGAAGGTCTCTATGAGCATTGTTCGTGTCCATCTGAGCGTGCTTTACAGAAGCACGTTGACCCGAGATCATAACATGCGTTCGAGCAACCCGCTCGATCTTAGCATTGAATGTGCTCACATCGCTCGGACGGCAGCCGGAGTTCAATACTGTAGCTTCCAAGCAAGCACATCTCTTCATCGCCGTAAGCACATCCAGCGTCTTCTAAGAAGCTTGCGGTGCCTGGCGCACTAGCTCATGTCCTTGACGATCGCCGATCGGATCTGAGCTGTCGGAGCGATCGAAGCGTTCTCTGAAGAATATGGGGAGCACTCCGCTTTGGATCCGTGTAGGGCTGATCCCGAGTGGGTACACGTAGCCGAAAATTGGCGCGGATTGAACGAGTCTGCTGCTTGGGGGATCCGAGGGAAGTCAAATTCAGCCTTGCTCGGCTTTGTCGCCGACGCCACCTATTCGTATCCTGGCATAGCAAGCAACACTACGTCGTGCTCCAAATCTTCCGGTCAATGACATGTCTTGCACGGACTGACATTCCCTTAAACAGCTGGGCCAGGTCCGAGAGGCGGGCTTGTATCCATAGCCTAAGCGTTGCTCGAATGTCGGAATGATCGTGAATCGCCGCACCCGCAGAGCCGCTATCCGCAACAATCCCACTCGAGTAAGTCTCCAATTGGGTTTGGAAATGGAGTACCCACTTGGAGTTTGAGTTGGAGTCTCCACTCCGGTTTTGAGTTGTAGACTTCCGACTCGACTGCTTGGTCTGCGGTACCTCCTGGGTCCCGCAAACTGCACCGCATGTGTCGAGCTCTGGTGGCCTAGAGTGTCCAGACTGCACGAGAGAGCATAGAGATCTTCTTCGGGAGGGATACATGTACGCACGGAGGAGCCACATCAGCAACAATACTTTCGTTCTCCGGCTCCGACTGTACGATCCGAACTACCGATGTCCAGGCTAAGTGGTGCGGTTTGAGCGATGCCACGGAGATGGGTGACCACTTCGTTCCTGAGCTGGAGTCTCCACTTGGGTTTTGAGTTGTCGACCTCCAGGTCCATCTGCTCGGTCTCCGGTACAGGTCGAATTCACGAAACGAGGAGGGCCCACTTGGCTTTTGAGTTCACGACCTCTCACTCCATCCACTCCGCTAGGCGTATCTGGTCCAGGTCAAACTTCTCAACCACGTCCAACTCATCGCCGCACCGCATCCGCTGCCGCCAGATATCGATCTTGATACAGTGCGGTAAGCAAACTGCATCGCAATCCAGCTGGCTGCAGTCCCGTTCGCACTAGGCCATGTTCTTTTGTTCCGGCAACTTCCGATGCCTCTGCCATGGTGCGGATGTTGTGGTATATGGCTTTTGGCGAACAGCAGGCCGTGCGCGTCGTGGAGGGTCGGTAAGCAAACTCCCTCCCGTCCCATCTGGCTGCGAGTCTCTTTGCACCAAGCAATGTTCTTTTCCTTCCGGCATGTTTCGGTGCTCGTCCAGTTGCACAGAGGTCGTAGTGGAACGCCTTCAGTAGACAGCAAGTCGTGCTGGTCGCAGAGGGGAGGTCAGCAACCTCTCGCTCAATCCCATCTGGCCACGACTCCCTCCGCACGAAGTCATGTCCCTTTCCCTCCCGCCTCGTTGCGGTACCTTGTCCTGATATACAGAGGGTGTCATTGTGGCCTTCGGACAGTAACTCGTGCTGCTCGCAGAGGGGAGGTAAGAAGCAGACCGCACCGCAACCCAGCTGGCCGCGAAGTGCTTCGCACTAAGATAACGTTCTTGTCCTTGCGCTTCGTTCCGGTGTCTTGGACAGAGAGAGGTACGCGATATGTGCTCAGTCCCTGATGGGCAACGGCTGGGTCTGGCCTTGAGGAGCCAAAAGAGCCAGCTGAGTGAGATTTGGGGTCGAATCCATCATCTCCCGACGTCGCACTTTGACATCGTCTGAGCCACCAAAAGTCCTGCCGCCGACGAGAGCTGCTTGGCACCATGGAGCGAGAGCGGGAAATGAAAGGCGACAGATCCATAGAACCACTCATACATAGCAGAAAGTCAAAATATCGCCATGCTGATGCTGTGGGGGCGCGCGTGCAACTCCAGTGATTCATCGAGAAGGGCCGGTGGGGAGATCTGGACACCGGAGGCCCGTGGGAAGCAAAAAGACGTAGCAGAAGCAGGAGCAGGAGCAGGCCGACATGTTCTTTTCTGTGGTATCCCCTCGCGAGGGCGGATGCTGGAGCAGGCGATGCGAAATCAAGATTCCTCTCTCGTCCTTCATAGCATCGGAGAAGGGATCGACGTGGAGGTGTTTCGCGCACATGGATAGCCGGAGAGGGAATCGCATGCCTCTAACTTTTGCTTTCCATTCTCGTTCCTTCTTGTTCTCCTTCTTCCTCTGCTGCTCCATTCTCCATCCAAGGATGCCCTGTATCTTCAAAAGCTCCAAGCGACAGCGCAAAACGGCAGAACAAAAGTAAGACAAGACAATGTGAATCTGTAATTGGACACTTACAGGCCTGTATACTCATCCCAGTACGGTACAATCTCTCTTCGAGACGCCTCGCAGCTGTTAGCAACGAGCGCGCCGGATCCTCCTCGCAAAACGAACCGAAAAAGAGCTTCCTGCTAATACGAGCAGCGCATATCCCGCTGAATCCATCCCGCAATCCATCGCAATGCTAAAAGCTAAAGCTGAGGCCAAACCCTCAGCCGGTGGTGTGTGTGTATGTTCATTATCCGACTCATCTCCTCTTCCCATCCCATAGCCCTTCCCACGCGATCATACTCTTCGCGCCGCGCGCGGGTCAAAGAGGCCTCCTCCTCAAATCCCCTTGATAGCCACAGTCCTCTCACTCTCCAATTTCGCGCGGTTCCTCTCCTTCTCCTCCTGCTTACAGTCCTCCAGCCCGCTACAGTTATGACTCTCCAGCATGCGATGCTTCCCACAAAACTGCCCTTTACAAAACCCACAGTCGCCGACGATCCTCTGCGCCGCGTCTTTGCACTCTTTCGCGTTGCAGCGGATTTTCTTCGGCGCGCCGCCGCGGATCGGAAACGCGAGGTGTAGGGTGGACTCCCGCGTGATGTTGTAGGATGTTAGAGACGCGGTGGGGGAGGTGAGGTGTTTTCCTGCGAAGACGAGGCGGAGGGAGGATTCGGGTATGCCGGGGGTGCGGAGGGCGAGGAGGGAGAGGAGGTTGCCGACGGAGGTGGAGGTGGGAAGGGTGAGAGGGAAGGCTGGGATTAAGTTAGCCATGGCCATCTGACAAAGTGCGATGGGTGGGGGTGAGGACTTACTGTCGCCTGATACGTTTTTGACGAAGATTTGCATGGTGGACTCGGGCTCCGCGGATGAAGCGCGGGAGGAGATGGAGGAGATGGAGGAGATGCTGTTGGAACGCATGTTGATGGTGTTGTGGTGGTTGTGATTGTGGTTGTGGTGTAAAGTGACCGAGGTCTAGAGTGTGGTGGTAGATGGCGTGTGGAGGATGCCGTGGTGGTGTGAGCGATGGAAGATGGTCGGCTCCGGATGGCGGTGTGATGTGGCGGTGATGGGTCTGGCGGTGGAGAGTGTCGTCGATGTCGATGTCGATGTCGGTGAGTCGGTGGTGAGTTGTATGTGTGGCGAGATTGGTGATAACAGAAGCGGTAGAGGATGACAGATGACTCTAGGGGAGTCAAGTGAATTGGTGGAGTGAAGCGCGGAGGAGAGTAACAACGGGCAAGAAGGCGAAGCGAGAGGAAGTGAAGATTTAAAAGGAAGAAGATACCTTAGTCCGAGACGAGGATGATACGGTGAGATGAGTAATTGGCAATCTTTTGGCGCCAGTCACAGTCACACGATGTCGGGTGTTCCAAGGATCATCGGACTCGAGACCCTTCCATCGAATCCATCTTCCTGTCATCTCTCTCTCTCTGCTATCGCACTCGCATACGTCAGCCGCAATCGGAACTCGTCTCGGCTGTACCTGTGGCTGGAACTCGGGACCCGCTTCGGCACGGCCGCTTCCGTCAAACACTTCCAAGACCTCACCTCTTCTCTCGCCCTTCTCGGTGGAGACCTACTTGAATCGGCCGCTTGGCTATTGTTGTGGGGTTGTGGAAGTGGATATAGAATTTGTGTGTTGGACGGAGATCGATATCCTACGCGCGTAAATTTCACAGTCTACAGCTCACGACAGGAGTGGCTCGGACCCTGGGCCCGTGGTACGGAGTCGATGCGGCCAATGGTCCACATCGACGAGATATTCGCTACGATTCGCTGGCAGGGCGGTACATCAGAAGGTCACAATCACGACATCTGAGAGATCATGGATTGGACTTTCCGCGCGGCACGCGACATTCGCTCTAGCCGCGCGCTTCGAGGGCGGCTTGAGTGCGAATCGCAAATCGCTGAAGGAGAAGAGAAGCCACAGTACTGACAGAATGGTGGTCGGCACGGTCTGTACTATTACCGTCTGTCTCTCGAACTCTGTCTCTCTCTCTACAAAGCCTCAAACCTCGCATCCTTCAAATACTTCGCCACCCTGCCCTGCCCCGGCCATCCAGGCCACCCCTCCACACTCTCCACCAGGTCCCTCACTTCATCCACAAGTTCCGGTCTTGCAGGCCGTCTCAATCTCTCCAAAATCCTCTTGATCTCACCATCCTCATCGTCATCTTCTTCCTGCTCCTCATTGCTCTTCTTCACCCATGTCCTTTCCAAGAAGACCCTCAAAGCCCTGACGACCTGACGCATCGCCATCTCGCCTCCTCTTTCCAGCGCTGCTCGTTCCGCTAGTTCGACTTGATGTGCGTGCATCCACTTCACCAGATCGAGGAGTTCTTCGTAGGCGCCCATCCAGCCGAGTGCGCGAATGTAGCGGTGGAGGACTTGTGGCGATGGGACCGCGAGGAGACGTGGGAGGTTGAGGAGTGAGTCGTCGTCGTCTTGGTGGGACGTGGTGGATGAAGACTGAGCGGGGTACGACGAGCCCACGAGCGTGGAGAAGTGTTCGACGAGGAAGTGCAGTGCGGCATTATTCGCGGCGAGTTGCTTGGCTTGAGCGACAGCATGAGGGGCATTCCTTGGAGTGAGTTGCTGTGAGCTCGTCCGATCCGGATCAAGCTCGTTTTGCAGTAATATCCAAGAAGCATAAGCGGCGTGTTCGGTGCACTGACATATTTGGGCAAACATCTCCAAATCAACCGGGCGGTGCTGGTCGCAGAAGACCGACATCGTCCGCCGCATGAGATTGTACGCCAGGAGTGCGCCAGCTTGTGCAGCGGGAGAGGTGACCTGCGTTGCAGCGTTTCGGACGGGCGCGGCGGGATCATGGCGGTAATTCACGTGCAGATTCAGGCGGCGATGAGCGGATGCGAGAGCTTCGAGGACGTCTTGGTATGCTTGTGTGGAGCTGAGAGGTCGACGGAGAAGGAGATCGACCGCATGCGCTATACCGCTTTTATGGTTGAGTCCGTGCAATGTGTGGAGTTGAGAAGTTGGCAAAAGCGATGCTGGTGTGACGTGCTTTGTGTTCCCATCTGTCTTGGTCCCGTGCAGGGCGAAACGGGAGAACAGTGCGATGGTCGCGGCGAAGACTTCATCAGGAACCTTTGCAAAGCTGACCGATGGCTGCAGCGACTGTACACCGCGGAGCTGAGGGTAGATCATAGCACTGTCCTCTAGCCGATCGAGTCCGATCTGCAGGGATGATGCATTGCGGACGAGGAAAGCGAGGCAGTGGCCTCCAAACACAGCACCTCGTTCGCGGAGGGTAGTATAAAGTTCGTCCACAGTGGGTGGCGACGTGCGGGTATACGTGTGCAAATGCGTGGATCGTGGAGGAGGAAAGATCTCCCTGACATCGCCAGGTTGTAGTGGCTGGTACCTGGACTCCACTTCAGTCTCTTCGTCTTCGATGTCAGACTTCGACCGAGCTTTCGCCTCTTCATTCAATTTGATGAGGATCGCGAGGTAGATCATCTGATTGTGCGGCTCGTGAAGTTCTTCCCATGCGAGATAACATGCCCATGCTTCCTGAACAGTCCGAGTGCACTCGATGCGTGCCGCCCATAATGAGATCCGTGGTGGAGATTTCTCCGATCTCAGGTATCCGGGAAGGCACAAAAGAGCTCGGGTTTGAATTGTTGGAGTGCCATCAGTGTCCCACCCTGCATAAATCCGAGCTACTTGCTCCCACGCCAAAGGCTGGTATCCGGCATCTTTCATAGCATCCAAGGTCGCACCGGCCTGAGACACGCCATAGTCCAAGCCGATCGATGCGTCCATTCCCGTACGGTCGACCTTCCACGGTGGCCATGACAGCGCTTTGAGTTCCGCCCATTGTTGTTCCCGCTCAGTCTTCGGCTGTGCAAGCTGAAGTCGGATTACCGCTCGATAGCCCCTGCGATCGATCAGGAGCGGCGGCTTGTGCTCGGACATGTATTGAAGAATGGGAACGACGGCGGCCGACCTGTGCACGACGTTCTTGAATGGTTCAAGCGACGTGCTTAGTGAGATGAGACTCAGCATTTTGTTCAGCTCAAATGTGCGAGTCGCAAGCTGCTGGTGGGAGTTGCGACTGTCATTTGAAATAGTGATGTGCTGCAGATGTCGAAGCCATGTCGAAACAATGCTTGCCAAAGCGTGTGGCCAAACCTTCCGAGCATGCCGCATGAGCCTAATGATGGCCAGGAACAAAGGTGGCCCGTGAAGTCGTGGAGGCATGTGGCTCCTCGATCGGCCGTACAGCGTTGAGAATGTGGACTGGATCAGAATGCGCAGCGCTGCGCCGGAAATGTGCTTTCGGCGAAGGACATGCAGGAGTATGAAAACAGGCGTGCTTCTTCCTGATGCCTCTCTTTCGGATAGTTTCCGAGCGGCGCTCAAGGAGTCCGGACGGGTGACGATCTCCGCCCATGCAGAGATGTCATCCGTGGTGCACCCGTTCGCTCGCAGGAATCGAACCTCCGTCTGAGAGAAAGTATACGACTTGTTCCAATCCGCTTCCAGAATGTCCAGCTGAGACTTGAATACACGAATGTAGCTTCCAAGAATACTTCCGAGAGACATGTTGGGAATATGTGCGTGGTCAGATGGGACATCACCAGCATGTCGCCTTGCATTGACCGCAGCGTCTCCCCATCCTCTCTTCCTCTTGAGATTCACATAAGACAGGTCCCATTTGCCTGGCGGACGTTTGGGTATCAGTCCTTCATGTCCCACCTCTTTCAATGCATTGGTGATGTGATCGATGCGTCCGCGTTTCTTCACGACCCTCGAACTCGGTGGCATCTTTCTCCATTTCGGGGCATTGACAGCTGCAGCTGTCGGTCCGTCATCGATGAAGGTGGTCGGAGTCGAGTGGGCGACATTTTGAAGGCCGCGGCAGCCATTCAGGGCAGAATTGAAATTTGTCGGAGGTCCGTTGTTGGTGTGCTTGACTGACAGGTTGGCCAGTACAACACGGAGCTGTCTGCCAAGCGGAGTCAAGCGGCCAGTTGGCATGCATCAAGTGCCGGGTGCAGAATGGCTGGGAGGACAGCACGGAGCATGAGAACTCGGATGTGAAAGTCGAAGGGAAGCTCATCGAGACGAGGCGCGTATATGCCGAAGTTCACCCGTGTGAGGCAAGGAGATTTGCAGGTAGGATATTGTCTCATCGCATCGCAATACATTTCTCTTCCTGCTCAGCTACCCCATTGCCTTGGTCCGTTGCATTGCCGTAGCAGTGAGATTGTCGATATCCGTCGACTTATCACGAAAGACTGTCCGTCCCACAATCTCCCACCAAACAGCATACAATCGGCCTCTTCGCTAGCGGCACCTCCGAATCCAGCCCAGCGGAAGACGAGCGGACCAGCACCACAGGACCAGGACACTTCCGACTGGAACTCATTCGCAGGACTCACATACACGCAGTTCCTTGTCCGATACCAACATACACCTCTCTGCCGGACGACATTGCGCCTTCTCGCATACCGCGATTGTCACGAGATCCTCATCGCACTTGCATGAAGTTGTTCACCAATTCCACGCGTTATCAGACCCTCCCATTTCCCTCCCGCCAAAGCGCGCGACCCCAGCTGGAGCTTTCACACCCACGCGCGCATCCCGCATCATGACCAGCGTGAACGGTGAATCCGCAATGTCTGTCGACGTCGCCCCTCAACTCGCGCCTGCATCGCCGTCGGCCTCCAACAAGCGCAAACGAGAAGACAGCACTCCCGACGACCGCGACGACACAACTGCATTGCGTATCAAGCAGATCCAAAAAGATTTACTGCCCGTCTTGGAGAGGTATGCCAATTAAGGACCGCATTGGACCAACAGCCACTGACAGCGCGCAGCCACGACACGACTCCGTCCCTACTCAAACATGTCCTCCCAACGAAAGAGCCCTCCCAGAAGAAGCCCAAAACCGCATCAACCGCAGACGACAGCACATCGACAATTGCGAGCAAGCTGAACAGTGCGAGCTACGCCTCGCTCGATCAGATCAAAATCGACTTCTGTGATGCCAGCAACGCGATTGTATCATCAATACGAGCAAAGGAAAGAGATGGATCACAGTCAGGGAGGGTTTCGGTGGATGAATTGAAGCAGATACACAAAGTGCAAGCACTGGAGGCACTGGCCAAAGATATCCTGGATCGGGAGATGGGCTACTTGCATAAGGCAGAGCAGGTCGTGAAGAAGGAGGAGAATGGCACATCGGTACTCAACGGCGCGGTCGATCGCAAGACTGGCACGGTGCTTACACTGTTTGGGAATGCGCCCACTCCGAAACAGCTGTTCTCCTCCATCCAGACTGCCCAGCCTGATCGCAAAGATTCGACCATCAAGCTCGAGCTGCCAGTGGAAGAGATGAGTCTACCTATTGGCATCACTGCTACCAAGATTATGGCGACCCCAGCAGATCATGGTAAGAAAGGTCCGACTTTTGGAGATGCCTTCGCACCACCTCATAATCTTGCCGCGCTCCTCCCTCCAAAAGCCCACAAACGATCGGCGACTCGCGACAACTCCATCAATTGGGAATTCAAAGACCCGGTACAGAGGAACAGCAGGAAAGGTGGATACACAGTACAAGTTCAGACGACAGGCGCTTGGTTGGGATATGGAGGATTGGATGCACCAGCGGATCCAACACGAGAGAAGCGCAAGCAGAGGGATCGAGCTTTGAGTGGTGGTGAGAGTCTGCAAAAGTTCGCGCCTGAAGCCACACTCGACGACGCACTCGCGAAGGAGGAGGCTGCCCTGTTCCGCAGAGCATACTCAAGTTTTGCTCCCTCGTATGACAACAACGGCGCAGTCGTGCCAGCGCGGGTGAAAGACGACGTATGGTGGGCAAAGGTCGGCGAGAAGAGGTTCAATGAGACCTTTGCACTCGATCCAGCTTTGGTTGACGAGCCACCACGACGAGAGGAGAAAACAGAGGAGACGCCGCTACTGGAAGAGGCGGAGATGAGCAAAGTGATGGAGAGCCTTGATGATCTTGAGGCCGCATCACCGCTACCACCGCAAGTTAGGTCGAAGACGGAAGTCGACCAAGTGTTGCTTCAGATCTCCGAGCTGCTGGAGACTTTGGCCTCATACCAACGCATACGCAATGCATCCTTGCCCACCTCCAGCGCAACCTCTCGGCCTCCAATCAGTCCCGCACCTATCTCAGCAGCAAAGATCGGCAAGCCAGACGAGCCATCCGAGGAAGAGATCTCTACATACAACACTCTACGGCATGAGCTGGCATATCTCATCCTACAGCTGCCACCGTACGCCGTCGCCAAGCTTGATGGTGATCGACTGTCAGACCTCGGCGTCAGCAAGCTCATCACATTCCAGACGAAGGATACGAAGGGTACTCTGGCCGAAGATCAGGTCACTCGTCAAGCGAAGCTCTCTGCGCTTGCTACTGCATCCAGTGTTGCGAACCTTGCACGACCCAATTCATCTGCTGGGCAGCATTACAGCACCACATCGTCGCGGACACCGGCCATCGGTCAGGCCGCCAATACTCGCTACGGTCAGCAGTACGCCACAACGAGGACGCCTGCACCAGCTCCACAGTTCTCCCGATCGACCAGCAATCAGTCCTATGGAACTCCCTCCGGCACCGCACAACGGCCAGCATACGCTCCTTCAACACAGCAGTACGCCCGTACGGGTGCTCCGGCACCAAGCTACAACCAATCCAACGGGCAACAATACTACCACCAACGCCCCGCGCAGCAGACTCCCGGCACCTACGGGGCGCTGCAACAATTCCAGCAAGGTGCTCAAGCCCAGCGTCCGGTCTATGCGACCCAACAGACACCTCAGCAACAATACCAACAACGCCCACCGAACGCAGCGCTCGCTGCCACGACCTACCAAGCAAGCACTCCCCAGCAACAGCAGAATTACGCCCGCACCGTCTCACCGATCAAACCGGGCGGTTATGCCTCCCCCGTGCCGCAGCAACAACAGCCGCCGAGACCGACGTATGCTCCTCAGCAACAGCAGACCCAACAGCAAGCTCCTCAAAATCCAGGTTCTGGTCGCGCAACGCCAGTGAACTACCCTTCGCAACCGCAAACGCCGGTGAATGGGTTCCAAGCAGGGACGGCGCAGAGAGCTGTGGCGCCGAGACCGGCGAGTGGGACGCCGCAGCCGAGTTTGCAGCCGCAGGCTCCGCCGCCGGCGAATGGGACTTCGTGAGGAGCGGCTTTGGCTGGTTGAAAAAAGACGGACGGGCCCTCGTGAGGAGCAGGAACAGAACTTGAGCGCAGAGGATGGTGTGGTAGATCGAGTGCAATGCGAGATCAAAATGCAGTCTTTGATACAGCAGCGTCCGCCTCTTTTCACCAATCTTGGTTGTTTCACATTCGCGCGCTTCCATATGCTCCTCGATTCATCTGCGCACCTGCGGCTGACAAAGTGGAAGCAGGCTTTGTGCCGATAACAGCAGTTGCAGGTATATAAGTCCTGTGTTTGCTGGAGAGAGTATCGGAGCCGTTCCCGCAACTCACCAACTTCCGCTATGGACCAAACACCGTCTAGTACTTGTACCTGAACAGCGGCGATTTGTCGCCCATCCGAGCCAGCTGCTCGACCGTGTATGTTCTCCTTACTTCCTCCTCGGACATCGCGTCTCTCCGCTTGTTGATGCGCCAGTATGAATACTCGAGCCCAGCGACGCAGAACATCGCTGTCAGCGCGAGGCTCAAGCCGATGCGGAAACCGGTGGGGTAGCCAGGCTTCTCGCTCTCGAGGAAGATGGACTGCGAAGGGTGAAGTTGCCGTCAGTGACAAGCATTGAGCTTGGAACGATATGTTTCTTACGGAGCCGACGATTCCTCCGAGATTACCGAGACAGATGTTTAGCGCGATGCCGACCGCTCGTTTAGTGTCATTCGCCAGATTGCTGGACGCCCACGCCGAGCCAGCTGGATTGGTTGGATTCTGGCCGATGCAGATCAACACGACGGCGAAGTAGCAAACTCCAATCCGGCTGGTGATGGTTGGTGCGAGTGGGAGAAAGATACAGAAGCCGACGGAAGCGACGGCCAATTGTCCGAGTATGAAGATTGCTCGATGCTGAAAATGGTCCGAGATCCTCGACATGACGATGGCGGAGATCATTCCTGCAATGTACGGTGGCATCGTCAGAAGCTGTGCTTCTGCAGACGTGAACCCCATGTGCAGCTTAATGGAAGGCATTGTGAATTTGAGACCTGTAGCAGCGCGTATCAGCACGAGCAGTGAAAAGTTTATGGAAACAACGCACTGTATGCCAGGGTGGACGCAGTGAAGAGGATCCAGGCTTGCATGTACACTTTGTAGTCGGTCAAGAGGTTGGTCAGATACGACCACTGGAATCCCTCGGACGTCTTCATGCTCAACCGGCCGCCCTCCCGAATGACCATCTGAATGTCGAGATAACGCCTCTCGTCATCGCTCAGCCATCTACCGGATAGAGCAGGAGTGTCGGGCATGATGAAGAAGCAAGCCGCTCCGAGTGCGACGGTCGTCATGCCTTCGAGTAGAAACTGTAACAGTGTCAGCATGTACCTACACGCTCTGGTCTGTCACTTACGATCCATGCCCATCCAGACATACCGCCCACACCATCCATCCTTGCAATGGTGAACGCAAGCAGTCCGGAGACGGCGCCGGAAAGAGCACTTGCACAGTAAAATAGAGCAAGGCGTGTTGCCACTTCGTGTCGTTCGTACCAGCGAGTGATGAGATAGACGGCTCCCGGGTAGAACCCAGCTTCAGTAATCTACACCTTGAAGGTCAGCGTGAAGTTGTTTTGATGGGACCTTCGGATACTTACTCCAAGCAAAACTCTGCAGACCAGCAAGCCGATGAAGCCTTTGACGAATACGAAGCAGGTCGTGACGATACCCCAGGACACTACAAGGATGCCGATATATGTTGAAGGTCGCTTCAGTCTCTTTAGTAGGACGTTGGATGGCACTTCCAGCAAGATGTAAGGAACGAAAAAGACACTCAAGGCGACGTTGTATTGGATGCCCGTCAAGCCAAGGTCCGCGTTCATGCCCTCGATCTTCGCATTTCCTGTCGTGCGAGTGTTGTCAGTGGTCTGCGCTCTGTTCCCGCTTGTACTCGTCAGACCCACCGATGTTGGTACGATCAATGTGCGCAGCGAGGTAAAGCAAGGCTAGTACCGGGATGAGACGAAGATCTATCTTTCGAATCATCCGCTTGCGCTTGTCCGGTGAGAATCCGTCGAAGAATTCGGCATCATCTGCGGGAAGGCCAACATTGGCGTACTTGTTGAAGCTCAAGCGGTCCATGACTTCGAACTTCTCCTGGCTGTTGGCCCTGCAGGACATCTGACAGGCACGATCATGATTGCGGGCCGCCATACCGATGAGCTGCACGAGCGAGGTCTTTCAACGGAGCCGAGAACGACAAGTGCTCGATGGAAGTACACGATCGGAATCCGTAAAGTAACAGCGGATGGAGACTGCGTCAGAGATTGTTTTCTTGCTTATGGGCCTTGTCCTTCGCCGCTGGCCTACATATCCGTGTCAGCCAGAGAAGAGAATGGTTACTCAATCGATGCAAAGCTGGAATTCTTTATGGCGTGCAGGATGCCTGCTGGTTGAGGAGAGCGAAAGCTACCAGACCAACGTTGCGGGCATGGAGATTGGACAGCTGCAAGACATACACTGGCGCTAAGGAGGCCAGGACGATTCGCATCTGCTGGGCGGAGAAGACCAGCGAGGTCAAGGAAGCAGGCCGGGAGCTTCGGAACAGCTATATGAAGCGAAGAGGTTACACCTCGCCCAAGGCGTAGACGACAAGCAGGGGGGTGCTGAGTAAGACTGCGCGAGGGACGGGAACTCCCCTCCGATGTCTTGACAACGTACCAGGCCCGGCTAGCGGCTCTCGTGTGGCCCTCATTGCTGAGCTGGATCGGCACTCATGTCTTTGGGACCGGCGAAGGACGCCACGACCGCGTTTTCTGCAGTCGAGCATCACGATGGGCATCGGCACAGCCGGCCTGCGAATGGGACAGACAATGCTCGAGGCTCGCAGTGCTCTACACTACGATATGACGATGTACTGCCCGCAGTAACAGTTCGAGTCGTTCGAAGTGCCATATCTGAAGTCAAATTTGGGGCGTTCAATTTCGATGTCGATGTTGAAGGACAAGATTGGAGACACGGTTGGACACGGAGCCGCCGGATGACAAAGCTGCTTAGTAATCGCGATGACAGGGATCACCTCAGATGCCGTGTCTAAGAACAAGGAATCCCATCGCCACCATCGAGAAACAACGCCACAATCATCGACCCTCATCGACCCGGCATCAACACCATCGTCCGAGAGGCAGCAAGATTCATGGCATCCTCACTCCCGTCGCACATGAAGGCGTCGCAGTGGACGACCACGTCCGGCGGCATCGAAAAGACCCTCAAATACACCACCAGCGCAGCTCTTCCGAAGAACGCAAAGAACCTGCCCGCCAAGTCCACGCTGGTGAAGGTCTCGCACGCAAGCATCAACCCAGTGGACTACAAGCTCGCCGAGTTACCGATCATCAACCGCTTCTTCACCAAACCTGCAACTCCCGGTCTCGACTACGCCGGCACCGTTGTCGCCACAACACTCCCACACCTGAAGCCCGGCGATCGTGTCTTTGGGAAATCACAGCCTCTCGTCTTTGGCTCTACAGCAGAGTTTCTTGTGGTCTCAGGCGAAGATGGGTGTGTCGCTCTGCCAGATGAGGTCTCGTTCGAGCAGGCCGCTTGTGTCGGCGTGGCCGGGTTGACAGCATACGAATCGATTGCTCCCTTCGTCAAGCCAGGCAGCAGAGTTCTCATCAATGGAGGATCTGGTGGAGTCGGCACATTCGGTATCCAGATTGCAAAGCATCTTGGCTGCAGCGTGACTGTCAGCTGCTCCGGCAAGAACGCAGACTTCTGCAAAGAACTGGGCGCAGACGAAGTGATCGACTACCGAAGTACACCCGTCGTGGAAGCGTTGAAGCGCTCCGGGACCCAGTATGACTTGATCGTGGACAACGTCTTTGCCGAGCCACATCTCTACTGGCAGTCTCATCATTACCTCAAGCCGAGCGGGCGCTTCGTCACGGTCACCTCGCAATTCACAGTCCACAGCATTGTCAGTCTCACGGGAATCCTCACTCTACCGAAATGGCTGGGAGGAGGAAGTCGCAAGGCTCAATTTCTGGGCGTTGGGACGAAGAAGGACGAGTTCGAGACGATCGCCATGCTGATGAAGGAAGGCAAGGTCAAGGCGCAGATTGAGGAGGTGTTCCCGTTGGAGAAGCTTGGTGAAGCATTCGCCAGGCTCAAGGCTGGACGAGTTCGGGGAAAGCTTGTCATCCGGATCTGAGCAGATGTTGATTGGGATTGGCTTTACAGTCCTGCCATGATTGGCAACCGAACAGGTGACATACAGACCCAATGACGACCGAATATCAGATCACTGCGCTCATCGCTCGATGCACCTTGGTTGTTGGCGCAGAATTGCTTGTTCGAGGTCGTCTTGACATCGGGAGCGAAGTGCGGAACACAGCCAACTCTTGGGGCTTCGCAGAGCTACGCTGGATTCTGTCTTTCTAAATTGTACTCTACTTCGACGAGTATTCCTCAATGACGCTTCTCGGCTCAACGTACGTGCCGATCGGCTTGTATGGAATGTCGTACCCAAACGCAGACGGCCCGCCGATCTCCAAACCCCTCTCAGTGTTGCTCCACCTGGGACTGCAAGTGATACCCAGGACCGTGACTCTGAAGCCATACTTGAATTCCGGAACGCCGAGGGATCTCCCAGAACCTGTATCCAAGACGCAGATCAAGTCGGGAACCGAGCAAATCATGGTCTTTGCTCCTCCATCAGACGTGTGCTCCGCATACAGGTTCTCATTCTTGAACGGAATGGTCAATGTCCCTCCAGATGCCCGAGCTGGCATTCGATTGGCCTGAGATGTCGATGAGTCTTCCTCCTCCTCCGAACTGAGGCTTGCGATGGTGATACTGCCGTAAGAGTGGCCCTTGAAGAGTCGTCTTTCCACTTCGACGATCTTGCCTCGGAATAGTATGCATGCACTCTTCTCGCCGCCAACTTCGTCGATGATAGCTTCTGCAACGGTCGACAACGTATTGTTGGCTTCCGCAATGGCAATACAGCGGCCGATTCTCCAAGCCAGCGATACCGTGTTGAGCACGGCATACTCTCGAACTCGCTGTTTCGTGTTTGGCCTCGCTGCGAGACCCACCCGACTTCCCATCTCAGAGCAAGAAGCTCGCAAAGCTCGGTCGACAATCTCATCGTTCGAAGCTTTCGTCATGATGATCGTCTTGCCGTCACCCGAATCGATCGCGCACGGCACAAGCTCGCCCGGCGCATGCACAGTCAGTGTGGTTTGCCAATACGTCGGGTACGCTCGACCCATCCAATCGCCGTCAATGACTGGCCGATCGAAGAAGCGTGAGCTGGCGACCAGGAACGGCTCCAGTCCATTTGCTCCTCCGATCTCCAATGACATGACTGCGTCGAAGGAGGCTTGTCCAAGATGCTCCATCATTGCGCGGAAGGCATATACGGTCTCCAGTGACTGCAGACGCTCGTTTGATGTCGCTGGACTGCCCATATGTCCGCCCCAGTAGATGCTGGCCTCTTCTGGTAGGGATGAGGCGTCGATTACTCGCATCGTGTGTCCTGCTCGGAGCATGTCTCGCAGCTGGATTCGAGAAGCTGCTGGGGATCCCCCTCCAGCGCAGCCGAGGACGTAGCAGCCGTCCGCAAGATAATCGATATCGGTTTCGGAGATGTGCCATTCTAGCATACCGCTCTGGGATGATTTCACCACTTGAGGCTTGTACGTACGCGGATCAACGGGCGGCTCATCGATCACTTTTACTGCGAAGCTCTTGGTCGTTTCGAGTTCGTCTTCCCAGCTGTCTGCCTGATCTTGTTCGACCTCGGGAACTTCAAGGCTCACGTCGAGCTCGCCAATTGCTTTCGCGATGGTGCGCAGCTTGTTGGCAACATACGAGATGGGGTACGTCTCCAGTTCTGCGATGATCACAGTCTCCCGAATGGCGCCAGCCGCCACTGCTCGTTCAATGGCAGTTGTCTTGGCCTTTCCAATGGCCTGAGCCGAAGACTGCTCGGCGACATCTTGAATGATATCAACAGTCCCACCGACCTTCGAGATAGCTGCGCCTACAGCATTTGCGACGTTGTGAAACGGAGGCAAAATCAGCTCCGAAGCACCGCGCAGGGACGAAGGTGCCAGAGCGGCTCCTCCTCCTACCAGCAGGACCGGCAAAGGAGCGGGCGATGTCTTGATCATATCCACAGCACCTTCTAGCAAGAGTTGAATCCTCTGCTCAGCTTTCCCAATAACACTCTTGTCGAGGTCCCCCACAGCGTCGGGATCTCCCATCTTGATCTTTCCAGCGGCCACAGCAATATCCGACGCTGTCAGGACCTTCCCTCCAAAGACTCGAGCATCTCTAGTGAGGTAGTGACCCACCGAGTCCGGGCCTATGGTCACCTTCTCTCCTTCTTGTCGCACAATAGATCCGCCACCGAGACCGATAGAATGCAGCGACGGCATAGCATAGTTTACACGGACGCCAGCGACAGTAACATACGCCGACGCCTGTCGCGGTAAGCCGGATGGCAGAAGTACTCCCACATCGCTCGTGGTCCCACCAATGTCGATCACGATGGCAGATGTACCGTTCATGCTACGACCGGCGAGATACGCCGCACCACGCATCGAATTCGTGGCTCCAGATGAGAATGTCCTTATGGGTATATTCGCTGCAGCGACGGCATCCAGCAAGGTCCCGTCATTCTGGGTGAGAAACAGCGGGCATTTCAGCGACAAATTGGACATCGCCCGTCGGAAACCTTTGACTGTTCTCTTCGCATAGCTCAGGATCGCGGCGTTGAGGATACTCGCATTCTCTCGTTCCAGAAGACCAATGTTGGCGACCTCATGCGAAACCACGACGTCCGCACCCGGAATCTCTCTCAAAACAATGGCTTTGACTCTGTCCTCTTGGTGGAAGCACTCGTCGATGGGCGAGAAGGAGCCGACGATGACAATGGCCGTCAACCCGAGTTTCTTGATCTCCGCGCATCGATCGACGACTTGACTCTCTACAACCGGAGCCTCTTCAGACCCGTCAATGTGCAGCCCGCCATCGACGTACCCGACATATCCGCGAATGATGCTCGTCAGTCCGGAAGGAAATTCACTGAATGGCGGAACTTCTCGCAAGAAACTTTTCGACAGCCGAATGATGGCCACACGGCGCAGTCTTCTGGCGTCCTGCTCGATGACGGCGTTAATGAAGTGCGTGGTTCCAACTGTCACGCTTGCTATGGCGGTGGCGGGAAGTTCGGATTTGGCCAGCACGCTGCGGACAGCGGCTTCGATGCCTGCGGTCACATCGGGTGTGGTGGGTGTTTTGTGGTGGGCGAGGACTCCTCGAGATGGTGATGATTGCTGAGAGGTGTCGATTGCGACGGCGTCGGTGTTGGTGCCTGAAGATTCTTGGTCAGCGTGGCTTTGCGGTGACGCTGGGCGGCGATCCTACCTCCGACGTCGACGCCGATTCGCACTGTCTTCTGCTGTTGTGCCATTGCGCTCGTTCTTGAGTGTGTCGTGCAGTGCAGGATCGAGAGTTCGCCGCTGGATGTGCTTGCTTGCGTTGCGTCTGGGTGTCAAATTTCTTCTGTGGCCGGTCTTCAACTCCACACGACACGATAGAAACTGCTCGTTGGCCTCGAAAGAACAGCATGTCCTCAATCTGGATTTCTAAGCCTGGTGGCGCTTATCTTGTCGGCCAACTGTCCCACCCAGGTTATCGGCACACGCAGGGCAGTGGGGTTGACCAGGATCCCCGCATGCGACATGCCATCCCTAGCAAAACTTCGAAGACCAACAACATGAGTGGTCCGATAACCTCATGACTTCCCCGGTCCCCAGC